>JAQISU010000055.1:7270000-7652500 GCA_029339505.1 Unio delphinus | reverse complement strand
CATGTGTGACATCTTGTTATCTAACACTCCTATGGTTTCAAACATGTGTGACATCTTGTTATCTAACACTCCTATGGTATCAAACATGTGATATCTTGTTATCTAACACTCCTTTGGTATCAAACATATGTGTGACATCTTGTTATCTAACACTCCTATGGTATCAAACATGTGTGACATCTTGTTATCTAACACTCCTATGGTATCAAACATATGTGTGACATCTTGTTATCTAACACTCCTATGGTATCAAACATGTGTGACATTTTGTTATCTAACACTCCTATGGTATCAAACATATGTGTGACATCTTGTTATCTAACACTCCTATGGTATCAAACATGTGTGACATCTTGTTATCTAACACTCCTATGGTTTCAAACATATGTGTGACATCTTGTTATCTAACACTCCTATGGTATCAAACAAGTGATATCTTGTTATCTAACACTCCTATGGTATCAAACATATGTGTGACATCTTGTTATCTAACACTCCTATGGTATCAAACATATGTGACATCTTATCTAACACTCCTATGGTATCAAACATGTGTGACATCTTGTTATCTAACACTCCTATGGTATCAAAAATGTGTGACATCTTGTTATCTAACACTCCTATGGTTTCAAACATATGTGTGACATCTTGTTATCTAACACTCCTATGGTATCAAACATGTGTGACATCTTGTTATCTAACACTCCTATGGTATCAAACATGTGTGACATCTTGTTATCAACACTTATATGGTATCAAACATATGTGTGACATTTTGTGTGCTAACATTCCTTTGGTATGAAGATGTTCTTATCTTCATATTCACATACATAATAAAAGCCATAGCAGCTTAATTGGTACAGAGTTGGATTCATTATGCATGCGTAACAAGTTCAATACAGACCATAGTCAGCTGCCTTGATGTGTTATTGTGCAAGGAACATAGCTTCCATTCCCTCAGCACAATTCAGCCAACTGACTGCTAAAAACCAAGTAATATTTAAAAATGTAATTTATATTTTTTGAATCATCATAATAACATTTGCTTCAAATCCACTGTTCTACAACCACGACTGAGACAACAATGAACACATCCACTCTCCTGCAACCTCAGCTGCAACTGGATAACAAAGAACACATCTGTTCTTTCATACAACCTCTTCTGAGACTGGATAACAATACATTTATCCATTATGACCTCTGCTGAGACATAATAATAAACGCACTCACTCTCATCTCTGCTCAGATTGGATGACATTTATTAGAACATCCACTCTGTCCTGCAACCTTTCCAAATCCCAGATAAGAATGAATACATTCACGTTGTCCAAAAACCTCTGCAGAGACCAGATAACAATGAACATATCAACTAAGTCCAACAACCACTGCTGAGACCAGATAACAATGAACACATTTACTTTGTCCAACAACTTCTGCAGAGACAAGATAACAATGAATCTTTCTACAACCTAAGACGGAGACCCGAGTGGTCTAAAACGCTCTTTGATATGGATCACTGCCATCTCACTTCTGTCTGCATGGATTTGAGTCTCAGATTCGGCCAACATGGGTATGTTAGAAAGCTTACCAGTAGCTTCTCATGGGTCAATGGCTCTTTCAGAGGGTTGTTCTGGGTTCTTCCTCCACCAACATGGTGTTAAACCCTACAACAACAACTACTACAACCTGAGCTAAGACAAGATTACAATGAACACACTAAATGTTCTAAACCCAAAACTGAATAACAATGAACACATGTACAGAAAAGTAGCTACAGAACAATTATTTAGAACATTAATGCCACTGCAAGAAGTGTTAATCAGGTTGCTTATTAATCAAAAGGTTACATGGAGATTTTATGCATGTAATCTGGTTGTTTGTAACTCTAACATAGTTATGGCAATATCTTGCCCAGGAAATGATAACGAGAGCTTTTTCCAAGGTTGTGACATAACGAGAGCTTTTTCCAAGGTTGTGATATAACAAGAGCTTTTTCCAAGGTTGTGACATAATGAGAGCTTTTTCCAAGGTTGTGACATAACAAGAGCTTTTTCCAAGGTTGTGACATAAAAAGAGGTCACTTTATGACAGATTAGACCATTTGCAAAAATTGGTTATGAAAATTCTGACTTCAAGTCAAACTTTTCACTAACCCAATTCTCTATCATGCAAATGAACATGACCCAGTTCTCTATCATGCAAATGAACATAACAACAACTACTGAACAAATTTCCTTTTCTCTACATTAAAAACTAGCATGAAACTAGAGTCGAGCATCTGTAATAATCTATGTATAAAAATGACACCAGATATTTGCCTTATATCCAGCTGTTATACTGACTATTGATTGGCAATGCTCTCCTAACCTACCATTTGTAGCCTGGAATGAAATAGTATACTCTTGAGTTTTGTTTACCACCCAACTTGATATAGTACAATATACAGTAACTGTACAAGATGGACTGAACTACTACCACCCAACTTGATATAGTACAATATACAGTAACTGTACAAGATGGACTGAACTACTACCACCCAACTTGATAGAGTACAATATACAGTAATGCAAGTCTATTTACTTGAATTTTAATAAAAAAAAACATTTCTGCCAGCACTGAATCTGGTCATCACAGATAAGACTCAATTGATTATCTGTCAATCAATTACTGTTCATACTTGTGCAATGATGTCCAATTATAATGCAGCCAAAATATAATTACTATGCAATCACCTGTGTAATGCTTTCCAATTAGAAAGCAGCCAAAATATAATTATTATATACTCTTGACTTTGGTAATCTTAAAGAAACAGGCAGAGTAATGTCAGTTGAGTAAGTACTCTGACTTAACATCAGTAATATTTAGACAGGCTGAGTATTATCAGTAGATTGGTGAATACTGGTACATAAAAATACTCCAAACATTTAGACACCAATTTAAAGGACATTCACTTTTCAAATGGACTTATGGAATGTCCTCTCAAGCAATGTTCCCACTAAGCTGCGCATGCACAGCTACTAAGACATCCCTGCACAGCTGAATTGTCAATTTAACATTAAATTTTGCACGTCTGTGTAATGCTTGCACAATGCAGCGAGCATTGCGCACACATCTACCATTCGCTTAGAGGGAACATTGCTCTCAACCTACAATATTTTCTTAATAGTAGTTTCATTTTTCACAAAATCTGCTTCTCCTATGGGACCCTGATAGTAGAGTAATAATAGTAGTAATAGCCACATAACAGCAGTTGCAGTAAAAACGGCATTAACCGTAAATAAATATCTGAGATCCCATATTTGTGACAACCAGGTTTAGGACAAAATCATTTTGCCAAGCAAAATTAAAAACTGGACAAATTCCCCTCAACCCATCCATGTTTTATAGACTGGCCAATTCTGAACTGGCATATTTTGAAACTGGATAGAGGAAAAATAGAAGAAATGTGACATATCAATGTACCTATTTAATTTAATTTTGGAATTCTGTGTTAATCCAGGAAAATTATGGTTTAACATTAAAATAATTCACAAAATTAACAATAATGGTAAAATACAGTAGACTCAGTACTTATAAAAGTGAGGTGATGAAGTACATACACATGCACTTAATCTTTAGGTCAAAATGATAATTAGTCATCTTAATCTGTTTGTATATTAAGATCTTGAATCTAATCCACACATGATATGTCATTCATCTACTAAAGAGAAGCCATCACAAAACTTCAAAGTGCCTAATCCAACACACAAAGATGTACATTTGTGATGGTTGAAATAGTTTGAAAAAGAGCTCAGTGTAGACTGGGA
The DNA here is from genome assembly GCA_029339505.1 of Unio delphinus. Lineage (NCBI taxonomy): Eukaryota > Metazoa > Mollusca > Bivalvia > Unionida > Unionidae > Unio > Unio delphinus. The sequence continues at coordinate 7,648,694 of JAQISU010000055.1, read as the reverse complement.
AAGGGGATTATATCATATCATTCATTTTTCTAGGGGAGTTTTGTCCTAGGAGATTGGGGGTGAGTAGGATATGTCTGTACTCTGTGACAACTATTCCATTCAGAATTCTCAATTCAACGTTTTGTCATTCTTAATTACTTTGTTCTATTGTCCATTCATTCATGTATAAATGGACAATACAAGAATGAAGCCAGAAAATGAGAATACACTGAATACATCATAATCGGATTAAGTCTTTGGAAGTGAATAATTTTTTTCAATTAAAACATTAAAGACCATGATTCAATGTTCTATACTTTAATTCTCTCCCCCCCCCCCCCCCACACACACACATAGTCTTACGAAAAAATACAAACACTTAAAATCACAATTGTAATTAACAATTAGGTTTTGTAAGGTGTACCATTCTGTTTTATAAACTAAACCTCTAACAAAATACCTGCTGTGAGAACAAAGACATCAAAGACGGAGAGGTGAGATAAATATATTAGATACACACCTGACAATATGTGCCAGACAATGTGCTACGCTATGTGTTATTCAATGCTGACATTATATCCTGCTTCACAAGAGGTCAAGGATTTCCTGTAAATGGCCTACAGTGCAAGAAACGTAACCATAAGCCTTTTAAACTCCATTATTTTTGGTGGACAGATTTTATTAACTATAAACTTATAGGCACCTATCTTTGTGTGGTCATCTTTTTCATTGTGCATTCCATTTAATTCCGATACTGGCTCTGTGTGGTCATCTTTTTCATTGTGCATTCCATTTAATCCGATACTGGCTCTGTGTGGTCATCTTTTTCATTGTGCATTCCATTTAATACCGATACTGGCTCTGTGTGGCCATCTTTTTCATTGTGCATTCCATTTAATTCCGATACTGGCTCTGTGTGGTCATCTTTTTCATTGTGCATTCCATTTAATTCCGATACTGGCTCTGTATGGCCATCTTTTTCATTGTGCATTCCATTTAATTCCGATACTGGCTCTGTGTGGTCATCTTTTTCATTGTGCATTCCATTTAATTCCGATACTGGCTCTGTATGGCCATCTTTTTCATTGTGCATTCCATTTAATTCCGATACTGGCTCTGTATGGCCATCTTTTTCATTGTGCATTCCATTTAATACCGATACTGGCTCTGTGTGGTCATCTTTTTCATTGTGCATTCCATTTAATTCTGATACTGGCTCTGTGTGGTCATCTTTTTCATTGTGCATTCCATTTAATTCTGATACTGGCTCTGTATGGCCATCTTTTTCATTGTGCATTCCATTTAATACCGATACTGGCTCTGTGTTGGTTATCTTTTTCATTGTGCATTCCATTTAATTCCGATACTGGCTCTGTGTGGTCATCTTTTTGATTGTGCATTCCATTTAATTCCGATACTGGCTCTGTGTGGCCATCTTTTTCATTGTGCATTCCATTTAATTCCGATACTGGCTCTGTGTGGCCATCTTTTTCATTGTGCATTCCATTTAATTCTGATACTGGCTCTGTGTGGTCATCTTTTTCATTGTGCATTCCATTTAATTCTGATACTGGCTCTGTGTGGTCATCTTTTTCATTGTGCATTCCATTTAATTCCGATACTGGCTCTGTGTGGTCATCTTTTTCATTGTGCATTCCATTTAATACCGATACTGGCTCTGTGTGGTCATCTTTTTCATTGTGCATTCCATTTAATTCTGATACTGGCTCTGTGTGGTCATCTTTTTCATTGTGCATTCCATTTAATTCTGATACTGGCTCTGTGTGGCCATCTTTTTCATTGTGCATTCCATTTAATTCCGATACTGGCTCTGTGTGGCCATCTTTTTCATTGTGCATTCCATTTAATTCTGATACTGGCTAGTGGAATGAAAGTCTATATGAATTATTAATGTCAGTATCAATTAGAATTAATTACCATAATAAAGCATTGGAAAACTCCAATGGATAGTAGTCATGATTAAATTCATACAGCTATAGTTCAGGTTTTCGTTTGATCATGCCAAAAATATATACACAATTCAAAATCTTTCTAGTTTGTACTTTATCTAACATTAAAATGATTTTATCAAAATTAACATAAATATTTATATCAATCAATAAAATATGTATATGATAAAGAATACAATCTGTTACTGAATGTTGAGAAATATGTCAGTACTGGATTACCTTTTACACTTTTCTCTAATTAAATGTTCTTGTCTTAGGTGTAATATACAGGCCATTTAATATACAGGCCATTTAATATATAGGCTACGTATCATGAAATAAAAATCTAATGTTGATGATGAACACTATGAATTTCCTAGTTTTAAAAATCACCAAGCTATTATAGAAAATAAAGATGAATAAAAGCATCATGGTTACGAAACTTCTGATGTCTTGATACTAAACAAAAACCTGTATTTGATAACTATACCATAAGAAATGCATTGGACTCCAATATACTGATCTCTTTTGTATGCATTATAGGATGGTAGACTAATGTTACACTGCATGGTAATTTTGACTTTCTATCAGACTAATGTAATTTGGACTTTCTATTAGACTGTATGGTAATTTTGACTTTCTATTAGACTAATGTAATTTTGACTTTCTATTAGAATGTATGGTAATTTTGACTGTATGGTAATTTTGACTTTCTATTAGATTCTAAGGCAATTTTGACTTTCTATTAGACTGTATGGTAATTTTGACTTTCTATTAGACTGTATGGTAATTTTGACTTTCTATTAGACTGTATGGTAATTTTGACTTTCTATTAGACTGTGATGTAATTTTGACTTTCTTTTAGACTGGTATTCTGACTTGCTATTAGAATGTATGGTAATTTTGACTTTCTATTAGACTATGATAATTTTGACTATCTATTAGACTGTATGGTAATTTTGACTTTCTATTAGACTGTAATGTAATTTTGACTTTCTATGAGAATGTATGGTAATTTTGACTTTCTATTAGACTGATAATTCTGACTATCTATTAGAATGTATGGTAATTTTGACTTTATATCAGACTATGATAATTTTAACTTTCTATGAGAATGTATGGCAATTTTGACTTTCTATAAGACTATGATAATATTGACTATCTATTAGAATGTATGGTAATTTTGACTTTCTATCAGACTATGATAATTTTGACTATCTATTAGACTGTATGGTAATTTTGACTTCTATTAGACTGTATGGTAATTTTGACTTTCTATTAGACTGTATGGTAATTTTGACTTTCTATTAAGACTAATGTAATTCTGACTTTCTTTTAGACTGGTATTTTGACTTGCTATTAGACTGTATGGTAATTTTGACTTCTATTAGAATGTATGGTAATTTTGACTATCTATTAGACTGTATGGTAATTTTGACTATCTATTAGACTGTATGGTAATTTTGACTTCTATTAGACTGTATGGTAATTTTGACTTTCTATTAGACTGTATGGTAATTTTGACTTTCTATTAAGACTAATGTAATTCTGACTTTCTTTTAGACTGGTATTTTGACTTGCTATTAGACTGTATGGTAATTTTGACTTTCTATTAGACTGTATGGTAATTTTGACTTTCTATTAGACTGTATGGTAATTTTGACTTTCTATTAAGACTAATGTAATTCTGACTTTCTTTTAGACTGGTATTTTGACTTTCTATTAGACTGTAGGGTAATTTTGACTTGCTATTAGACTGTATGGTAATTTTGACTTTCTATTAAGACTAATGTAATTTTGACTTTCTATTAGACTGTATGGTAATTTTGACTTTCTATTAGACTGTATGGTAATTTTGACTTTCTATTAGACTGTATGGTAATTTTGACTTTCTATTAAGACTAATGTAATTCTGACTTTCTTTTAGACTGGTATTTTGACTTGCTATTAGACTGTATGGTAATTTTGACTTCTATTAGAATGTATGGTAATTTTGACTATCTATTAGACTGTATGGTAATTTTGACTATCTATTAGACTGTATGGTAATTTTGACTTCTATTAGACTGTATGGTAATTTTGACTTTCTATTAGACTGTATGGTAATTTTGACTTTCTATTAAGACTAATGTAATTCTGACTTTCTTTTAGACTGGTATTTTGACTTGCTATTAGACTGTATGGTAATTTTGACTTTCTATTAGACTGTATGGTAATTTTGACTTTCTATTAGACTGTATGGTAATTTTGACTTTCTATTAAGACTAATGTAATTCTGACTTTCTTTTAGACTGGTATTTTGACTTTCTATTAGACTGTAGGGTAATTTTGACTTGCTATTAGACTGTATGGTAATTTTGACTTTCTATTAAGACTAATGTAATTTTGACTTTCTATTAGACTGTAGGGTAATTTTGACTTGCTATTAGACTGTATGGTAATTTTGACTTTCTATTAAGACTAATGTAATTTTGACTTTCTATTAGACTGTATGGTAATTTTGACTTTCTATTAAGACTAATGTAATTTTGACTTTCTATTAGACTGTATGGTAATTTTGACTTTCTATTAGACTGTATGGTAATTTTGACTTTCTATTAAGACTAATGTAATTCTGACTTTCTTTTAGACTGGTATTTTGACTTTCTATTAGACTGTAGGGTAATTTTGACTTGCTATTAGACTGTATGGTAATTTTGACTTTCTATTAGACTATGATAATTTTGACTATCTATTAGACTGTATGGTAATTTTGACTTTCTATTAGACTGTATGGTAATTTTGACTTTCTATTAGACTGTATGGTAATTTTGACTTTCTATTAAGACTAATGTAATTCTGACTTTCTTTTAGACTGGTATTTTGACTTTCTATTAGACTGTAGGGTAATTTTGACTTTCTATTAGACTGTATGGTAATTTTGACTTTCTATTAGACTGTAATGTAATTTTGGCTATCTATTAGACTGTAGGGTAATTTTGACTTTCTATTAGACTGTGATGTAATTTTGACTTTCTTTTAGACTGGTATTCTGACTTTCTATTAGACTGTAGGGTAATTTTGACTTTCTATTAGACTGTATGGTAATTTTGACTTTCTATTAGACTGTAATGTAATTTTGGCTATCTATTAGACTGTAGGGTAATTTTGACTTTCTATTAGACTGTAATGTAATTTTGGCTATCTATTAGAATGTATGGTAATTTTGACTTTCTATTAGAATATATGGTAATTTTGACTTTCTATTAGACTGCATGGTAATTTTGACTTTCTATTAGAATATATGGTAATTTTGACTTTCTATTAGACTGTATGGTAATTTTGACTTTCTATTAGACTGTATGGTAATTTTGACTTTCTATTAGATTCTAAGGCAATTTTGACTTTCTATTAGACTGTATGGTAATTTTGACTTTCTATTAGACTGTATGGTAATTTTGACTTTCTATTAGACTGTATGGTAATTTTGACTTTCTATTAGACTGTGATGTAATTTTGACTTTCTTTTAGACTGGTATTCTGACTTTCTATTAGACTGTAGGGTAATTTTGACTTTCTATTAGACTGTATGGTAATTTTGACTTTCTATTAGACTGTAATGTAATTTTGGCTATCTATTAGACTGTAGGGTAATTTTGACTTTCTATTAGACTGTAATGTAATTTTGGCTATCTATTAGAATGTATGGTAATTTTGACTTTCTATTAGAATATATGGTAATTTTGACTTTCTATTAGACTGCATGGTAATTTTGACTTTCTATTAGAATATATGGTAATTTTGACTTTCTATTAGACTGTATGGTAATTTTGACTTTCTATTAGAATATATGGTAATTTTGACTTTCTATTAGACTGCATGGTAATTTTGACCCAGTGAGGGGGGGGGGGATCATCTTTAAGTTACTCTATTTATTGAAATTTTGTCTTCATGTTACAAAGTTTGTTCAGTAGGGTTTAAGACACTATCTGTTGGAGCTAATTTTAGGCAAGATGTCACTATGCATTTGTCACATATGCCTAATTCAAAATCTGCCCTATTTAATGGCAGAAAAAAAATGTCTAACAAAAGAAGCAAGTGTTGAAATGGAACACCTTATACATATGTTGGTTTCAAACAGCACTGCAAATGATACCTGATGCTGCATTTATAAATGCATCTGGTAATACAAATGAATTCCCTAATGACAATTTCATCCCATTATTTTCTCTGTTAAAGCAGACAGCATACATTAAACTCATACTCTATCAGCAAAGCTCCCATAATATTAAAACTGTTAAATGGTGGTGTCAAAAAATGCTGACATGTCATCAAATGGTGTTGTCAAATGCTGTCATGTCATCAAATGGTGTTGTCAAATGATGCCATGTTGTCAAATGCTGTTGTCAAATGCTGGCATGTCATCAAATGGTACTGTTCAATTCTAGCATGTCATCAAATGGTATTGTGCAAAGGTGCCATGTTGTTAAATGGTGTTATAAAATGATGTTGTTAAATGATGTCATGTTGTCAAATGATACCATGCTGTCAAAGGTGTTTTGCTGTAGTATACACAGGCTTCAGCATCCAGGCCAACTTCTCATTCTGGTTTAAAACTATTTAAATAAATTGTCTTCAACATTATGTCTAGTTTCAAACATAATTTTCTTTTCTTCTGGAATATGTTATAATATTTTAGAAAACTTTATGACTATTCATTATAAGACACATAAGTGATCATTAAAATATATCTCCCATTGATGAAAATTTAAATCAAACAAGTCTTGAACTTTCAAGATACATGTAAATGGAATGCAGAGAATTCCTATTAAGTGAAAAATAATGGTATAAAGTCATTGAAACCCATGTGAAAATAGCTTCTTAATCTATATTTTGGAACATTAGCACAGGTACATTCATTACCATTCTAAATGCCATCTGAAACAACTGAACAAAGAAGACTGACTAAAAGAGATTCAACTTTCTACAGACAACAGCTAAAATATCTTGTCAACTTAACACCTCTTTTGTAAATATTTTAACCCAAAATATATACTTCCTCTTCAATAAACTTAAATGTCAAGGAAAAATCTGTAATACTTCCTAATATATTAAGAATAGTTTCTTTAGATTTCTTGGCAAAATGTAATAAAATCTTGGCCAAGAAATAACGCATGAAACAAGATTAAGTCATGAATCTTTTTGAGCCCCACCCTAGCTGATGCTGAAGTCATTAAGAAGTCACATAAAATGAATGGTAAGAAAGATGTGGTACACCACCATTGGATTGGATACAAACAGCACACAGCAGACATTTCCATGTGTGGAAACAATTGCCTAAAACAGCATACTGCTGACATTTCCATGTGTGAAAACAATTGCCTACAAATAGCATACAGCTGACATTTCCATATATAAAAACAATTGCCTAAACACTGCATACATTTCTATGTGTGGAAACAATTGCCTAAAAACAGCATACAGCAGACATTTCCATGTGTCAAAACAATTGCCTAAAACAGCATACAGCAGACATATTTCTATGTGTGAAAACAATTGCCTAAAACAGCATACAGAAGACATTTCTATGTGTGAAAATAATTGCCAAAAACTACATACCTTTATTTCTATGTGTGAAAACAATTGCCAAAAACAGCACACATTTCTATGCATGAAAACAATTATATTGAAAGTGCAGTTAAACCAACTAGCCTTGAGGTCAGATCTAGGATATTTATTCACTTACAAACAAGATTGTCTAACAAAAAACAAAGTAATATAGACTAATTGTCACCAATTTGTGTTTTAAAGTTTAACTGTCTGAACATTTTTCCAGCCAATTAAATATAACTAAATTTTTATGTCACTTCAAAGCAATTTAGAAAATCTAACACCTTTCCCATCATGAGACGATCATGCTTCCCCAATTTGTCATACCTGACAATTATCATGTATTCTTACATAATTAAATTTTACACTTTTCTATTCAATAATGATTTATTATTTCCTGCAATTTCATTAATTTGCATTTTTTAGTCTATTGAGATAATGGTTACTGAAGCCTATTTTTAAAATTCCAGTTTTTAAGTACAGTACTATTTGAAAGAGGTAGCACACATTATAGTTCATGTCAAAGTATATTATGTATGTCTTTGAATTGGCAGGAAGGATAAAGTATCAGAAAACATTTACCAGCAATAAAGAAAATACACTTGGACTGACATGCCGTTATTTAGTGTTATTTATTGCATGGGACACAATACTATGAAATAATTTTTGCATAACATGCCATTATTCATTACATGGGACACATTACTGTGAAATTTAATGCAATACAGTATCTGACATGCAAATCTTTAAGTGATAAACTGTAAGTTGATATGCAAGGTGACATTTTGTTTATGTATGAAGGGTATTCCAGGTATCTATCACAATTATGTAGCCACTGGGGAACCAAAATTAACATCAAGGGCCAAAAAAAGATCATCAAATTAGTTCTTTTTTTAAAATTACACAAATGCAAACATTAGTACAATTCATTCATCAAACCTTTTTTAAGTCTTTGTTTGATTATATATGTTATAATGCACTTTATCCACCGTACATTTCTAAATATAGATGGAATGGAAATCCACATTTAAATGTTACATTTTATCACGAAAAAACAGATGGAATATAATGAAATTCCACATTTAAAAGTTACATATTATAATATAGTTAATTAAAACATAAATATGCAGTTCTAATTACTATACACATGGGTCTCTCTCTCTCTCTCTCTCTCTCCCTCTCTCTCTCTCTCTCTCTCTCTCTCTCTCTCTCTCTCTCTCTCTCTCTCTCACACACACACACACACACACACACACACACACATACAAACGATATAGCCATAAAGTGAAATAAAGTTATAATTAAAATCTGTATAAAGCTAAATTTGAGATCATTCTAACAACCCAAATTCTTTAAATATAAAAAATTCATTTTGGGATAAGAAATAACTCTAAATAAGAAATAACTCTAAATAAGAAATAACTCTAAATAAGAAATAACTCTAAATCGTAATCAGAATTTGACAATCGCTCAGTCAATATTTTCTGTACCTTTCTTCCTCAAGAAATATTAAAAAAATAAAAGCAATTCTCTGTCATATATTGTGATGAAAGAAACCACTTGTTTTTTATCTAACATTTCTGTCTGAAAGAGATGTAACAAAACTTTATTTATTTTCAGACCAACAACCAAGTTACTCTTCTGTACAAATGAAAATCTATTTGTGCCCTAAAACAAGTTACTCCTCTGTACAAATGAAAAACTTGCTTGTGCCCTAAAAACAAGTTACTCTTCTGTACAAATGAATCTGTTTGTGCCCTAAAAACAAGTTACTCTTCTGTACAAATGAAAATCTGTAACAAGGTTTCTCCCCTGTACATATAAATCTGCATGTGTGCAATAACAAGGTTTCTCCTCTGTACATATAAATCTACATGTGTGCTATAAGGTTAATCCTCTGTACATATAAATCTACATGTGTGCAATAACAAGGTTAATCCTCTGTACCTATAAATCTACATGTGTGCTATAAGGTTAATCCTCTGTACATATAAATCTACATGTGTGCAATAACATGGTTAATCCTCTGTACCTATAAATCTACATGTGTGCTATAAGGTTAAGCCTCTGTACATATAAATCTACATGTGTGCAATAACAAGGTTAATCCTCTGTACCTATAAATCTACATGTGTGCTATAAGGTTAATCCTCTGTACATATAAATCTACATGTGTGCTGTAAGAAGGTTAATCCTCTGCACATATAAATCTACATGTACACTGTAAGAAGGTTAATCCTCTGTACATATAAATCTACATTTGTGCTGTAAAAAGGTTAATCATATGTACATATAAATCTACATGTGCTCTTTAAAGGTAATCAGCTGTACATATAAATCTACTTGTGCCCTATAAGAAGGTGCTGTACATATAAATCTACTTGTGCCCTATAAGAAGGTTAATCTGCTGTACATATAAATCTACTTGTGCCCTATAAGAAGGTTTATCCTCTGTACATATAAATGTACATATGTGCTATAAGAAGGTTAATCCTCTTTACATATAAACCTACATGTGTGCTATAAGAAGGGTAATCCTCTGTACATATAAATCTACATATGTGCTGTAAGAAGGTTATTCCTCTTTACATATAAATCTACTTGTGTGCTATAACAAGGTTAATCCTCTGTACAGATGAATCTACATTTGTGCTATAAAAAGGTTAATCCTCTATACAGATGAATCTACGTGTGTACAAAAGTCTTGTGCCCAATGAGATGAAAACTGTTTTGCAAAACTGAGGAGGGTGTTATCTGCAAGGAGGCTTACTGGAGCTCTGGGATCAGCACTTAGCTGAGGCAGTCATTACACCAAATTTTCTAACTAAACTTCTGTTCAACACAAAGATAAGGGCCTTTTGATTATCAAAACTGATTAGGAAGATCTCTTTACAAGGCTTTGCAAACAAACATATGCCCTCAACATTGTGACTTTACCAAAAGAAAAGCCAGCACTCCCCATTTTAATAGAGAATTTTTTTAGTCTTTAAAGTCTACTACTGGCTCTGGATCCAATGATGGAATGCAAGTTGTATTGGTTTTTGTCTGCAAATAAATACATACAAAATCTCACTAGCTCAAACACTACCCCAAAACAACAGCGAAAACTAGTTTTCAATACCCAGTTGAATATTTGTAACTACATGTAGTTTTCAATACCCAGTAGAAGATTTGTAACTAGTTTTCAATACCCAGTAGAAGATTTGTAACTAGTTTTCAATACCCAGTAGAAGATTTGTAACTAGTTTTCAATACCCAGTAGAAGATTTGTAACTAGTTTTCAATACCCAGTAGAAGATTTGTAACTAGTTTTCAATACCCAGTAGAAGATTTGTAACTAGTTTTCAATACCCAGTAGAAGATTTGTAACCAGTTTTCAATACCCAGTAGAAGATTTGTAACTAGTTTTCAATACCCAGTAGAAGATTTGTAACTAGTTTTCAATACCCAGTAGAAGATTTGTAACTAGTTTTCAATACCCAGTAGAAGATTTGTAACTAGTTTTCAATACCCAGTAGAAGATTTGTAACCAGTTTTCAATACCCAGTAGAAGATTTGTAACTAGTTTTCAATACCCAGTAGAAGATTTGTAACTAGTTTTCAATACCCAGTAGAAGATTTGTAACTAGTTTTCAATACCCAGTAGAAGATTTGTAACTAGTTTTCAATACCCAGTAGAAGATTTGTAACTAGTTTTCAATACCCAGTAGAAGATTTGTAACTAGTTTTCAATACCCAGTAGAAGATTTGTAACTAGTTTTCAATACCCAGTAGAAGATTTGTAACTAGTTTTCAATACCCAGTAGAAGATTTGTAACTAGTTTTCAATACCCAGTAGAAGATTTGTAACTAGTTTTCAATACCCAGTAGAAGATTTGTAACTAGTTTTCAATACCCAGCAGAAGATTTGTAACTAGTTTTCAATACCCAGCAGAAGATTTGTAACTAGTTTTCAATACCCAGTAGAAGATTTGTAACCAGTTTTCAATACCCAGCAGAAGATTTGTAACTAGTTTTCAATACCCAGTAGAAGATTTGTAACTACTTTTCAATACCCAGTAGAAGATTTGTAACTAGTTTTCAATACCCAGTAGAAGATTTGTAACTAGTTTTCAATACCCAGTAGAAGATTTGTAACTAGTTTTCAATACCCAGTAGAAGATTTGTAACTAGTTTTCAATACCCAGTAGAAGATTTGTAACTAGTTTTCAATACCCAGTAGAAGATTTGTAACCAGTTTTCAATACCCAGTAGAAGATTTGTAACTAGTTTTCAATACCCAGTAGAAGATTTGTAACTAGTTTTCAATACCCAGTAGAAGATTTGTAACTAGTTTTCAATACCCAGTAGAAGATTTGTAACTATGTAAAACCTTGCACACTTTAACTCCAGATATCTGAACTACTTTGCTCTAGGATTCTTGAGCTATTGAAATTAATGAAGTTTATGAAAACAAGCCCCAAGATATGGAGCCATTGGAATCTCTGGTGGTTTGGTTGGTTCACAAAGGAAGATTTACAGCATCAACAGTATGTACTAGTAACCATGGAAACATTTACTTTTTATTGAATTATGTTGGTTTTGATCACAAGAAAAAGCATCAGAATGGCTTTACTGACATCAGTATTTCAGGCCGACTTATAATTGTTATTTATTTTCATTTTCTTTAGTTCATGGCTCATTATAAATCTGATGTAACCAATTACATTTATAATGTTTTTTAACAAATATAACGAGATTTCACATACTTAAGTACTATATTCTTGCTGTCAAGTGCTGTTTCAGGACATGATATTGTTGTAACATTACTCAAAATGTATTTTAGGACATGATATTGTTGTAACATTACTCAAGCGTATTTTAGGACATGATATTGTTGTAACATTACTCAAGTGTATTTTAGGACATGATATTGTTGTAACATTACTCAAGCGTATTTTAGGACATGATATTGTTGTAACATTACTCAAATGTATTTTAGGACATGATATTGTTGTAACATTACTCAAATGTATTTTAGGACATGATATTGTTGTAACATTACTCAAACATATTTAGGACATGATATTGTTGTAACATTACTCAAACATATTTAGGACATGATATTGTTGCAACACTACTCAAACTCTATGACATGATATTTGTTGTCAAACTGTGACTCAATCATTACTCAAACTTTACAATGTGGATGGACACTTGTATGTATTACATGCAGTGTTAAAATGTGGGAATGAACTTACAGTTACCCAAGTGGCATTGCTTAATTGCTCCCAAATTATTAGTTCTAGCAAATAATATAAATAAAGATACCCAAAGCTTTGAAACTTAAAGGAAATTTATCAAACTGTCACTCAAAGAAAAGTATTTTCTAGAAATAGAAACATACCTGAAAATGGAAACTCAATTCATATTTCTGGTACAAATCTGGTAACCACAGACAGCAGGAAAGAGATTAAAGTAACTCATTTGGCAAACCAGAGTCTGCTCAGAATGAGATTAAAGTAACTCATTTGGCAAACCTCTCCTAAAAATGAGATTAAAGTAACTCATTTGGCAAACCTCTGCTCAAAATGAGATTAAAATAACTCATTTAGCAAACCTCTGCTCAGAATGACATTAAAGTACCGTATTTTGGTGTGTATAACGCGCACCGATGTATAACGCGCACCCCGATTTTCGACCCAAAATAAGTGGAAAAAACGTAGTTCTGCCATATAATGCGCATGTGATATAATGCATTTTAAAATTTTGACTACCACTATTTCGCTCTGTTTTCATAGTGCAATAACAGTTGGTCATTTTAGATAGTGAATGAAAAAGTGGCAATATTGATATTGTATCTTTCCGATTTTATTGTTGGCCCTTAAAAGGGCCCTTTAAATGTTCGTCTAGTTGACGCAGTCTATTGCATCAAATCCCTCAAATTCCACTTTGTCGTCATTACTTTCGAAAAGTCGCTGTATGTCCTGAATCAATTAAATACTGCTCACCGAGACAAAGCATTGTAACTATGTTGAGCGCATCAAAGCTTACCTGGCGCCGGTTACCGTGAAAAGACCACACCGAGTCGATGAAGCATTGAAGCCATTGATCACTGTATAATCGCAAAGATATCTCAAATACTATGATTTAAGATGAGAAATAAAACTAAGTAACAAGCTTATTTTCCAAAGAGGAAAAAAAAATGTTTCCCGACTTCATACATTGATTATTTTGTTCAACAAAGTATCAGTGTTCCCGTAAGAAAGAACCCGTAGTCGCAAAAATATATATCTCAAAAACAGATGCTCTGATGAGAACATTAACACTAGTTGAATTCTACACATATTATATTTCAATTCGACCAATAATAAATGAAGAAAAATTCGATTAGATCAACAGTTATGGAATACGGTACTGAACATTTACGAAACAAGTACGGTAATCCACACAGTGGTATTTGTTCCGCTCCAATGCGGCACTTTGCACAGCTTTTGAACAAAGGCAAGTCGTTATGTACATGTATTTCCGGCCGTGGCACAGAACAAAACTTCACACAATGACGTGAAATGAAACCAGTTTATTAACATAAGCAATCAAAGAACAAGACTATTTGTAAGCATTATTTATTTCTTTAATACGGCTTGTACCGGTAAACATTTTAGTTACAATGCAATGTACAATGGATTTAATATTTCACAAGTAGTGAGTGCCTTCATCCTCTTCAGATCGACCTGGAAAAAATCTTTTTTTTTTTTTAGTTCTTGTATACAACGCGCACCCCCGACTTAAGATAAGAAAATTTGGTAAAAAAAAGTGCGCGTTATACACAACAAAATACGGGTAACCTGTTTGGCACACCTCTGCTCTGAATGAGATTAAAGTATCCTGTTTGGCACACCTCTGCTCTGAATGAGATTAAAGTAACTCATTTTATATACTTCTCCTCTTGAAGCTGATATCTTAACCACAAGATATCATAAAGAAAACATTCCTAAAAAATTCATCCCTTGATTTTGTTTACTTTAAAAGCCTACAACCTCTGCAAAATACTTCAAGTAAAATTAAACTTCTGCATAACTACAATATTTTACCTTTACATTCTTATGGATGACAGGGTATAATTAGAAGTGATATTAATGACATTTAAGACCCCTGAAGTCATTAAAAAACTACTTTTCTTTAAGCAGCTCACAGCCAAGCAGATGATTTAAATAGTACAAATGACTTCTTGCCACTTCCAAATATATTGCAGAAATTCAACAAGCTGGATTTTTTTTCCAAACTAGTTTAATTCATTCATTTGTCAACTTCAGTTGACAATGGTAATAATTACCAGTTTTGTTTCCTCCTGCTTTTCTTTAAATGATTTTACCTAAAGCATTTCCCAAACTGATGTAAAATTTCTCCTAAAAAAAAGAACACATAAACTAAATCCTTAATATACATCACCATTAGTTCAGGGTCTTTATAATACACATGTACAGTACCATTAGATCAGGGTCTAGACAGTACACATGTACAACACTATTATATCACGGTGTATACCATACACATGTACAACACTATTATATCACGGTGTATACCATACACATGTACAACACTATTATATCAAGGTCTAGACAGTACACATGTACAAAACTATTATATCAGGGTGTATACCATACACATGTACAACACTATTATATCACGGTGTATACCATACACATGTACAACACTATTATATCAGGGTCTAGACAGTACACATGTACAAAACTATTATATCAGGGTGTATACCATACACATGTACAGCACCATAAGATTAGGGTCTAAAAACTGTACACATGTACAACACTATTAGATCAGGGTCTATGCAGTATACATGTACAGCACTATTAGGTCAGTATATATATATATATATATATATTAGACTAGGGTGTTTAAAGTATTGATATACATAACCATTAGACTTGGGTGTTTAAAGTGTATATATGCATTACTATTAGATTAGGGTGTTTACAATACATGGGTATTGCACTCAGTGTCTTTATTTCATATCACTTAATTTTTTTGAGGAATTAAAAATCTACCCAAAAATATCTAATAGATCTGGTGAATAAATAAACAATAGACTGTCCTTAAATTAGAGTTTGAGAAAACGTTATCGTTAGAATTTCTCTAACAGTTAAACTGACATCTCACAACACTAATGTCATGAGTTGAACTTTTTCATAACAACTGGAATGAAGAAAAAAATCAATTTTTCAGGGTGAACACTAATTATTATCACATTTATCAAGTAAGATAATCAATTAAGAAAAACACAGACTGTCATTATGTATGACTCTAAAGAAAGCTTTTTCTGGTAACTTGAGACCTTTCTGGCTTGAGGCTGAGTACCCCACCCTGCAACATATAAAGGCATATGTCAAGTCTTTTATAGATAAGTGCTTTTTTCCCAGTCAGTATAATATATGTACAGGGATCAATTTCTTTAGATGTAGTTATGAGGTTGAACAAAACATACCAGGTTCTTTCATCTTTCTGTGCCTCTTTCTTTCTTTGGAGGATTCATGTGGAAGATTGAAGCTTTATCTATGTGTACCCCTTGTTAACCCATCATGTCTACAAGTCTAGGATATGTTATCTAGTTTGCTACCTTCTTTTGTTCATCTCAGTCTGGCTTATCTTTAAAGATTTGCTTTTTTTTCTCTGAGAACTCACAGCTTGTATATATACAACATAAAAAGTGATAAAAATTTCTTATTACCCACAAGGGTTAAACAAATATGGGAGGTTTACTTACAAAATGTCATGGGAATTTACAAAAACATGCCTTGAGTTAGTATCAGTCAAGGTGTGTAATGACTTAGAGACCGCAATGTACATTCCAGTAAGGTAATGTCACTTTTAGACTTGGTATCATTTCAAACACACACAAAAAACATCTCAATGAAATCTGACTGAAGCAAGATGTGAATTTTATTTTACAGAACTGGTTTATTTTAAAAATAAAACATCAGGAAATGAACACACACACACACACACGCACACACACACACACACATCTAAACTTGTCACTGTACCATAGCCACTCTTAGTATACTTGTATTGTTACGTCTATTGGATTTAAATTATTTTTTTTTTTAATTGTTAAATCCAAATTTGTCATTTAGGGTTTAATATTAATTGGGAGATTTTTTCTAGAAAGTTCAGCCTGACTATCCTTTAACTGTAAACAAGTTTTTGACCTTGGCTTGTTGACCTAATTCCTGACCCTGCTTTAGATATTGTCAACAAGCTTCTAAAACTATTGGTTAATTTCAAGGACAACTTTTTATTTTTAGTTCTTGGGGGTAGGAAATTTCTAGAGTACGTGATTTAGTGAAGGTAGTTTTTTTCTTTGACTTTCTAGAAAATCACTTTTCCTTTGTTTACATTAGAAAACGGGTATTTTATTCATTGTACTGGAAGAGAGATTCAGTAGAATCTGGGCTTTTAAAGTTATTAGTTGTGTTTTCTGTTTGAGTTATAATTTTAATTACCTTGTACTGGACATTGTGTCAATTCACTGAAGCAAGAAAATGTATTGTATTTATCTTGAAAAGGACATGTGTTTCATAATTTCATTTGGATGATTATAAAACAAGAACTACATCATGTGACATCGTCAGCCATTTTGGATTACATCATCAAGATTCGAACCTGGAACTATTAAAACATTTATTTATCAGGACTCTTGCAATTCCATTAGTGGATTATTTTTGTGAATTCTATATTGGATTAATGTTGGATTTGATTCTCTAAAACCGTAAGTTTATTTATTTTATGAAAATAATTGTACTTAATAAATTCATTGTTCAAGTTATACAAGCATGTTAGTTTTCACTCTTTCTGTGTTGCTGCTTATTCGAGCCTAAGCACGTAACAGTATTCACTTTGTACAAAAAATTGTTCCTGTAGGTTTACTCAGCATTGTGACCTATGCATTTTGTTTTCAAAAAATGTAATCATATAAGATATGTGTGAAGCAGCAATTGAGAAATAGTCATATGGTCTAGCTAGGTTTCCAGATATACAAATTTACAAGTGGTGCAAAGATAAACATTAATGTAAAATAATTACATTAATACTCAAATGTCAAATACCATTCTCTAACAGAGCATGTTGATTAAATATTACATTCCATTAATAGGACATGTTGATTAAATATTATAGTTCTTTAACAGGGCATGTTGATTAAATATTACAGTCCATTAACAGGGCATGTTGATTAAATATTATAGTTCTTTAACAGGGCATGTTGATTAAATATTACAGTCCATTAACAGGGCATGTTGATTAAATATTATTTTCCTTAACTGGGCATGTTGATTAAATATTACAGTTCTTTAACAGTGCATGCTGATTAAATATTACAGTTCATGAACAGGGCATGCTGATTAAATATTACAGTTCATTAACAGGGCATGTTGATTAAATATTATGGTTCATTAACGGCATTTTGATTAAATATTACAGTTCATTAACAGTGCATGCTGATTAAATATTACAGTTCATTAACAGGGCATGTTGATTAAATATTACGGTTCATTAACAGCATTTTGATTCAATATTACAGTTCATTAACAGTGCATGCTGATTAAATATTACAGTTCATTAACAGTGCATGCTGATTAAATATTACAGTTAATTAACAGGGCATGTTTAAATATTACAGTTCATTAACAGGGCAAATGGACTAATATTACGGTTCTTTAACAGGGCATGTTGATTAAATATTACAGTTCATTAACTGGGCAAATGGACTAATATTACGGTTCTTTAACAGGGCATGTTGATTAAATATTACAGTTCATTAACAGTGCACGCTGATTAAATATTACAGTTCATTAATAGGGCATGTTGATTAAATATTATCTTTAATTAACAGGGCATACTGATTAAATATTACAGTTCATTAACAGGGCATGTTGATTAAATATTACAGTTAATTAATAGGGTATGTTGACTAAATACTACAGTTCAATAACTGGGCATGTTACCTGAATATTACAGTTCTTTAGCAGGGCATGCTGATTAAATATGATGGCTCATTAACAGGACATGTTGATTAAATATTATGGTTCTTTAACAGGGTATGTTCATTAAATATTACAGTTCTTATAAAGGACATGTTGATTAAATATTACGGTTCATTAACAGGGCATGTTGATTAAATATTACGGTTCTTTAGCAGGGCATGTTGATTAAATATTTTGGTTATTTACCTGGGCATGATTCTTAAAAAACATTACAGCCCAACAGAACAATGGTATTACAACACACTAATGCCCAACAGAACAATGACATTACAACACACTACAACCCATCAGAACTATGACATTACAATACACAACTGCCCAAAATAACAATGGTATTACAACCCACTAATGCCCAACAGAACAATGGCATTACAACACTACAAACCAACAGAACTATGACATTACAACACACTACAACCCAACAGAACTATGACATTACAATACACAACTGTCCAACATAACAATGGTATTACAACACACTAATGCCCAACAGAAAAATGGCATTATAACACACAACAACCCAACAGAACTATGACATTACAACACCCTACAACCCAACAGAACTATGACATTACAACATACTACAGCCCAACAGAACAATGGTATTACAACACATTACAGCCCAACAGAACAATGATATTACAACACATTACAGCCCAACAGAACAGTGGTATTACAACACATTACAGCCCAACAGAACAATGGTATTACAACATACTACAGCCCAACAGAACAATGGTATTACAACACATTACAGCCCAACAGCCAGCAATCTTAATATTTCTGCAACACTTCACTTGCAATGACATCACTTATTACAAATTAAACCCTTGTAAAAATATTACTTATTATAAATAAACCCTTGTAAAAATATCACTTATTATAAAATAAACCCTTGTACCGATATCACTTATTATAAAACAAATTTTTACAATGATATCACTTATTATAAAATAAACCCTTGCAATGACATCACTTGCTATAAAATAAACCCTTGCAATGACATCACTTACTATAAAATAAACCCTTGCAATGACATCACTTATTATAAAATAAACCCTTGCAATGACATCACTTACTATAAAATAAACAATTGCAACGATATCACTTACTATAAAATAAACCCTTGCAATGACATCAATTACTATAAAAAAAAAACTTGCAACGATATCAATTATTAAAAACATATTTTTGCCATTATATCATTTATGATAAATTAAACCCTTGCAATAATAACAACTATGATAAAACAAACCCTTTTAATGATATCACTTACAAGAAAATAAACCCTTACAATGATATCACTTATAATAAAACAAACCATTGCAATAACATCACTTATAATAAAACAAACCTTTGCAATGTCATCACTTATAATGAAACAAACCTTTGCAATGACATCACTTATAATAAAACAAACCTTTGTAATGACATTACTTATAATAAAACAAACCTTTGCAATGACATCACTTATAATGAAACAAACCATTGCAATAACATCACTTATAATGAAACAAACCTTTGCAATGTCATCACTTATAATGAAACAAACCTTTGCAATGACATCACTTATAATAAAAAAAACCTTTGTAATGACATCACTTATAATAAAACAAACCTTTGCAATGACATCACTTATAATGAAACAAACCATTGCAATAACATCACTTATAATGAAACAAACCTTTGCAACGACATCACTTATAAATGAACCAAACCTTTGCAATGTCATCACTTATAATAAAACAAACCTTTGCAATGACATCACTTATAATGAAACAAACCTTTGCTATGACATCACTTATAATAAAACAAACCTTTGCAATGTCATCACTTATAATGAAACAAACCTTTGCAATGTTATCACTTATAATGAAACAAACCATTGCAATAACATCACTTATAATAAAACAAACCTTTGCAATGACATCACTTATAATGAAACAAACCTTTGCAATGACATCACTTATAATAAAACAAACCTTTGCAATGTCATCACTTATAATGAAACAAACCTTTGCAATGACATCACTTATAATAAAACAAACCCTTGCAAACATAATAACTATGATAAAACTTTGTAATGTTATCATTTACTATAAAACAAACCTTTACAATGATATCACTTATTATAAAATAAACCCTTACCATGACATCACTTATAATAAAATAAAACTTTGCAATTACATCATTTAAAAAAAACCAAACACCTGCAATGACATGACTTATAATAAAATAAACCCTAGTAATGACATCACTTATGAAACAAACACCTCCATTGACAACACGTTATACAACAAACCCTAGTAATGACATCACTTATGAAACAAACACCTCCATTGACAACACATTATACAACAAACCCTTGCAATAGCATCACTTATAAAACAAACAGAACTATAAATATGTTTGAACCATGCAAAAATGACCTCCAGTGTCTCCAATCAACACTTTGAATGCAACTGTGTGTCATCCACTATGACTCATTCGATATATTGGTAAAACAGCCTTAGAGCTGTTGTCAAATAAAGGAAAGGATTACTGCATATTGATGAATTGAAACCAGAAACATAATCTTGAAGAACTTCTCCATGGCACTGCTTGAAGCTTTCATTGATGTGACACTTTGACAGTTGATGATGTCATGAATCACACATGGCTTATTTAATTCTATATTGAACTGATTCATCTCCTTTCTTAAAAAGAAATCTTTTGCAATTTTCAATCTCTATTATTTGACAGACTAACTTCATTAAAAAATGTAAATGTAATGTAAATGACAAAATTGGATGCCTATGAAAGTGTTTCGTTTAGATACGTAAAACAGCCTTATTTATTTGGCACTGTCACTGCAGAGTTAAAATTTATGAGTGTTATGAAAGTATCTGTGGATCTCTGAATGGTTTGTTATGAACACTTCAATGCTATATACATAACTGTTAAAAATAATGTTGAAGCTAAATATTTTCATGAAATCAACATTTTAACGACACTATTCTTTAATTTAGTTGAGACAACTTCCTATCCAAGTAAAAAATATGATGATGTGATCACTGGAAAACTGACATGCTTGTGTACAACACAGACACTGTAATACTTATGTACAACACAGACACTGTAATACTTATGTACAACACAGACACTGTAATACTTATGTACAACACAGATCCAACAGCATAAGTAGGACATGCATTGCCCCATGGTCTGTCAGTAGTGCTTCAATCAACAGGCAAATCAGGGTCTTTCTTGATTGTGATTGGTCCTGACATGGTAAATCATGCTTTATCAGGACCAAACATAAAATGCATTGGTTCCTGTTTTCTTTTCCTATTCAGGAATATCCAAAGGGTAGGTAAACGGTTTGTTGTGTGACATCGAAGAAATATAATGAAGGGTAACATCTGGGTAGCACAGGTAGCCATGTAAACACAATCCAACTTTCTGTTCCAGTGTAGAGATAATGTACAACTGGTTTAGTAACATATTTAGTGTATGGTACCCTATATATGCCAGCCAGTATATTCTGCTGGGATGAAGAACCCAGGAAAGCCCACTGAAGTCCCACATATCCTCATGGGTTTTCTTACATGCACAGATTGGATAAGGACATACTCTAACTCATGCAGACAAACAAATGCAACATGGACAGCATATTTAATCATCTGCATGATTAAGACCAATATAATGGCTATTCATCTGAATAATTAAGACAAATCAGCTGGCTATTCGTCTGAATAATTAAGACAGATAGGCTGGCTGTTCGTCTGAATAAATAAGACAGATAAGCTGGCTGTTATCTGAATAATTAAGACAGAAGGCTTGTTGTTCATCTGAATATTTAAGATAGATTAGCTGGCTGTTCATCTGAATAATTAAGACATATGCTGGCAATTCATCTGAATAAGTAAGACAGACAGACTGGATATTAACCTGACAAAATAAGACAGATAGGCTGGCTATTCATCTGAATAATTAAGACAGATAGGCTGGCAATTCATCTGAATAATTAAAACAGATAGGCTAGTTATTTATCTGAATAATTAAGACAGATATGCTGGCTATTCATCTGAATTAAGGACAGATAGCCTGGCTGTTCATCTGAATAATTAAGACAGATATGCTGGCTATTTACCTGAATAATTCAGGACAGACAAGCATGTTATTCATCTTAATAATTAAGACAGATAGGATGGCTATTTATCTGAATAATTAAGACATACTGGCTATCTATCTGAATAATTAAGACAGATATACTAGCTGTTCATCTGAATAATTAAGGACAGATGGGATGGCTATTCATCAGAATAATTAAGGACAGATAAGCTGGCTATTCATTTAAATAATTAAGACAAATAGGCTGGCTATTCATCTGAATAATTTAGATAGGCTGGCTGTTCATCGGAATAATCAAGACAGATAGGCTGGCTATTCATCTAAATAATTTGGACAGATAGGATGGCTATTCATCTAAATAATTAGGACAGATAGGATGGCTATTAATCTGAATAATTAAGACAGATAGGCTTGCTATTTATCTGAATAATTAAGACATACTGGCTATCTATCTGAATAATTAAGACAGATATGCAAGTTGTTCATCTGAATAATTAAGGACAGATGGGCTGGCTATTCATCAGAATAATTAAGGACAGATAAGCTGGCTATTCACCTAAATAATTAAGACAAATAGGATAGCTATTCATCTGAATAATTTAGATAGGCTGGCTGTTCATCGGAATAATCAAGACAGACTGGCTATTCATCTAAATAATTAGGACAGATAGGATGGCTATTAATCTGAATAATTAAGACAGATAGGCTTGCTATTTATCTGAATAATTAAGACATACTGGCTATCTATCTGAATAATTAAGACAGATATGCAAGTTGTTCATCTGAATAATTAAGGACAGATGGGCTGCCTATTCATCAGAATAATTAAGGACAGATAAGCTGGCTATTCATCTGAATAATTAAGACAAATAGGCTGGCTATTCATCTGAATAATTAAGACAGATAGGCTGGCTGTTCATCTGAATAATCAAGACAGATAGGCTGGCTATTCATCTGAGTAATTAAGACAGATAGGCTGGTTATTCATCTGAATAATTAAAACAAATAGGCTGGCTACGCATCTGCAAAATTAAGACAGATAGGCTGGTTATTCATCTGAATAATTAAAACAGATAAGCTGGCTATTCATCTGAATAATTAAGACAGATAGGCTAGTAATTTATCTGAATAATTAAGACATACGCTGGCTATTCATCTGAATTAAGGACAGATATGCTGGCTATTCATCTGAATAATTAAGACAGATAGTCTTAGAAAAGAGTAGTAGAAGTACAAAATTTGTTTACTGGAGGGAAAAAACTTTTATTTCTGTGATAACGCTGTTTTTTTAATGTTTTAATTGGTGCAATTATTCATTATTCTTTGGAAATAGAGTGTACTTTATAATTGTTGTGAAAAGGGACAGTAATTGGGCATTAAAGAAATTCACAATATGTAAGTTATTTTATATTTACACTTTATATTTGAGAGAAATAAATTACCTGTTGAATTTGACAAAACTTTTTGATTTTTTTGCTCCTTTCTATTATCGATATTAAAGTCCAATACCAAAAATAATTAGCAATAATTCAATTTTATTTAATAAAAAGTTCTTTCATGTTAGGAAGATTTTTTTTTGATGGTTCTAGTCCATTGATCACTATAAAACCCAGCTCTTGTGCTATAATTACAACCAATACCACCTACTATTGTGACAACTGCACTATAATTACAATAAATATCATAATGTTGCAACTCCTATTAGAACTAGATTGATTTTATTGCAGTAACAGCTGATGAATCACAAAATCCCAATAACCACCTCAGTTTGTTCCCAAAAATGTGACTGTAACTTGATAGGAGTAGCATTTAGTTCATGGTAAGAATTTCAAACGCAAAATTAAGACTGTAAAGTTATAAGAATGTAAATTTGTATATCTCACACACTGTGAAACTATTTATTGGTGGGAAGTATTAATATTCATGGTTTTGCATACAAATTTTTTTTCGATCAGGACTTAAAATTCGTTCAGTGTGGAAGAGATGTAATTAATTTTGTAGCAATGACGAAATCCACAAATATCGGTAAATATAACAGTATTTTCATACTAGCAATGACTAAATCCACAAATATCGGTAAATAACAGTATTTTCACACTAGCAATGACTAAATCCACAAATATCGGTAAATAACTGTATTTTCACACTAGCAATGAATAAATTCACAAATATCGGTAAATAACAGTATTTTCACACTAGCAATGACTAAATTCACAAATATCGGTAAATAACAGTATTTTCACACTAGCAATGAATAAATCCACAAATATTGGTAAATAACAGTAATTTCACACTAGCAATGAATAAATTCACAAATATCGGTAAATAACAGTATTTTCACACTAGCAATGACTAAATCCACAAATATCGGTAAATAACAGTATTTTCACACTAGCAATGAATAAATTCACAAATATCGGTAAATAACAGTATTTTCACACTAGCAATGAATAAATCCACAAATATCGTTAAATAACAGTATTTTCACACTAGCAATGACTAAATTCACAAATATCAGTAAATAACAGTATTTTCACACTAGCAATGAATAAATTCACAAATATCGGTAAATAACAGTATTTTCACACTAGCAATGACTAAATTCACAGATATAGGTAAATAACAGTATTTTCACACTAGCAATGACTAAATCCACAAATATCGGTAAATAACAGTATTTTCACACTAGCAATGACTAAATTCACAGATATAGGTAAATAACAGTATTTTCACACTAGCAATGACTAAATTCACAGATATAGGTAAATAACAGTATTTTCACACTAGCAATGAATAAATTCACAAATATCGGTAAATAACAGTATTTTCACACTAGCAATGACTAAATTCACAGATATAGGTAAATAACAGTATTTTCACACTAGCAATGACTAAATCCACAAATATCGGTAAATAACAGTATTTTCACACTAGCAATGACTAAATTCACAGATATAGGTAAATAACAGTATTTTCACACTAGCAATGACTAAATTCACAGATATAGGTAAATAACAGTATTTTCACACTAGCAATGAATAAATTCACAAATATCGGTAAATAACAGTATTTTCACACTAGCAATGACTAAATCCATAAATATCAGTAAATAACAGTATTTTCACAGTAGCAATGAATAAATTCACACATATCGGTAAATAACAGTATTTTCACACTAGCAATGACTAAATCCACACATATCAGTAAATAACAGTATTTTCACACTAGCAATGACTAAATTCACAAATATCAGTAAATAACAGTATTTTCACACTAGCAATGACTAAATTCACAAATATCGGTAAATAACAGTATTTTCACACTAGCAATGACTAAATCCACAAATATCAGTAAATAACAGTATTTTCACACTAGCAATGACTAAATTCACAAATATCAGTAAATAACATTAATTTCACAGTAGCAATCACTAATGGTGAGCACTTTAGACCGCTCAGTGCCTCAAAATCGGCATAATAAAAAGATATGCATCCAGTAGCTTTTCATATATTTAGACTGGTTCCCAAAAAATTTAGACTGGTTCCAAAATATGCCTTTGTGTAATTTTTATAAACAATATAATATGCAGCAAAAAACTATCAGACTAAATACCTGAGATTAATTATTTGTGAAAGTGCACAAGTTGTTTTTTTTCTATACATGATCACTGATAATTATAAGTGTATTAAAGGCTCAATTCTAAGACAACTAACTCAAAATGATTTAGCTTTTAATACTATTTTGATGTCGGCCCCCCACCCACCCACACTGCTCCAGCTTTTAATACTATTTGATGTGCCCCCCACACACACACACACACATTGCCTCCATAACCATGTTACTACTAACAAGTGGTACCCTAATAGCTCTCATTGTTGCCTGGTTCTTTATTCTTCCTGAAGTGAGACCAACATCCTTCATGGAGAGTGTAGATAAGACTAAAATAACATCCAACTCTCTACACCTTCTTAATGAAGATGCTCTGCAACACCTCATTAGAATAAACAGTTCCTGGCTCAGTTTTCTAGACCACAGCTAAATGCTATACTTTAGTTATTTTGTTGATTTCAATGGCGCTTTGAACACATATTGGTTGTATCATGCCAATGAAATGGAAACTATGTAACTTTCCCAAGGACACAATGAGGTATCTAGCCTAGACTTGAGTGGGTGGGAATCTAACCCAGGCTTGACTGGGTGGGTATCTAACCTAGGCTTGACTGGGTGGGTATCTAACCCAGGCTTGACTGGATGGGTATCTAACCTAGGCTTGACTGGGTGGATATCTAACCCAGGCTTGACTAGGTGGGTATCTAACCTAGGCTTGTTTGGATGGGTATTTAACCTAGGCTGGACTGGATGGGTATCTAACCTAGGCTTTACTGGGTGGGTATCTAACCCAGGCTTGATGGGGTGGGTATCTAACCCAGGTTTGTCTGAGTGGATATCTAAACTAGCCTTGACTGGGTGGGTATCTCACCCAGGTTTAACTGGGTGGGTATCTAACCTAGATTCCAATTTGTTAGGAGTCCAGTGCTTTAAATAAAGCTACTACTGCACACACTTATGTTTGAACCATGATATGTATGATGTACCGCTCCAGTGGCCTAGTGGTTAGAGCATTCACCTTGGATGCGGGATATCGTGGGTTTGATCCCTGGCAAGTCATAGCAAAGACTTACAAAACTGGTACTAATAGCTAGCTGTCTCATTTGGTGCTCAGCATTAAGAGGTAAAGTGTTAGGACTGGTCAGCATGGTGTCACGATAATGTGACTGGGTGGGACATGATGCTACATGTCTGAGGCATGATGCCCCAGTGCAGACATTGTAGCAATATGACATAATTTTTTTTAAAGCTATGTTAAAAATCCAAATCACACACACACACACACACACACACACACACACACACACATGTATGCTGTGTGCATATCTTCAACATCTTTGGGTGATTTACAGGAATCTTTAACTGTCAATTTCTTAATAAAGATATGAATCAAGAATTCTGCCAATAACAAGACCTCACCTTTTATAAATTTATGGGCTTGATAGTCACTTTACAACAGGCATGTACAAAGCCTACTAAATCTGAGAAGTAACTTGAAGTGCTGTACCAGAAGGATGTCATGGAGAATGAAATGCAAAATTCACTGCCTCTAATACAATTTAATATGAAAAAGGCAAAATAATGCATCATGCATTATGATACATTTTGTATCATCAATTCAGCAATGTCAAGGGACAAGTTGTTTCTCCATTGCACTTGTACAAATGGACAAACAAGTTTAATAACTATTGTTTCACCAAGATCATGGTGTGGTGTCTTTTTGGACAAGTTTACACTAAAACTAATTGATGTGAAAGCTGGATTAAATGCATTTAAAAAATGGTTTAAGACTGAAAGTGTGATAAAATGCATTAAAAAAATGGTTTAAGACTGAAAGTGTGATAAATGCATTAAAAAAATGGGTTAAGACTGAAAGTGTGATAAAATGCATTAAA
The DNA here is from genome assembly GCA_029339505.1 of Unio delphinus. Lineage (NCBI taxonomy): Eukaryota > Metazoa > Mollusca > Bivalvia > Unionida > Unionidae > Unio > Unio delphinus. Next base: position 7,620,518 of record JAQISU010000055.1, on the reverse strand, counting down.
AAAATGGGTTAAGACTGAAAGTGTGATAAAATGCATTAAAAAAATGGTTTAAGACTAAAAGTGTGATAAATAAAATGCATTTAAAAAATGGTTTAAGACTGAAAGTGTGATAAATGCATGAAAAAAATGGTTTAAGACTGAAAGTGTGATAAATGCATTAAAAAATGGGTTAAGACTGAAAGTGTGATAAAATGCATTAAAAAAATGGTTTAAGATTGAAAGTGTGAAAAAAATGCTTTTAAAAAATGGTTTAAGACTGAAAGTGTGATAAAATGCATTAAAAAAATGGTTTAAGACTGAAAATGGGATAAAATGCATTAAAAAAATGGTTTAAGACTGAAAGTGTGATAAAATGCATTTAAAAAAATGGTTTAAGACTGAAAGTGGGATAAAATGCATTAAAAAAATGGTTTAAGACTGAAAGTGTGATAAAATGCATTAAAAAATGGTTTAAGACTGAAAGTGTGATAAAATGCATTTAAAAAAATGGTTTAAGACTGAAAGTGGGATAAACTGCATTAAAAAAATGGTTTAAAACTGAACACTGGATTAAATCTATTTCGCTATAAAATTGGTTTAAGATTGAAAGCAGGATTAGATGCATTAAAAGATGGTTTGAGACTGAAGAGAAACGCTGCAAAAAGTAAACAATAACATATAATATTTAGTAATTTTAGCATGACTTATATATAACAAAATATGTATGAAGAAGAAAAGTAAGAAAAATTATCTAGAGGGGAAAAGGTAAGGGTTATTTAGTTTCTTATTTCAAAAGCAAAGATCTTTTAGTGCAATACATAGCAGACCAAAACAGAAAAATCCCATAGAAAAACACTAATTTCTAAAGTACAAGATTCTGTCACTGGTTAAGCATGCTTCCATGGTAATTTAGAGTGAATAATTGGGGTAACTGGAGTACTGGATTTACAAGCACCTGTCGGAGGTTGAGATATGGGAAATATATCATGATAGGCAGGACTTTTGCTGTTATTCAGACTTCCTGATAAAAAGCAATTACCATGTTACACAGTTCTGACAGTTTATATAAAATCTGAATGGCATCAACAAGTGGTCCAATGCTTCAAGTCTGTTCTCATATGTACCAAAAATTCTTTTTAAAAAAACATTTTGGATGCCACCATCAGTATATTATATGGATGATGTCAGTCCACAAGTTATACATGCTATAAATAGCATGTTTTCTGGGGTACCATGGGGGTGATAAACAAAGAACTTGAAAAGGTTTCAATGCATGATGTTTACCCTGTAGTCTAGCCCTTCTATCCTATAGGTATGAAATTATCACAATATCCCTTTATTTGAGCAGAGGGAATTTTAAAGATTATTTTGTTATTCTTGCAGTTGCATAAATATTGATTAATTTTGAAATGTGTAAATGTTTAGCATTAACAAGATTTCCACTGTTATGATTTTCAATTCCGGATGTGTAGCGATAACATTTTCACTGTTATGATTTTCAATTCTGGATGTTTAGCATTAACAATTTCACTTCTGGATGTGTAGTGTTAACATTTTCATTGTTATGATTTTCAATTCTGGATGTTTAGCATTAACAACATTTCCACTGTTATGATTTTCAGTTCTGGATGTTTAGCATGAACAAGGTAACACAATTTTCACTGTTATGATTTTCAGTTCTGGATGTGTAGTGTTAACATTTTCACTGTTATAATTTTTCAATTCTGGATGTGTAGCGATAACATTTTCACTGTTATGATTTTCAATTGAATGTGTAACGATAACATTTTCACTGTTATGATTTTCAATTCTGGATGTGTAGCGTTAACATTTTCATAGTTATGATTTTACATTCTGGATGTGTAGCGATAACATTTTCACAGTTATAATTTTAAATTCTGGATGTGTAACAATAACATTTTCACAGTTATGATTTTCAATTATGGATGTGTATCGATAACAGTTTCACTGTTATAATTTTAAATTCTGGATGTGTAGCGTTAACATTTTCACTGTTATGATTTTCAGTTCTGGATGTTTAGCGATAACATTTCACTGTTATGATTTTCAATTCAGGATGTTTAGCGTTAACATTTCACTGTTATGATTTTCAATTCTGGATGTTTAGCGTTAACATTTCACTGTTATGATTTTCAGTTCTGGATGTGTAGCGTTAACATTTTCACTGTTATGATTTTCAATTCTGGATGTTTAGCGTTAACATTTCACTGTTATGATTTTCAATTCTGGATGTTTAGCGTTAACAACATTTTCACTGTTATGATTTTCAGTTTTGGATGTGTAGTGTTAACAAGATTTTCAAAATGGCTGCTGTGGCATTCATAGTAGATGTCAGAACGATTTTTCTTTTGGATCAGCTAGATATTATACAAAGCTATTCAATGAATGAATGTCCCATATACAAACAGCCATTCATTCATTCACTGACCATACTAGATATACAAAGCTATTCAATGAATGAATGTTGTTCATTCATTCATTCATTCATTCATTCATTCATTCATTCATTCTAGATCTCTGAGCTGATAACCAACTAGACCTTACATTACAAGGCAATATTTCAAATGGTTAATTATGGAGTAGTGAGTACCTATAACAAACATTTACTAATGGACAGATAGATAATAAATGGAGGACAGAAAACAGGGCAACAAGTAGAGCTAAAATACTAGGGGTATATGAGATTGCTAGCCATGAAAGCATATACAGGAAACAGGGCAACAAGTAGAGCTAACCAAATAGGGTTATATGAGATTGCTAGCCATTGAAGCATATATAGCATACAAAGAAGATTGTCCAGATTATAACAGGTTACAAAACTTTTACCAGAATCAAAATCTAACTCCTTTCCATAAATAATCCTCTTCACTGACCCTTATAATCACAGTCACATAAATCTGTATCAGTAACCATAGTAACCCATTAGTCAGAAACAGAGACAATAAAACAGACTTGCATCTCCATAAAAGTCACTGTAAGTCAAGATTTTTTCAGGCAAAGTTTTAATTTAAGGAAAATAAGGGACATATTTAAGTCATTTTTAAAACACAACTCATCAAAAGCAAGTAAAACTTATTATTTGTATTTCTATTACTTCTGAATCGTATCATGACAAATTCAATAAATTCAAAAAAATTCAGAAATAGCAAAAAATAGGACCAGTTAATTTGGAATGTTAAATTGTATTATCACAAATTCAAGAAACTCAAATAAAAAAATTCAGTAATAACAAAAAATACATTTTTGACCAACACAATGCTGGCCTGATATAATCTAGTCCATTTTTGACCAACACAATGCTGGCCTGATATAATCTAGTCCATTTTTGACCAACATAATGCTGGCCTGATATAATCTTGTCCATTTTTGACTAACACGATGCTGGCAAGACAAAACTAGTTTCCCACAGACCAGATACACACTTGTGTAACTCTGTCACATAAAAGGCTTCAATGGTACAATAAAAGGCTTCAGTGGTACAATAAAAGGCTTTAATAGGTACAATAAAAGGCTTTAATGGTACAATAAAAGGCTTCAATGGTACACCACTTTTGTTTTTCTTCACTGAGCCTTTTATAACCCTGCTGTCAGGTTTTAAGGATAAAAAGATATGCAGCTCAGACCTGATGTCGCTTGATAATATACTTTTAACTGGAAAATTATTTCCTAACAAATTTCTAGTTTTCATTCTAACTAATGTATTTTTCTGCACAAAAAATAATTATCCACTTACATTAAAAAGTATGCCCCAATTTTCACAACCAATTAGTCTATTCAACAATTTCTGTGACAAGAACAGCCAACACACAATAATATATGATGCTCAGTTTTCATGTAATTGATCTGGCCAGCTATTTCAGACTCATTTAAGACAAGGTGAAGGTCACTTACCTGTACATATAACTACTGAGTCAAAGGTCATCAAGAGCAGGTAAATTTAGTAAATCCTCTTCCATACTTTCAATGACAATTTATCTTACTTCACTGTAAAACTGAAAGATAAACCAAAACTTTGGTAACTAAAATTATCTTAATTGTACCTGAAACAAAAACCAAAACCTTGTCAAGTTAAAACTGTCTTAATTGTACCTGAAACATAAACATATCTTAATTGTACCTGAAACATAAACATATCTTAATTGTACCTGAAACATAAACATATCTTAATTGTACCTGAAACATAAACATATCTTAATTGTACCTGAAACATAAACATATCTTAATTGTACCTGAAACATAAACATATCTTAATTGTACCTGAAACATAAACATATCTTAATTGTACCTGAAACATAAACATATCTTAATTGTACCTGAAAGATCAATAAAGTAAATTAATCTCTGGAATTTGTTGTGTGCAAAAACCAACAGTTTTCTGTACCTGATATTTTATTTTATAAAGTTTCCATATGGTCAATGAAATAAGGAGGAATTTTCTTACATCCTGTTTGAATCTTTAAACTTCTGTCATAAATATTGGCAACTTTCAGAATTCTCAGCACACAACAGAATGTTACCATAATTTGCAAAATGAATACAGTATTGCTATAAAAAAAACTTTGCAAGTCCAATTGATTTTTATTCCTTTCGTACAAACAGGAGCAAAAATCAAGGATTTGTAAAATTTGTAGTATTTCAAAACAGATCTCCACATTAATAAGACCAATTAAACATATCTATGTATGTAGGATGGCTGGGACATTTATATGGGTTTAAATTCATATCCCAAGACCATGTTCATTCACGAGAAGAATGGATGATTCATGTGCATGAATAGGGATGGTTGATGAGCTGATGCTGCCATTGATGAAAAAGTTTTGTCCGAGTACAACCTTTAATATTTTTTAATCTCAGCAAGGACACTAGTGTCACATGTGTACTGTGACAGATTAGACAATGATGTCACATGTGTACTGGAACAGCAGGGACATTGGTATCACATGTGCACTGTAACAGCAGGAACAATGGTGTCATGTGTATTGTAACAGCAGATGTCATATGTGTACTGTAACAGCAGGGACACTGGTGTCACGTGTACTGTAACAGCAGGGTCACTGGTGTCACATGTGTACTCTAACAGCAGGGACACTACCGTCACTGTGGAATTTAGGGATATAGTTACATCATAATTTATCAACACAAATTACATTATCAAATGGATTCAACAATATTATTTGACTTTCAAAAGTCAGGTCATCAAGTTTAAATACTATGGTTGTAGTTGAGAGCTGAAATCAGTTGAGTGAGTATTTCATGGTAGAATATGACAATAAATGAATGATTTAATTATTGAAAATTTAAGAGGTATTATAAAAAAGCAAGTCATTTTTAACAGTATACCTAGATCCATTAGACAGCAGCAAAATTATCGGGTGTTTCAATCTTAGGCCATTCATTCAAATTCGTAATTTGGGATTCTCTAAACAATCTATCCTATACATACTGTCTAGACTCAAAATCATTCATCCTGTCTAGAAAAATTAACTCCTCCTGTCTAGACTCAAATTTACTCCTCCTGTCTTGACTCAAATTTACTCGTACTGTCTTGACTCAAAATTTACTCCTCCTGTCAATACTCAAATTTACTCCTCCTGTCTAGATTAAAATTTACTCATCCTGTCTAGATTCAAATTTACCCATCCTGTCTAGAATCAAATTTACTCATCCTGTCTAAACTCAAATTTACTCCTCCTGTCTAGACTCAAATTTACTCCTCCTGCTAAGACTCAAATTTACTCATACTGTCTACACTCAAATGTACTCCTACTGCCAAGACTCAAATTTACTCCTCCTGTCTAGACTCAAATTTACTCCTCCTGTCTATGTTAAAATTTTCTCATCCTGTCTAGACTCAAATTTACTCCTCCTGTCTACACTCAAATTATACTCATACTGCCTAGACTCAATTTTATTCATATTGTCTAGACTCAAATTTACTCATCCTGTCATGACTCAAAATCACTCGTACTGTCTAGACTCAATTTATTCATATTGTCAAGACTCAAATTCACTCATATAGAGGCCTTACTTTGCCATTGCCATTTCTACCTCTATGGTGATTAAACAGTGATTTTGCTGCAAACTAAATTTTCTGTATTTGTCTCATTGCCCACATATTTCCAGATGATCTGTACCATCACCTCATATGGACTGCATTGGTCAGTTATCAGACCAGTCACTTACTACACTTTTAGCATGCTCATTAACCATTCAAGGTAATGCTGGAAGTCCCAGATAATGCTCTGAATTGAATTACAATTACAATTACAATTACAACTACAATTACAATTACAATTACAACTACAATTACAATTACAATTACAACTACAACTACAACTACAATTACAATTACAACTACAACTACAACTACAATTACAACTACAATTACAATTATAATTACAATTACAACTACAATTACAATTACAATTACAATTACAACTGCTAAGGGATGACCATCGGACCATTTTCACTTTTAAAATTTGAATTTTAGTTACTAGTGTGACAATTTCAGTCACAACTTGAAACGCTGTGTAAAATTTTGCATGCTACTAATAATATCATGGCTACTAATAATATCATGGCTACTAATAATATCATGGCAACTAATAATATCATGGCTACTAATAATATCATGGCTACTAATAATATCACAGCTAGCTAAGATTTACAAAGCAAACTGATCTGTGTTCAATAGAGTATTTATTAATAGCAATGTATCACATGTGTGCCATACTAAAAAAACTTACAAAGCAAACTAATCCATATTCAATAGAGTATTTATTAATAACAATGTATCGATACACGTGTACCAAACTAAAAAACTTACAAAGCAAACTGATCTGTATTCAATAGGGTATTAATAACAATGTATCACATGTGTGCCATACTAAAAAAACTTACAAAGCAAATTTATTTGTGTTCATTATGTCATGCTATCAGTACAGTGCTAGATAAAAGGGTATCACATGTCTGCAGTACTAATTAAACAACTCTGTAAGCATGTGGCAACTGTAATGATTTGTGTTCCACAGGACATTGGACATTTCAACTGGAGAAGAAAAATGACCCAGACATATCAATCATGGTCTCACACAAAGTTAAGTATCATTGTGGTCAGAATACCTGTGGGCTATGCAGATACAACAGGACATGTCTGGAATTCTTAGTTACAAAGTATGGCAAATCCTCTTTTCCTAATCTATGCTGATCAACATCAGGACTTTCCCCAATCTTTGGAAGAAAATACTTTTAATGAGCACAAGTACCTATGCAGATGAGCAAGTGAGTTAGTGTGAGTTGGGGGTGTGTGATTCAGACAGAGCAAGTGAGTTAGTGTGAGTTGGGGGAGGGGGTGATTTTATACAGAGCAAGTGAGTTAGTGTGAGTTGGGGGAAGGGGGTGATTCAGACAGAGCAAGTGAGTTAGTGTGAGTTGGGGGAGGGGGTGATTCAGACAGAGCAAGTGATTTTGTGTGAGTTGGGGGGTGATTCAGACAGAGCAAGTGAGTTAGTGTGATTTGGCGAGGAGTGATTCAGACAGAGCAAGCGAGTTAGTAAACATTGTGTGGCATCAGAGCAAATGAGTTAGTGTTAGTTGGTTGGGGGTATCAGAGCAAGTGGGTTAGTGCGAGTTGGTTGGGTATTGGAGCAAACGAGTTAGTGAGTTGGTTGGTGGTATCAGAGCAAGTGAGTTAGTGTGAGTTGGTTGGTTGGGTATTGGAGCAAGTGAGTTAGTGCAAGTTGTTTGGTTGGGTATTTGAGCAAATGAGTTAGTGCGAGTTGGTGGGGGTATCAGAGCGAGTGAGTTGGTGCGATTTGGTTGGTTGGGTATTAGAGCAAGTGAGTTAGTGCAAGTTGGTTGGTGTATCAGAGCAAGTGAGTTAGTGTAAGTTGGTTGGTTGGGTATTGGAGCAAGTGAGTTAGTGTGAGTTGGTGGGGGTATCAGAGCAAGCGAGTGCAAGTTGGTTGGTTGGGTATTGGAGTAGGTGAGTTAGTGTGAGATGGTAGTGTGAGTTGGTTGGTTGGGAATTGGAACAAGTGAGTTACTGTGAGTTGGTGGGGGATCAGAGGCATGTTCCCCATGAACAATTTGATATGATACTATGGAAGAAAGGTAAGATAAATACAGATCATACCAACTTTTGTATTTATATATAAAAATAGTAAAATTCATTAATCAGCATCTTTTTTCTCTCCCTTAAATTTCTGTTACAGCATTCTCCTATCATCCAGTTAGTTTCTACCCTCTACTGATTTTAAGAACAGAAGCCATCATAAAAGACTCACAAAACTAAGTCCATTTTATTCATTGATTTATAAATTCTAATCTGATTTGTCACATTAGGTTCCTAACAATGTCAACTCAAATGTTTTTTGAGCAACACTGTCACAATATTTACTTGGGCCAGTCTTCATCAAATGAAATCCTCTTTCTTCAATTTGTTTTTTAAATATTAGATTCTGCATTTATTGTATGCAGACAACAGAAATTTTCATTAAGTTGATGACTAAATGCCATAAATAGACAACGAACATTCTGCTTGCATGATTAGTTTGGGAAGTTCTTGAAATGCCAATAATTTGTTAGTGCCAATTAGGTTAGGAATTAGAAATCAGTGAATTATATGACTAAGATGTATGCTTTTTTTATGTCCTTCCTTACTAAAATCACGAAGGGGGTACAAAGAAATGTGACACGTGCTAGTGCTATATTAACTCAAAATTATTGATGGTATTAAGAAAGTTTTCTTCTTTCATGTCTAACTCTTTTTCTGCTGGAAAAGTTTGAAATGAGATTTATAATAATTTCAGACAGACTTTATTTACATTTTCAACGTCTCCCTCAATATCATGAAATTTATCTTTTGTAATTTTCTCAATTAAGAATAGTTATAGATCATGTAGCAGAACACTTCACTTGCCCCCCCATTATCATCCTAATGCTCCTTGATTACCTGTCATTCAGTTGAAGCTTGAATGGAATACTATCAAAAAATACATTAGGCAATCGGCGCCTGGATGATTTCTACTTGCATTGAATTCTGACATCATCATTTCTCTATACACATTTTGTGCTTACCCAGCAATTCTGTCTGCTAAGAATTAAATACAAAGGTAGACCAGTCTAGTTAAATTGTTATCAATTGTCATAGATTGAATAGGATAGCGGACTGAATGTTTATAGACATAAAGAAGTGCATTTCCCTCACTGAGAGAATAAATATCCTGAATTACAGCGGTGAGCTGAGTGGAGGCACGTGCATTCTGTCTTTGATAAATATGTATTTGAAAAGGTTGAACTCTTTTGTGTCAAACCCACTAATCTGGTCATAATATGCCTGCTGCTTTGTCCCTGCACTGACAGAAGATCTTAAATGGGTGCTCTTTTATGAGCAATGGCAAAATGTTGATTTTTATCATCCAGTTCCATATTATTTGAAATAATCACAAACCATACGATGAAAAATGTGTTTAATTTACCAAAGATATATCAAGGTTTAGTGAACTGATTTTGAAATATATTTACTCAAACTACATCAATATCTACTGAACTGACTCAAAAGTATATTGACTCAAACTGCATCAACATCTACTGAACTGACTCAAAAGTATATTGACTCAAACTGCATCAACATCTACTGAACTGACTCAAAAGTATATTGACTCAAACTGCATCAACATCTACTGAACTGACTCAAAAGTATATTGACTCAAACTGCATCAACATCTACTGAACTGACTCAAAAGTATATTGACTCAAACTGCATCAACATCTACTGAACTGACTCAAAAGTATATTGATGCAAACTACATCAACATCTACTGAACTGACTCAAAAGTATATTGATGCAAACTACATCAACATCTACTGAACTGACTCAAAAGTATATTGACTCAAACTGCATCAATATCTACCGAATTGACTCAAAAGTAAATTGACTCAAACTCAATCAATGCAGTTAACTAACCCTAATTATTGCCCAGATACTCTGACTGTATCAGTTTGTCATGAATTGATTATAATGTATATTTACTCGGGTCACATCAATATCTACTGCAATTAATAGAATACTAGTATATTTACTCCAATGGTATGAATGTATGTTGTACAAACTCTAAAGCAGGGGTGTCAAACATGTTGCCTATAAGTTGCATGTGGCCAATGGAATTATTTCCTACTACCTGTAATGACACTTGGAATTTGTTTAAAAACATTAAAGCTACATGTTTCTTCACAGTCAACCAGTTCTGATTTTTAAAACGTTTTGATTAAAAAAGGTTCATGTTTAAACTTGTACCTCCTATTTCCAACTTTTCAACTGGCTATCTTTTTATGAACCCCTTTTGCTGCATGAAATTGTTTCTGTGATGTAGTCCTAGGCCAGTGTAATAGTCATCATGTGGTCCTAGGCCAGTATAATAGTCCTCATGTGGTCCTAGGCCATTGTAATAGTCCTCATGTGGTCCTAAGCCAGTGTAATAGTCCTCATGCAATCCTAGGCCAGTGTAATAGTCATGTAGTCCTAGGCCAGTGTAATAGTCATGCAGTCCTAGGCCAGTGTAATAGTCCTCATGTAGTCCTAGGCCAGTGGAGTAGTCCTTATGCAGTCCCAGGCCAGTGTAATAGTCATCATGTGTTCCTAGGCCAGTGTAAGTCCTCATGTGGTCCTAAGCCAGTGTAATAGTCCTCATGCAGTCCTAGGTCAGTGTAATAGTCCTCATGCAGTCCTAGGCCAGTGTAATAGTCCTCATGCAGTCCTAGACTAGTGTAATAGTCATGCAGTTCTAGGCCAGTATAATAGTCCTCATGCAGTCCTAGGCCAGTGTAATAGTTATCATTCATTCCCAGGCCAGTGTAGTAGTCATTATGCAGTCATTGTCCAGTGTAATAGTCCTCATATGGTTCTAGGCCAGTGTAATAATCATCATGTTGTCCTAGGCCAGTGTAATATTCCTCATATGGTCCTAGGCCAGTGTAATAATCATCATGTTGTCCTAGGCCAGAGTAATAGTCCTCATATGGTCCTAGGCCAGTGTAATAATCATCATGTTGTCCTAGCCTAGTGCAACAGTTCCCATGCAGTCCTAGGCCAGTATAAGTCTTCATGTGGCTCTCATGGTATTAGTATGAAACTCCAACTTTAAAGCAGATTTTATCAAACTGTATGAAGGTCTACTCATAAGACTGAATTACTCAAACTGAATGAATGTCTGTCTACTTACCTGACTGAAGTATATTTTAATGATATATCCAATACCACACATGATCTTACATGCTATTCATAATAAAATGAGATATTATGGATAAATTAACAAGAATAAGAACCTAAATAGTCAAGATACAATATCAACTAAGCCTGAATGTTACTATACCATCTTTTGGTATTACTGTACCATGTTTTAATGTTACTGTACCATGTTTTGGTATTACTGTACCATGTTTTAATGTTCTTGTATCATGTTTTAGTGTTACTGTACCACATGTTAATGTTCTTGTATCATGTTTTAGAATTTCTGTACCATGCTTTGATGTTCTTGTACCATGCTTTAGTGCTACTGTATCATGCTTTAATGTTCTTGTACCATGTTTTAGTGTTACTGTACCATGTTTTAATGTTCTTGTATCATGTTTTAGTGTTACTGTACCACATTTTGTTATTGTATAATGTTTTAGTATTTCTGTACCATGCTTTAGTGTTACTGTACCAAGCTTTAGTGTTACTGTACCATGCTTTAGTGTTACTGTACCAAACTTTAATGTTACTGTACCATGCTTTGATGTTCTTGTACCATGCTTTAATGCTATTGTACCATGCTTTAGTGTTACTGTACCAAACTTTAATGTTACTGTACCATGCTTTGATGTTCTTGTACCATGCTTTAATGCTATTGTACCATGCTTTAGTGTTACTGTACCATGCTTTAATGTTACTGTACCATGCTTTAATATTTTGTATCATGTTTTAGTGTTACTGTACCATGTCTTAAAGTTATTGTACCATCCTTTAGTGTTACTGTACTATGCTTTAATGTTACTGTACCATGCTTTAATGTTCTTGTACCATGCTTTAATATTACTGCACCACACTTTAGTGTTACTGTACCATGCTTTGATGTTCTTGTACCATGCTTTTGTTTGTAATTCTGCCTGACCTTTACCACCGTCATTTTGCTACAATATCAAATATGGATAACAAAATGAATTGATTTTTTTAAATCAAAAAGCATCAGAAACAATTTGCTTCAAGGAGATAGCAGTCACATGTAACCCAAAAACCTTGTCATAAGCCACAGATTACAATATGCCCTCTTTTAACCCAACACAGCAAATAGGGGGTGGAGGTAATAGTTCTATATGTTCAATCTGGAAAGAATTTACCTGCATGTTTCTTTATTTGGTTTAGGTCAATTGTGAAATATTGTCACCGAAGCAGATACCATTTTGATACCAGTGCTCCATTCAAGCCCGCTGATCTATATTGATCCTATTCATCGATTTCACTCACTTATATATATATATATATATATATATATATATATATATATATATATATATATATATATATATATATATATATATATATATATTTATTTTTAGTAATTAGTGGCTGATTTTCTTCTGGATCATTCTTTTAGTACGTGACTTAGTGAAGGTAGCTTCTTTCTTTGAATTTCTAGAAAATCACGTGACGCCTTGTTTACGTAAAAAAAACGGGTATTTAAATTATTGTACTGTGAGAGAATATTTAGTAGAATCTGGGCTTTTAAAGTTAACACATTAACCCCTGGAGGTTTTTGCTGTTTTCGCATAAAATGCGAGTAGGAAACATATTTTGGGGACTATTTATAAATACATCGTAATCCATCGATTTCCAAACAATAATCTGTTAGACAAATGGTTGCCAATGATACAGAAAATGTTTTTCATTGGTTAGTTTACTGGCGCATGAGCAGAAGGGCAAAAATCGGAGTTCTTTTTTTTTTTTTTTTTTTTTTTTTGCTTAACGGACCCATGATTTTCGTATGTAGAAGACTCTTTATTCAAAATGTCCATCTTATCCTACTTTTTGCACAGGTTCACCTGTCTGTGTGCGTCTCAGACCAGTCTGCCGTAGATCTGAGGCCATAAAGTCTAAAATCTGGACACAAATTCGGAACCCGACCATGGGCGATTTTTGGGTGAAAAAAAAACGGGTCCAAAAACTTCGGTTTTTCCCTCTGTATTTTGTAACACAATTAAAATATCCATATTACTTGCTAATCATTGTAGAGCTACATCTGTCTACTTTTCAATGATACCACCCACTTTAGTGTATCATATATGACCTTGACGCTACAGACCATGGAAGTAGGCTACTACCTCATACCTCGTAAAGTCGTCGCTAGGGGTTAATGTGTTAATAGTTGTGTTTTCTGTTTGAGTTATAATTTTAATTACCTTGTACTGGACATTGTGTCATTTCGTTGTAGCATGAGGAATTATTCCTTTTAACTGGAAAAGGACATGTGTTTATGGTTTTCATTTGGATTATTTTATTTGGATGATAAAAGCAAGAACTGCATCATGTGACATTGTCAGCCATTTTGGATTACATCGTCAAGATTCGAACCTGGAACTATTAGAACATTTATTTATCAGGACTCTTGCAATTCCATTAATGGATCATTTTCTGTGAATTCTATATTCGATTATTGTTTGATTTGATTCTCTAAAACCGTAAGTTTATTTATTTTATGAAATTAATTGTACTTAATAAATTCATTGTTAAAGTTTTACAAGCTTGTTAGTTTTCACTCTTTCTGTGTTGCTGCTTATTCGAGCCTAAGCCCATAACATAGAAATTGGTGGCTATCATCCGGGATTGAGATTGAGATTGAAATAAATTGGAATTTAAATTTGAATTTCACCTAGTTTTTGAAAATTTTAAATCTTTAGTGAGACTGACACGCTTGTATTAAAATGACATCTAAGGTAGAAATATTTCTTTCTAATCCTACCCAGGAGCAATTAGATCTTTTCAAAAAAGATGAGTTGATTCAGCTTGCCAGAAAATATGATCTTTCTGAAGTTAAGGCTTCTTTAACGAAACAAGATATCAAAAAGATTTTGGTTCAATATTTGGTGGAAAAGGATGTTTTGGGACAAAGTGCTTTGATTTCGGTCAGTAAGTCTACATCAGACTCTGACATAAAATTTAAAGAATTAGAATTAAAATTCCAGATGGAATTAGAGTTGAAGAAGCTGGAATTTCAAGAAAGACAATTACAATATGAGAAAGAGGAGAGAGAGAGAGACAGGAAAGGGAGAAAGAAAGACAATTACAATATGAAAAAGAAAGAGAGGAGAAAGAAAGACAATTACAATATGCAAAAGATGAGAGAGAGCGGGAATTAGAGTTGAAGAAACTGGAATTTCAGTAAAGGGAGAAAGATAAACAATTACAATTTGAAATTAAAATGAAAGAAAATGAAGGGACACAGGAGCTTCTCAGAGACTTTTATTGTCAGGTACTTTGCCTTTTTCTGAGAAGTCTTCTTCTAATGAAAGTGTTCTTATTCAGGGAGTAGAGTGCGGCATTGTTAATGTTCCTCTCCATTGTGTAAATTTGTCATCAGACTTAGTGTCAGGACCTGTGACAATCGGAACAGTCTTGGTTTTATCTGTTGAGGGCATAGATTTATTGCTAGGCAATGACTTAGCTGGGGACAAGGTTGTGGTTAATCCACTTGTAACTGACAAGCCTAATTTGGATCAGAAAGTTGATCCAACTGAAAAAGAATTCCCTGAGATATGTCAGGCTTGTACAGTTACCAGAGCTATGGCAAAGAAAGCTCTTGAGAATGAAGTTGGTTGAAAAGGGCAGTATTCCCTTAGTTGACACATGCATGGGTCGGGTTTATGTTGAAGTGGCCAGTATTCCCTTAGCTGACACATGTATAGGTCAGGTTTACGTTGCTAAAGGCAGTATTCCTTCGGCTGACACATGCATGGGTCAAGTTTATGTTGAAAAAGGCAGTATTCCTTTAGCTGACACGAGTATAGGTCAGGCTTTTGATGAGGTCACATTTACTTCTTGTTTGGATCAATCAGAAAGTATTGATCATAGTGATCCTCTTTTAACAACTCATTCTCTTTATTCTAATCAGGGTGACGATCTTGAGAATGTTGTTGAAGAAGGCAGTATTCCTTCAACTGACACTTGTATAGGTCAGGTTTTTGATGAGGTCACTTTTACTCTTGGTTTAGATCAATCAGAAGGTATTGATCATAGTGATCCTCTTTTAACAACTCGTTCTCTTAATCAGGGTGATAAACGACAGTTACTTGTCATCGAACAGGAAAAAGATCCTAAGATCTCCTGTTTGTTTCAAAGGGCCATAAATGAGACTGAAGCCACTGAAGTTCCTGTCTGTTATTTCATTAAAAATGGAATCCTTATGAGAAAATGGAGACATTCGAGGTACCTGCTGGTGATGAATGGTCTGTGAACTATCAAATAGTAGTTCCAGAACCTTACAGACAGGAAATACTTAATCTGGCCCATGAAACTCCTTTGGCTGGTCATTTAGGGATTAATAAAACTTATCACAAGATCTTGACTCACTTCTATTGGCCAAAAATAAAAAGTGATGTTGTCAAATACTGTAGATCTTGTCATACTTGTCAAATGGTAGGAAAACCCAATCAGAAGATACCTAAGGCTCATCTGCAACCTATTCCTGCATTTGACGAAACATTTAGTAGAATTATGGCAGATTGTGTAGGTCCCTTACCTAAGACCAAGTCAACTAACCAATACCTGTTGACCATAATGTGTGTGTCAACAAGATTTCCAGAGGCTATTCCATTGAGGAATGTAAAATATAATACAATAGTAAAAGCTTTGATAAAGTTTTTTACTCAGAATGGCCTTCCCAAATCTATTCAGTTTGATCAAGGTTCAACCTTCATGTCTGGAGTTTTCCAGCAAGTTATAAATGAATGCCCAATTCAGCAATTCAAGTTAAAAATGAAACTATGGTTTGAAAGAACTACAAGGGAGAGAACTTTTGAGTCTGATAATGGAGTTGTGTTACTCTTGTTCATTCTTCTTGCTTTTCTTCAGATTAGATATTACAGCCCTTACAAAGTTAAGAAGAAAATGAATTAGTTAAATTATAGTATTAGTGTTCCTGGGATCTAAATTAATTTTAGGAGTACCAGTATACTGAAAGAGATAGCCATGTTAAACATGTAATTAATTTAGTTGTGCCTGTCCCACTTAGTGAAGTAATATCATTGGATTCTACTGACATTGGAGCGACAAATTGTTGTAATTCAGAAATTATGAAAAATCTAGACCAGAAACTTTAACATCTGCAAGTGCAAGAAAGAAATGAATTGAAAGTTATTATTATTATATGAGCACTTATGTCCAGTTTGTTTGTTTGTTTGCTTGAATTTTAACGGTGCACCAGCACTTTTAGGCTATTTAGCGCCATACAATAGCTGTCCAGATATTCTTACAAGGACAAACAAAATTTTTCATGACGTTGAAGTTGGAGATTCCAAACCTGTTAAACAGCATCTATGTAGTATGAGAAATTCAATATTTGCTGGAGAATGATTTTATGGAGCCCAGTAAAAGTGATTGGAGATCACCATGCATACGTGTTCCAGAACCAGATAATACTTTCCGTATGTGCACTGATTATAGGAAGGTGAACAGAATGACAAAAACAGATTCATTCCCATTACCAACAAATGATGATTGTATTGATAAAATTGGGAATGCCAAGTATGTCACCAAATTTGACCTTCTGAAAGGATTTTGGAAGATTCCACTAATGGAATGAGCAAAGGAAATCTTGGATTTGTGACTCCAAATAGACTCTACCAATATAAAGAAAGTCCATTTCAACATCTCATCAAAATGATCATCTCTGGTCTAGAAAATTGTGACGTCATCATCTACAACGACGCCTAGAAAGAACATCTAGCAACAATTCAAAAATTCTTTGACAGACCCACTGATGCATGTTTGACAATTAATTTATCAAAAAGTGAGTTCTGCTGTGCTAGTGTGGCTTTCTTAGGACATTTTGTGGGACATGGACAAGTTAAAAGGTTGAGGCTATTTCTAGATAATATAATTGCAGACGCTCTTTCCTGTGTATAAAATAATATATACTCTGTTTAATTTATAGAGTTCTTTTAACCTTAGATGTAAATGGGTTTGTGATAAAAAGAAAGTTTTATCATATAAACTTTTATTTTTATTTTATGGGGGAAGGTGTTATGTATATTTAATTTAATTTATTTATTTTTAATTGTCAAATCCAAATTTGTCATTTAGGGTTTAAAATTCATTAATTGGGAGATTATTCTGGAAAGTTCAGGCTGACCTAGACTCTAGCTGTAAACACAGGTTGACCTTGGCTTGTTGACCTCATTTCTGACCCTTCTTTAGAGAGTGTAAACAAGCCTTGGAAATGATTGGCTAGATCAAAAATATATTTTATTTTTAGTAGTTAGTGGCTGATTTTCTTCTGGATAATTCTTTTAGTACGTGACTTAGTGAAGGTAGCTTCTTTCTTTGAATTTCTAGAAAATCACGTGATCCCTTGTTTACGTAATGAAACAGGTATTTAAATTATTGTACTGTGAGAGAATATTTAGTAGAATCTGGGCTTTTAAAGTTAATAGTTGTGTTTTCTGTTTGAGTCATAATTTTAATTACCTTGTACTGGACATCGTGTCATTTCGTTGTAGCAAGAGGAATTATTCCATTTAACTGGAAAAGGACATGCGTTTATGATTTTTATTTGGATTATTTTTATTTGGATGATAAAAACAAGAACTGCATCACGTGTTATTGTCAGCCATTTTGGATTACATCGTCAAGATTCAAACCTGGAACTATTAGAACATTTATTTATCAGGACTCTTGCAATTCCATTAGTGGGTTATTTTTTGTGAATTCTATATTGGATTAATGTTGGATTTGATTCTCTAAAACCTAAAACCGTAAGTTTATTTATTTTATGAAAATAATTGTACTTAATAAATTCATTGTTAAAGTTTTACAAGCTTGTTAGTTTTCACTCTTTCTGTGTTGCTGCTTATTCGAGCCTAAGCACGTAACAATATATATATATATATATATATATATATATATATATATATATTCTCATACCTTTATGTGTATTCACCTTACAGAAAATGAATAAACCCTATCTACAATCTAAACCCATTTATACTAATATAACTGAATAAATGAGTTTCTGAATCAAATGTTAAATAAAGAAATTTCAAGTTACTTCTTATCAAGGTTTTCATCAAATAGACAAGAGATTTTACTCCTTTTACAAAGGTCATAGCCATGGTAGAAAAGGTTGTAGAACATTTTGCTCATATTCCATGCGTGGCAGGTTCAAAAGCCACCCAGGCCAACTCAGTTGTCTCTAGGAAAAGTTATTCAGCTCCAATTTTCTCAGTATGATATAGTCAGTTTAAAATAAAATATAAGTGACCAACAAAAGCAGAACATAAACAACAAGTCTTGAAACAGCATTCAACCAGCCTTGAGTTGTTATTGGAATGAACATCAGTTTTGCCATACAACACTCTGAACAACCCACGCACTGCCTAGAGAATTTATTGGAATAAAAAAAAAACTCTCTGGTCAACCCTTCAACAATTCTGTACAGGACCTTGAATTAAAAATATCACACCCTTCAACAATTCTGTACAGGACCTTCAATTAAAAATAGCACACCCTTCAACAATTCTGTACAGGACCTTGAATTAAAAATATTACACCCTTCAACAATTCTGTACAGGACCTTGAATTAAAAATAGCACACCCTTCAACAATTCTGTATAGGACCTTAAATTAAAAATAGCACACCCTTCAACAATTATGTACAGGACCTTCAATTAAAAATATCACATCTTCAACAATTCTGTACAGGACCTTCAACTACAAATAATACACCCTGTAGTATCAGACCTTAATTTGGTTTTGTGGGTTGATGCTATATTTCAGCACATGATAGGTGTTACATATATTTGATTTAAATCATTTAATTTTGTTTGTCAGATTCAAATTTGACATTTTGGGTTCAAAATTCGTTAGTTGGGAGAAATTTTCTAGAAATGGATGACCTATATACTTTACAAGTAAACAATAGATGTTAACCTCATTTTCTGACCTTGCTTCAGAGTGTAAACAAGCTTCTGAAATGATTGGTTAATTTCAAGGACATTAGAGCTTTATTTTAAAAATGATTGGTTGATTCCAAGGACATCTTTCTAGATCATATTGGGTTCATGGGTTCATTCTGTGACCTTCTAGAAAATCACATGACCCCTTTCTGTTTACGAGAGAATCAGTATATAGCCGTGTTTTAAAAGCTAATGGTTCAGTAGTTTGTCTGGGCTTTGGGATACAAAGATACGTGTGTTATTGTTTGAGTGTAAATCATTTCAATTCGTTTGGGATCAAGAGGAATTTATTGTGTTATTTATCTAGAAATTACTTGTGTTCATTTGGATTATTATAAAACTAAAACTGACTTCATCCCGTGACATCATCGTTCATATTGGATTACATCATCAAGATTCGAACCGGGAACTATTAGGACATTTTATTATCAGGACTCTTGCAATTCCACTAGTGAATTATATTGTGAATTCTTTATGGATTAATTTTTGGACTTGATTCTCTAAAACCATAAGTTTAAATATTTTCTTTTATGAAAATATTTGTACTCAATAAATTGTTTGTTAAATTTTTACAAGCTTGTTATTTTCACTTCTTTCTATGTTGCTGCTTATTCGAGCCTAAGCACGTAACAATAGGTTTTATATGACAGTGTATTTGGTGAAGGAAGAAACAAGGAAAGCCACTGATCTATGGGAAAATATTGGTAAGTTGTTTCTCACACCCAGTTGGCCAACCTGTGACTTAACTTGAGCAGACAGAGGTCTGTAAAGGCAAACCCCTCTCACCACTCTGCCACCTATCTGACCTTTGCTTAATTAACAACAATTCACCATGAAACAGCTGAGTCTGACCATAGATTTATAGTACAACAGCTGAATCTGTATTTAGATTAATAATACATCCTGAAATATACAGCCTGCAATAGCTGTATCGCACATCTGATTAACAATAATACATCCTGCAATAGCTCTATATACACCCTGCAATAGCCATATCTCAAATCTGATTAACAATAATACACCTTACAAATAGCTCTAACTCACATGTGATTAACAATAATACAAGTTTACAACAGTTGTATATTTCGTATTAGATTAACAACAATGGACACTGAATGTAGTAACAAAAAAAGTTTTTTTTCAGGTAGAATTAGTACCTGATTTGTGATATGTCCAGTACATTTGCTTGAAATGGTAAAATGATCTAGAACATACAGCAAGAAAAAGATAAGTCTACATTTACTTGGTTCACACAAAAAACCTGTCAAGCAGCGAAAAATTGAATGAAAACAACTAAACAGCTGAAAAGTTTATATTTTCTTACTACAAAAATAAATGTGAGCCTATGTGTGCTATCTTACAGGGGTAGATTACACAATGTGTTTTGATCTTACAGAGGTAGATTACACAATGTGTGTTTATCTTACAGAAGTAGATTATTCAATGTGTATTTATCAAAGGTAGATTACACAATGTATGTTGATCTTACAGAGGTAGATTACACAACGTATATTGATCTTACAGGAGTAAATATTTTTACACAATGTGTGTTTATCATACAGAAGTAGATTACACAATGTGTGTTGATCAGAGGTAGATTACACAATGTATGTTGATCTTACAGAGGTAGATTACACAACGTATATTGATCTTACAGGAGTAGATTTTTTACACAATGTGTGTTTATCTTACAGAAGTAGATTACACAATGTGTGTTGATCAGAGGTAGATTACATAATGTATGTTGATCTTACAGAGGTAGATTACACAACGTATATTGATCTTACAGAGGTAGATGACACAATGTGTTTATCTTACATGGGTAATTACACAATTTGTGTTGATCAAACTGGAGGAGATTACACAGTGTGCATTTATCTTACAGCTGTAGATTATACAATGTGTGTTGATTTAACAGAGATAGATTACACAATGTGTGTTTATCTTACAGGGATAGATTACACAATGTGTGTTTATCTTACAGGGATAGATTACACAATGTGTGTTTATCTTACAGGGATAGATTACACAATGTGTGTTTATCTTACAGGGATAGATTACACAATGTGTGTTGATTTTACAGAGGTAGATTATAAAAGATAAACACATCCTAAACCTTGTTTAACTTTTATCTATGCAGGTATTCAAATCACTATGTTCCTAATTTAAACATTGGGTCAAGCTCTATTTCAGTCAACAATACAAAAACAGTTATTGTCTATCCCTCTCTTTGCTACAACTAAACTCAGCTGCTTTTGAAAACAACTCATTGCCATCTGAAATAGATCACTGCCATCTGAAACAGATCATTGCCATCTGAAACAGATCATTGCCATCTGAAATAGATCATTACCATTTGAAACAGATCATTGCCATCTGAAATAGATAATTGCCATTTGAAATAGATCATTGCCACTGATGATTTTCATAACTTCTATTGCCAACACACATTTATAAAATTTTAATGAAACATAAATATAAGTAACTGCATAACTTTAACAAATGTACAGTCGACTCCACTTAACAGCACATCGGTTAACTGCACACTTCGGATAACTGCACGTAATCACGCCAGTCCTGATTTTTCCCAATGCTTAAAAATGTACTGTACCGTACTCTGGTTAACTGCACACTCCAGTTAACTGCATTGTCTCGTGACGGGCTCAAGGGTGTGCAGTTAACCAGAGTCGACTGTATATTGCTGAAAAATCTATATTAAAACATGTCTATCAACCTGGGAATCCCTATTAAAATAAATCTCGCCACCAGGGAATCCCTTGCCTTTAAAAATACTAATCAAATTTTTTATTATTTTTTTTTATAAATAAATAATCTGACCGCATTTTAAATTAGAAATAAATATTATGTCTGCATTGCGAGTACATAATTTGTTTTCTCTAAACAATTCCTTATAAGATACTTATTCCATCAACAGTAATGGAATACGATTAACAACAAGTTCTAACAAACAAATTTGTTGAAATAACTCTGGAACTAAAGTATTTATAACAGCTGGGTACCATGAAAAATTAGGTACAATGGTGCCACAGTATTTCGGAACAATCTATATATGTATACTGCAACTGTACAAGGAACCAACAACTTAATGTTCCAGACAGGGACAAGACACTTGTTTAAAATGCAAATTCCATCTGCCAATAGGTGGAACATAAGTTACTGACAAATATTACCAAAGTACCAGGAAAGTGAAAAAAATATGCAATAAACTAACAAGGAACATTTTTAGTATTTAACTAGTATTTAACTAGTATTTAACAAGAATTTAACTAGTATTTAACTAGCCTAGTTAGATACTAGTTTTGCCCTGTTCATTCTCAGTTTATTGCATTTATCTTAATCAATCCCTCACATATGATCCCTTGCTGTATCCAGCACACTTGAATGGACTATTATTCACCATATGATTTGTATTTTATATATATATATATATATATATATATATATATATATATATATATATATATATATATATATATATATATATATATATATATATATATATAATGTCTGCCCCATGTCCCATAAATCAAAAGACTTCTTCCTTTTATCCAGTACTTGCCAGCAACAATATCTGCTGCTGGTCTAAGGTATAGAATTACCATCATCATTCAAATTGATGCTTTCTTCTTTCACCCTGTGACCCGGACCTTCTACAACTTGACCCTAAAATCTTTACCACAATACAAGCCATCAAAGTTTGGTAAATCCAGATGGTGGAAGAATTTTTTTGTGCAAAAAATAAGTTTGTAACAGTTGGACAGACACCATAATAAGAAACAATGTTTAACCACATAATATATATCTACATTTTATACAAGAAAATAAAATTGTATGAGAAGGAAAATAATACACAGGTTTAAATTTAGAGCCAATCTCTACTACATAACTACAATAAAAACAATGGGTTTTGACCAGAACAATAGTCTCCTATATAATTTGCTGTTCTTAACAATAAGGTATTTCCACTCAACATCTACATAGCTTTCATATTATTTGATAATATCTAAACTTCAGGAAAGCTCCACAAGAATTTCATGATTGAAGATAAACTCCCCCCTAACTGACAAGTATGACCCTATCTAAGATAAACATACAACCAAGCACAGCAAAACTGTGCCAAATTGGAAGAACATATCTGCAACTGGTTTTCAAGTTTCCAATTAACTGTAGATTTAATAAGACAGGAAAACCTTTTAAAATAAAAAACAAAAACAAAACATTGCATTATTCTAGCAGAAAGGTCTTTGAAGTCATGTCTGCAAATCTTCAGCTACCTTAAAAAATAGCTATAATTCCATTTACACATACATCATGTGAACGTAAAGCATTTCAGATTGCACAATTTTGTCCAGAACAAAGTCAACTGAAACCTGCAACAAATGCTTAGCTTGTATAATATTACTGCTGCATTTTCAAACTTCTGTCATTAGGACTTTTAATGTCTTGTAACACTGTTCAAAATGTTGGGAAATCCATTCTTGTAACAGTTTTAAATGTAGCGAGATCAACACAAAATTATTGTAACACTGTTTAAAATGTAGTGAGATCAACTCTCAATTCTTGTAACACTGTTTAAAATGTGGAGAGATCAAAACAAAATAAAAAATGCGGAGAGATCAAAACAAAATTATTGTAGCACTGTTTAAAATGTGGAGAGATCAATACAAAATTCTTGTAACAGTTTAAAATGTGGTGAGATCAACACACAATTCTTGTAACACTGTTTAAAATGTGGTGAGATCAACACACAATTCTTGTAACACTGTTTAAAATGTGGTGAGATCAACACAAAATACAAAAGTTTCAACAGAGATTAACTCTTCCAGAGTTATGAATGATCCAAAATCCAATCTGACATAACAGAAAAAAAGACTTAAATTAAGTGTCACTGTATATATATATATATATATATATATATATATATATATATATATATATATATATATATATATATATATATATATATATATATATATATATGCATGCACACACTTGTGTGCTTATCAGATTGAACTGCAAGCTGCATCAACCCCAATTTTCTGTCACATAATGCAGTGGCAGATTTGGGTGTATGTTTATTGTTTGGAGTAAACAATAAGACTGACAACATAGAGCCTGATTCAATTTCTAAGTTACCTTATTAATGGATACAAGCTAGTGATTGAAAATCCATATCAATTTCATGAAAAAGGAATTTCTAAGTTACCTTATTAATGGATTCAAGCTAGTGATTGAAAATCCATTTCAATTTCATGAAAAAGACATTTCTAAGTTACCTTATTAATGGATTCAAGCTAGTGATTGAAAATCCATTTCAATTTCATGAAAGCGGCATTTCTAAAGTTACCTTATTAATGGATTCAAGCTAGTGATTGAAAATCCATTTCAATTTCATGAAAAAGGCATTTCTAAGTTACCTTATTAATGGATTCAAGCTAGTGATTTAAAATCCATTTCAATTTCATGAAATAGGCATTTCTAAAGTTACCTTATTAATGGATTCAAGCTAGTGATTGAAAATTCATTTCAATTTCATGAAAAAGGCATTTCTAAGGTACCTTATTAATGGATTCAAGCTAGTGATTGAAAATCCATTTCAGTTTCATGAAAAAGGCATTTCTAAGTTACCTTATTAATGGATTCAAGCTAGTGATTGAAAATTCATTTCAAATTTCATGAAAAAGGCATTTCTAAGTTACCTACCTTATTAATGGATTCAAGCTAGTGACTGAAAATCCATTTCAATTTCATGAAAAAGGCATTACTAAGTTACATTATTAATGGATTCAAGCTAGTGATGAAAATCCATTTCAATTTCATGAAAGCGGCATTTCTAAAGTTACGTTATTAATGGATTCAAGCTAGTGATTGAAAATCCATTTCAATTTCATGAAAAAGGCATTTCTAAAGTTACCTTATTAATGGATTCAAGCTAGTGATTGAAAATCCATTTCAATTTCATGAAAAAGGCATTTCTAAGTTACCTTATTAATGGATTTAAGCTAGTGATTGAAAATCCATTTCAATTTCATCAAAAAGGCATTTCTAAGTTACCTTATTAATGGATTCAAGCTAGTGATTGAAAATCCATTTCAATTTCATGAAAAAGGCATTTCTAAAGTTACCTTATTAATGGATTCAAGCTAGTGATTGAAAATCTATTTCAATTTCATGAAAAAGGCATTTCTAAAGTTATCTTATTATTGGATAAAAACTAATGACTGAAAATCCAATTCAGTTTCAAGACAGGTGATTTCCCAAAGTTACCTTATTACTATTATGTGTAACTGTAAACAACAAAGTGAACTTGGGAAGCTAGGGTAATGGTGTCTGTGTCCAACACTCAGGAAATAGGATATGTATGTTTATTCACTTCAGTAAACAATGATCAAAGAATGAGTGACTTAAAGACCAAGGTTCGAAAGTAAGAGTCTTCATACCTCAACTAAATTTCTTCCTAACATCAAACATGTAAGCCTATCAATGTTAAAGAAAGAAATTTACCTTTATTCAAATGAGACATAAGCAATGCACACTTGACACAACACCTTGACATAACAGTGTAAACTGTAGGATCCCAAAAACTCAATTAAATCACCAGAAAAGATGAAAGCAAGTCAGGCAAAAGAAAAAGAATATTTACAACAATGGCATTAAGGAAATGCAAACCTGGTCCCATAGCCATTTGCTATCATTATGAAAAAAGTTCTCAAGATGGAGTGAAACTTAAAGACCATTGCATCATGGAGAAATTGGCATGGTATGTCACACAATACTGAATGATCCATTCCATGACATGTATCATTTTTACTTTAAAATCAGTTGCTCTCCCCATTCCATGACATGTATCAGTTGTATTTTTAAAATAGAAAAACAACAGCTGCTCTCCTCATAGCCTTTCAATGGGAAAAAATATTGAAAATAGGTGTAAAAGTCCAAAGTTCAGTGTTATGATTGGGAATTCAGTAATTATTATTGCAAAAACTGCATTTTTTTTAAATTGTAAAACTTCAAAATTTTAAAATTTATGTTAAGGAAAGATTTACTAATTTAAAACCAATCTACTGATCAAAATTTTGAAATCTGATATCCAGATTTCGGTCATATGTACGAAAATGTAAGCAATATTAACTGCACAACAAAAAATTGACATCAACACATCAACCTAAGATGTGAAAAGTGTCTAGACATCAACACATCAACCTAAGATGTGACAAGTGTCTAGACATCAACACATCAACCTAAGATGTGACAAGTGTCTAGACATCAACACATCAACCTAAGATGTGACAAGTGTCTAGACATCAACACATCAACCTAAGATGTGACAAGTGTCTAGACATCAACACATCAACCTAAGATGTGACAAGTGTCTAGACATCAACACATCAACCTAAGATGTGACAAGTGTCTAGACATCAACACATCAAACTAAGATGTGACAAGTGTCTAGATGTGAAACATAATGATTTTTATGACACTGATTCTTCAGTACTTACCCAATGTAGACATGCATGAAGGTAATCCTATTAGCAAAATAAGCACTGCTTTGTCTGAAAAAAAATCAGGACAAAGAATTAGTACAAGCTAATGTTTGACTGGTTTAAATTAGAGGGCAAAAATCTTGGGATCTGTGTCAAGCAAGAATAGGTGTATCTTACTTTAGTATTTAAAACAATGGCATAGATAAACCTTGAGAGACAACACATTAAGTCTTGTATTGTGTTTACTGCCAGCTTAAAAACCAAAATGAAATAAATGAATGGTATCAAAATAGTATCAGAATAGTTGCAAAAATCTCAGGACATGCAGGCATCACAACATGTTTCTTTCAAGTAACATTACATTTAATGTATTTGCTTGCAGTTTAAGAAATTGGGGATTGGATTACAGAGACCAAATTCATTACTCTTAAATATCAATCTGTCTTAAGATTTGACATAAATTTAAAGTTTCTGAAAGCAAATGGTGATCCTAAGATATGGCAGGAAACATGGCCTAGCTTTGATCCAACTGAAAAGTAAAGCAAAAATAATCTGGGACATTGACAGATGTATTCCTACAGACTGATATGTGGACTGAAGGATGTAGGGACCTGCACATAGATGTTACATGAACAGCTGTAGGGACCAGCACATACATGTTAAAGTGACAGCTGTAGGGACCTGCACATGGATGTCAAAATGACAGCTGTAAGGACCTGTACATGGATGTCAAAGTGACAGCTGTAGGGACCTGCATGTGGATGTTAAAGCTACAGCTGTAGGGACCTGCATGTGAATGTTAAAGTTACAGCTGTAGGGACCTGTATATGGATGTCAAAATGACAGCTGACCTGTATATGGATGCCAAAGTGACAGCTGTAGGGACCAGCATGTGGATGTAAAAATTACAGCTGTAGGGACCTGTCTGCATGTGCATGTGAAAGTTACAGCTGTAGGGACCCGCACATGGATGTTAAAGTGACAGCTGTAGGGACCTGTACACAGATGTAAAATGACAGCTGTATGGACCTGCATATATATATATATATATATATATATATATATATATATATATATATATATATATATATATATATATATGTGTGTGTGTGTGTGTGTGTGTGTGTGTGTGTGTGTGTGTGTGTGTGTGTGTGTGTGTGTGTGTGTTAAAATGACAGTGTAGGAACCTGCACACAATCATAGATGTTAAAATGACAGCTGTAGGGACATGCACATATATGTTAAATAGACAGCTGTAAGGGCATGCACATATATTTTAAAGTGACAGCTGTAGGAACATGCACATATATGTTAAAGCGACAGCTGCAGAGACAAGTTTGACAAAAATAAACTGGACCTTGCAGGTTCCCTGTGAAGTTAAAAAAAAGTCAGTGATTGCAATGACAACAAGCCATTTGTTTGTTTTCACATCAGCTGTAAAATCTTGTACTCAATGATCAAAAACCTCAAGTTTCCAGCTCAATGACTCTCCATGCAGCTGGTTGGGTTTAATGGGGTTTAATGTTTTTCAGGAGATTGACTTACATGTACCAACTTAACCTCCACTATTAATATGTAACCTAATCAACCCAGTCCAAACAGTGAGGACAAAACAATTTTGTGCAAGGTTATCATGTGAAATGGGGGGCTCATAAGCTGAGGCCATATCTGTATGTGGTATTGAGTGACCTTTGATACAGCTCTGGTGAGATAAGCATGTGGAAAATGAGAAAGTTTGAACAACTATGAATGCCTGATGTATGGACTAAATTAATTTATTCCTTTTTTAATAGCAGTAGCCTGTAAATAATTTCAATTTATGTCCAGATGGGTTATGAGGTTCTCTTGATGCATGGACAATCATCCTTGAAACTAAATCATCATAAATTATTTTATGTGGGGTGGGGTGTCTTTTTAATGATGTCATAGTCAACTTTGAAACCTTGTAATAATTCATCATCAATAGTGTATACAGGAGGGCTTTGGAGTTCCCTTTATGATGTCAGTCAATCATGAAGATACCAAATGCCAAAACTGACATCATTATCTACATTATTCCTGTCAAAAATGTACATCTGATCCCTGAAAATAGCAATTCAAAAACAAATCACCACACAATGGACACATACTGGTCAACAACTAGAATAGTAATAATTTTATACAATAATTAATTATTCCAATAAGCAAATAAGATTAGGACTGCTATAATATAAATAATCAGTGATGCTCCTCACCCACCTCCCACCATCAACATATCAAAATTAGTGTGGGAAAGGTCAGAGTAAGGTCAGATTACTTTGAAAATTGTTACATATATTTTTTACTGTAACTTATTTTCCATATTGCCATCTGGGGTGTAATAACCTAAGAAAAGCTTTTTTCTTAATATTTAAAGTTCAGTAATATCTCATCAATTATTAAGCATCTTTCATTAAAAAATAGCAAAAATAAGTTTCTAAAAACTTGTTTAAACAGCTTAATTTAATAACAGTATAATTTTTAGTAAAATTTAATATAGCAGTAAACTGTTTGAACAAAGCCTGAATGGTACAAGTCATATTCCACAAGGACAAATCAAGCCATATTCCACAAGGACAAATCAAGTCATATTCCACAAGGACAAACCAAGTCATATTCCATAAGGACAAATCAAGTCATATTCCACAAGGACAAGCCAAGTCATAGTCCACAAGGAAAAACAAAGCCTGAATGGGACAAATCATATTCCACAAGGACAAATCAAGTCATATTCCACAAACACAAACCAAATTGTATTCAACAAGGACAAACCAAGTCATATTCCACAACGACAAACCAAGTCATATTCCACAAGGACAAAGCCTGAAAGGGACAAGCCATATTCCACAAGGACAAATCAAGTAATATTCCACAAGGACAAACCAAGTCATATCACAAGGACAAAGCCTGAATGGGACAAGTCATATTCCACAAGGACAAATCAAGTAATATTCCACAAGGACAAACCAAGTCATAGTCCACAAGGACAAACCAAGTCATAGTCCACAAGGACAAACCAAGTCATATTCCACAAACACAAACCAAATTGTATTCCACAAGGACAAACCAAGTCATAGTCCACAAGGACAAGCCAAGTCATAGTCCACAAGGACAAACCAAGTCATAGTCCACAAGGACAAATAAAGTCATATTCCACAAGGACAAACCAAGTCATATTCCACAAGGACAAAGCCTGAATGAGAGTTTTTTGCAACTGAACAAATCATCATATCTTCCCCAAACAAAGGCAATACACTGTTTATTATACTGTATCAAACAAGACAGGGAAAACAAATGAATAAGGGTGACATTATTGCATGAGGGAAATGCAATGTTTTGTTCCCTTACAAACAGCCATTATGTGCACCCTCTAACATAAACCTCCCATTTTCTATTGGAATTTTAAGATAAGATTATTTTAAAGTCAAACGCTCAAAAAACGAACTAGTTCAAAATTCCTTTTCTTTGTCATACTAAAAGAAATTTTATAACGTCACTTGTTTACACCTAGCTGTATCATATTTTCAAGTCTGACTTTGAGTAGTTTGAATGTAAACATATTTCATAAAGAGTTTGTGACCAACATTTTCTCCATTTTGTGAATTAACATGAAATGATGACAGCTACCAAATAAACTGTATAACATCTGTCCCATTTATCAACAAGAACTTATTATTCATTGTCTCAGTCCAAAATAAACATGATCAATACTGAATATGGCCTCAGTCAAAAATTAATATTACTAATACTGAGCTTGGTCTCAATCCAAAATGAACATGATCAATGCTGAGCTTGGTCTCAATCCAAAATGAATATGATCAATGCTGAGCTTGTTCTCAGTCCAAAATGAATATGATCAATACTGAGCTTGGTCTTAGTCCAAAATGAACATGATCAATGCTGAGCTTGGTTTTAGTCCAAAATGAACATGATCAATACTGAGCTTGGTCTCAGTCCAAAATGAGCATGATCAATGCTGAGCTTGGTTTTAGTCCAAAATGAACATGATCAATGCTGAGCTTGGTCTTAGTCCAAAATGAACATGATCAATGCTGAGCTTTGGTCTTTGTCCAAAATGAACATGATCAATGCTGAGCTTGGTCTTAGTCCAAAATGAACATGATCAATGCTGAGTTTGGTCTCAATCCAAAATGAATATGATCAATGCTGAGCTTGGTCTCAGTCCAAAATGAGCATGATCAATGCTGAGCTTGGTCTTAGTCCAAAATGAACATGATCAATACTGAGCTCGGTCTCAGTCCAAAATGAGCATGATCAATACTGAGCTTGGTCTCAATCCAAAATGAGCATGATCAATACTGAGCTTGGTCTCAGTCCAAAATGAATATGATCAATACTGAGCTCGGTCTCAGTCCAAAATGACCATAATCAATACTGAGCTTGGTCTCAGTCCAAAATGAGCATGATCAATACTGAGCTTGGTCTCAGTCCAAAATGAGCATGATCAATGCTGAGCTTGGTCTGGTCTTAGTCCAAAATGAACATGATCAATGCTGAGCTTGGTTTTAGTACAAAATGAACATGATCAATACTGAGCTTGGTCTCAGTCTAAATGATGATGATCCTCACTGGACTTTATGTCACCCATCATTGTCTTAATCCACACCTAACACTGTCAAGATTGGACTTTATTCTCAAGTCCTGATTAAAAATTACGATTTCAATGTCCCAACCTAACATCAATGCCCCAACCTAACTGAATATGTTCTAACCTGGTCTTTATGTCCATTTTCCTGCGGTAAGGGCATGTAAAAATCTACTCTAAGTGTGACTATATCCACCCGCTACAGCCTAATCCTAATACCTGAGAAACAGTGAATCTTTGCAACTATTTTGAAATGTCAAGCATGTAATTAAAAGCCCAAATGGGTTACAAACTGCCAGGAAAGTATCAAGTGTGATGAACTTTCAGCCAATGTGCATGCTATATCTTGTAAAGGTAGCACACTTTTACCTGTCAATTTTACTAAGTAACATGACCTCCCACCTAAAGGGATAACAAAGCTATCTACCTGGACAGGTGAAATTAATAATACTAAATGAAATTTGACACATACACTTCAATATATAAACATAACATTTTGATTCATAAATCTGGCCCATTCCACACTCTTTAATGAATGAGTTCAGCGGTTTACCTTGGTTAAACTTTCAGGTATATGAACATTTTGTTTCTTCCAGGCATCAATTGCAGTAGTTTGCATGAAATAAACTGAATGATTGAAAACAAAGTCACACATTTAAAAAAAAAATTAAAACAATGTATCGTCAATGTAAGTATCTACCTTTTGCTATATACCAGTAATCCAATAACTGGCTTTAAATATGCATTCAGTTGATAACTATCTCTCTATGTGTTAACTACTTACCTTTTACAGTGAATTATAATCCTTAATTGGCTTTTAAATATCCACTCAATTCATATCCTGAGATCCTTTTGAAAATAAATTGAAGACAAATGAATTTAATCCAAATTATCTCTCAAAATAAAATCCTGTTGAATTGGTGAACTAATCCTGAATGGGGTCATGGAATCAACAAAACATTTTAATGGTAGCAGTGTAGTATGCAAGTAGGCTGAACCAAATTTCATTACCTCCCCCACTACAAACACTCCACTAAAACCCTGACAGTCCAGATAGTATCTCCACTAGCTGAGTGACATGTTGTTTTGATTTATGATTGGCTACAACACTTCATAGGTATTGGTTCTGATTGGTCAATCTCAGACAAGGGAGGAAAGAAAATAAATAAACTGCTGTCTGTTCACACTAGAGTAAGAGAAGTATCTAGAGGCCTGTTGAAAAGTACACCTCTGTGTCTCATACAAAGTACACCTCTGTGTCTCATACAAAGATCAAAAAGCTGAATGAAATCCCTTCAACATCTGTACTCTATGAAAGGAAAACAGGATACCATTAGATCTAATAGCTCATATACCATCAGTGTAATGCATGACAAAATATGAATTAGCACTAAAAATCAGGCAGAGCAAAATTAAAGTATGCCAAATTTGGTTTTCACTAATGAAGATTCCATCAGCAGAGAGCACTGCATCACACACACACACTCCAAATTTGCGGACAACATTTAGTGGGACAAATGAAAGTAAACAACGTACTAAGAGTACTGCCAAAATGAGACATGGGACAAATGAAAGTAAACAACGTACTAAGAGTACTGCCAAAATGAGACAATCTTAAATACTTTGTTGACCATTCTGACCACTTAACATTACTGTAAGCTCTATTTTATCACATTTTTCTTGGACATTTAAATTACTGCAGTTGTTTCTAGCACATACTCATCTGAGTCATGAAAATGTTTTAGAGGTCTGGACATCTGGTTAGCCTGACACTAACAGTATTAAAACACTTTACAACTTGGTCAAATACCATAAATCCTGAATGTTTGCATTGCCTGTCACACTGTTTTCAAATAGATAGTCATTGTTGACAATCAGCTTTCATGTCACTATGACCAAAAAATGATGACATGGATGTACAGTATATATACTTGCTTTTTGTTGACACAGATCCCATTTGGCTGTATCATGCTGTGCCTGCAGATAAGTGTCTATGTTGTTTATTCTACTAATTACTCCCAACAAACTGTACAGACACAGATATGCTGGTGCATTATGTGATGGCAGATCTAGGTCTGTTCTGCATGCAGTTGGACTCATCATCCAAGAGAATATACAGTGAAAGCATTCTTTTGCCATTTTTTTTTCTGACTTAAATATGGAAAAATTTGGGGATGCAGTACAAAATATTGCCTACACTCAGCGTACTACACTGGATTTGTATATTTAATCACCATAATTTTAAATAATACATTTTACAAGATGTTTTTACCAGTTATCGGATGCAAATAATCACATTGTTTGTATACAATTTTGTCACTATCTCTCCTAAGTCATTCTTCACGGTCCTTATTAGTCTTTCAGTTTCTAAACAAATGGACACATGATCTGGTTAATTAATGTGTAAAATAATTAATGCAATTAACGTGTAAGATAATTATTGCAATTAATGTGCAAAATAATTATTGCAATTAATGTGTTTAATTATTGCAATTAATGTGTAAAATAATTAATGCAATTAATGTGCAAGATAATTATTGCAATTAATGTGTAAGATATTTTTTGCAATTAATGTGCAAAATAATTATTGCAATTAATGTGTTTAATTATTGCAATTAATGTGCAAAATAATTATTGCAATTAATGTGTTGAATTATTGCAATTAATGTGCAAAATAATTATTGCAATTAATGTGCTGAATTATTGCAATTAATGTGCAAAATAATTATTGCAATTAATGTGCAAAATAATTATTGCAATTAATGTGCTGAATTATTGCAATTAATGTGTAAAATAATTATTGCAATTAATGTGTTTAATTATTGCAATTAATGTGTTAAATAATTAATGCAATTAATGTGTAAAATAATTAATGCAATTAATGTGTAAAATAATTATTGCAATTAATGTGTAAAATAATTAATGCAATTAATGTGTAAAATAATTAATGCAATTAATGTGTAAAATAATTAATGCAATTAATGTGTAAAATAATTAATGCAATTAATGTGTAAAATAAGTAATGCAATCAATGTGTAAAATAATTAATGCAATTAATGTGTAAAATAATTATTGCAATTAATGTGTTTAATTATTGCAATTAATGTGTTAAATAATTAATGCAATTAATGTGTAAAATAATTATTGCAATTAATGTGTAAAATAATTAATGCAATTAATGTGTTAAATAATTAATGCAATTAATGTGTAAAATAATTATTGCAATTAATGTGTTTAATTATTGCAATTAATGTGTTAAATAATTAATGCAATTAATGTGTAAAATAATTAATGCAATTAATGTGTAAAATAATTAATGCAATTAATGTGTTTAATTATTGCAATTAATGTGTAAAATAATTAATGCAATTAATGTGTTAAATAATTAATGCAATTAATGTGTAAAATAATTAATGCAATTAATGTGTAAAATAATTATTGCAATTAATGTGTAAGATAATTAATGCAATTAATGTGTAAAATAATTATTGCAATTAATGTGTAAAATAATTAATGCAATTAATGTGTAAAATAATTAATGCAATTAATGTGTAAAATAATTAATGCAATTAATGTGTAAAATAATTAATGCAATTAATGTGTAAAATAATTATTGCAATTAATGTGTTTAATTATTGCAATTAATGTGTTTAATTATTGCAATTAATGTGTTTAATTATTGCAATTAATGTGATTAATTATTGCAATTAATGTGTTTAATTATTGCAATTAATGTGTTAAATAATTAATGCAATTAATGTGTAAAATAATTATTGCAATTAATGTGTAAAATAATTAATGCAATTAATGTGTTAAATAATTAATGCAATTAATGTGTAAAATAATTATTGCAATTAATGTGTTTAATTATTGCAATTAATGTGTAAAATAATTAATGCAATTAACGTGTAAGATAATTATTGCAATTAATGTGCAAAATAATTATTGCAATTAATGTGTTTAATTATTGCAATTAATGTGTAAAATAATTAATGCAATTAATGTGCAAGATAATTGTTGCAATTAATGTGTAAGATATTTTTTGCAATTAATGTGCAAAATAATTATTGCAATTAATGTGTTTAATTATTGCAATTAATGTGCAAAATAATTATTGCAATTAATGTGTTGAATTATTGCAATTAATGTGTAAAATAATTATTGCAATTAATGTGTTGAATTATTGCAATTAATGTGCAAAATAATTATTGCAATTAATGTGCAAAATAATTATTGCAATTAATGTGTTGAATTATTGCAATTAATGTGTAAAATAATTATTGCAATTAATGTGTTTAATTATTGCAATTAATGTGTAAAATAATTATTGCAATTAATGTGCAAAATAATTATTGCAATTAATGTGTTTAATTATTGCAATTAATGTGTTAAATAATTAATGCAATTAATGTGTTAAATTATGTTACACAGATGACTGTGATTGTTAATAATAACTTCTCTCACACTCTTCCGGGTGAATTTGTTTTATTTTAAACAAGATTTGATTGCATATCACCCGTTTCCTCCAGGTAAA
This sequence comes from Unio delphinus, assembly GCA_029339505.1. Classification (NCBI taxonomy): domain Eukaryota; kingdom Metazoa; phylum Mollusca; class Bivalvia; order Unionida; family Unionidae; genus Unio; species Unio delphinus. The sequence continues at coordinate 7,584,649 of JAQISU010000055.1, read as the reverse complement.
ATCTTTAAACTGCAATTTTAAACAATGAGATGCAACTCAAAGACTTTACACAATGGGATGTGATTAAAAGAGTTTAAACAATGGGATGTGATACAGACAATTTAAACTATGGGATGTGATAGAATGGGAAGCAAATGCCAGAATTTAAATATGAGATGTGATTGACAGAGTTTAAATGGAATGTAATTGAGAGACTAAAAATGAGATGTGATTGAGAGACTTTTACTGGGATGTGATTGACAGAGATTAAATTGAATGTAACTGTGAGACTAAAAATGTGATGTGATGGACAGACTTTAAACAGGATGTGATTGAGAGACTTGTACTGGGATGTGATTGACTTTTAATGGGATGTGATTGAGAGACTTTTAATGGTATATGATTGAAAGGCTTTTAATGGGATGTGATTGACATATTTTAAATGGGATGTGAGAGACTTTTAATGGGATGTGATTGAAAGACTTTTAATGGGATATGATTGAAAGGCTTTTAATGGGATGTGATTGACATATTTTAAATGGGATGATTGACAGATTTTAAGCAATGACATGTAGAATACTGTTATAAGTTTGCTCACATTTGTTGGTGGGTGGGTGGTAATACATAATTGAATATAAGTGGCAATAACAGCACATGACATGTTTGGCCCCATTTTTAATGGTACTCTATGCTGGCAAATAATATTAAAATATATTTACATAAAACAATAATTACTTATCATGCCTACTACGAGAATGACAATCGACCTTTAGAGCACAGAATCTACAAAGTTTGTGCAAGGCATCCATAATGTTTTGTTGAGGAACTTAAAATAAAACAAAAATTATTCTGGAAAACTCGTGTTTCTACAAAGTCCTGTATATTGGGATCATTTAACCCCAAAATTGATAGACCTCATTTATACTAGTATGAAAGTCATCCACAAACCTTGATCATGAAAAGTTTGCCAGCACTAATATTATTATGCAAATATCTTTTTTCTCTCAATGACATTGACTTTTTAATTTCCAACTCCAAACTCAAACGACTTCTTTTCTGACCAATATGCATGTCATACACTAGGTTAGACAAAGCTGCGACTTCTTTTCTGACCAATATGCATGTCATACACTAGGTTAGACAAAGCTGCGACTTCTTTTCTGACCAATATGCATGTCATACACTAGGTTAGACAAAGCAGCGTGGTCAAGAATTAAAATATATGCACAGAAACCATATTTTATTTTCTGAGTCACAATGAATGACCTTGTTTATTGTCTAAAAAACGCTGCCTCCTCACCCCCAAATTCCTGCTATCCACAAAGCCTGGTAAATGTATATTGTTGACAAGGCCAATTGTTGAGGATAACCAAATCAGGAATCAGACAGGCTGGACATAAAATAGCACACTCTGTACTATGCCATGAAAAGACAATTTACCCAAGTCTCACAGACTGACAACTGTGTCCTCCAAGTTTTAAAAAGTCAGAGGAATAATTCAGACAGGTGGACTGAAAAACTAATGGTAACAGCTGTTTACACCCTAGTGGGAACATTTGTCATAGTAAATGGTGGGTGAAAAACTTGAAGCATGTAAAATAGTTTGATGGACAACATCAGCGTCAGCTGCCTTAGAAGAAACTATTTTACATGTGCCAACAATGCAAGCAAAGTAAAAGCCAAGTGAAAAATGTAAACTTTATCCATCTGAGTTTTCCCAAACATGCTGCCATCCTCACCCTATTCATGTCCAAAAAACTCAAACTTGCTTTTAAATGTTTTATTACATGTAAAACCATAATGTGATGTATCTGGATCAAGTTGAAGAATAGGCACATATTTAGGATATGCACAGATTTAGGATATGCACAGATTTAGGATATGCACATATTTAGATGTGCACAGAATTAGAAATATGCATATGTTTAAGATAAGCATATATTTAGGATATATATATATATATATATATATATATATATATATATATATATATATATATATATATATATACATACATATATATATATATATATATATATATATATATATATATATATATATATATATATATATATATATATATATATATATATATATATATATATATATATATATATAATTAGGATATCCATATATTTAGGATATGCACATATTTAGGATGTGCACAGAATTAGAAATATGCATATGTTTAAGATAAGCATAGATTTAGGATATATATATAATTAGGATATCCATATATTTAGGATATGCCCAGATTAAGGATATGCATAGATTTAGGATATGCATAGATTTAGGATATATATTTAGGATATGCATAGATTAAGGATATGCACAGAATTAGGATTTGCATAGGTTTTGGATATATATTTAAATTATGCATAGATTTAAGATATAGAGGATATTTGCTTGAAACGAGTGAATAACGGATATATTTCATCGAGTGGATGAAAAACTCAGTATTTTCACGAGTGGCAAAGCCACGAGTGAAAATACTAGAGTTTTTTATCCAAGAGATGAAATGTATCCGTTATTCACTCGTTTCAAGCAAATATTCTTTTTATTTTATGCTCACATATGTTAGGAGTGTATTTTTAATAAAATTAATGAGATTGATATTTTCTTTAAATTGTATTATTAAAGCAATGTTTTATGCATTTATAGCAAAACGTTGGCAACTTATATCATTATTATACGAATGTACATTATTGTGTGGAAATAGGTTATAAAGCAAAAGTCAGTCAGCTTCTAAGTCTTATCAGTTAAACATATATTCCGTAAAACCAGGCATTGGCAAAAATCTTACAAAAGTCAGTCAGCCCCTAAAGTCTTATCGGTAAAACACAGAACAAACTTCCGTACTGACGTAAATACAGAATGGTTCATGTCTGATGTTGGACAGTATCTAAGGTTTGATGGACATTGCTGCTGGCTTAATATATTAAACATGTTGCCGATTTAGAATATTTAGGGATTATCATGTTCGGACGTAACTAATGCCAAACGAACTACAAATCTGAGTTGTACCTTATGTCAGATGACGTCAAATTAAGCTGGTTTGGACCAGGAAAAACTGACTTTTACTTGATGAGAGAATAAACATCTATTTCCAAGGGTACGTTAACCTGACACAGGATGCATATAAAAGACCACGCATTTAAGGGTCAGGTCAGTTCCGTACCGACAAAGGAAATAGATGTTTTGTCTTCTTATTACAGGTAAAATAATTGTATATGTTATAACTTATTTTAGGAATAAGTATTTTTAATGATTGAGATTTTAATGGTAAAATTGTTTTGTGTGCAACATTGCTTTTGAATTCTTTTATTTATAATATATTGTAACGGAATGTTTAAATGTTCTAAATAATTTATATTTAATTATATTTATGTACTTTTTATTGTAAGGTTAAGATTGCTACCAACTTCATGTTAGATTTAATATTGAAATAAAGTATTCTTTAAGTAAGAAAGAATATTATCTAGCAATATATTCTAAATCAATATTCTATTTTAAAATTAGTAAAATACATTTCTTTAAATTAATTGTTACATTAACTACAGTAATTACATCTTACACTTTTGGCTATCTTGAAATTGATTGAGAATTAACTATTTGTATAATATTCTAAAATGCAGAAGTTATACGAATAAATGAAGTTGGAAAGCTTGAAAAAGGGAAAATATAATATGTATAGCATGAACTTTTATTACAAAGTTTTTAGATGTGTTTCTAGAATGTAGTCAATATATTTGTGTTGTTTAATTAAATAAAAAGTCAGTTCCGTACCGACAGAGAAAATAGATGTTTGCTTCTCATTACAGATAAAGCTGATGTAGTGCAGCTGTTTATCATCGCGGCGACGACCTTATCATTTCAGTGTGTAGCTGTCTTATCATCGTGGCAGCACGCTTTTAAAAGAGCCTGAATTCCTTCTCTCTCTCTCTCTCTCTACCACTATGGATATTGACGCTCCTTAACTTACGAGTAATTCCTTCTCATAGCAAGAAATGAGAAGAAGGTTATGTAAAGCTAATAACAACATACATAAAAGAAAATCTTTTACATAACACATACGTTGGCTACCTCAAATCTGCTCTTTCTCTCGTTTATTCACTCGTTTCAAGCAAATATTCTGACCCAAAAATGTAGTTCCTGTAGTGAAAAAATATTGTTATTTTTTTCACTGTTATTTTTTCACTGTTATTTTTTCACTGCAGTGAAATATCAATATTATTTTAACTATAAAATCAGGTAATTCACTGCTGAGCATAAAATAAATGCATATATTTAAGATATATATTTAGAATATGCATATATTTAGGACATGCATAGATTTAAGATATGCATATATACAGGATATATATTTAGTATATGCATTTAGCATATATTTAGGACATGCCTAGATTAGGATATATAATTAGTATATGCATAGATTTAGGATATATAATTAGTATATGCATAGATTTAGGATATATAATTAGTATATGCATAGATTTTGGATATATATTTGGTATATGCATAGATTTAGGATATATATTTAGGACATGCATAGATTTAGGATATATAATTAGTATATGCATAGATTTTGGATATATATTTGGTATATGCATAGATTTAGGATATATAATTAGTATATGCATAGATTTTGGATATATATTTGGTATATGCATAGATTTAGGATATATATTTAGGACATGCATAGATTTAGGATATATAATTAGTATATGCATAGATTTTGGATATATATTTGGTATATGCATAGATTTAGGATATATAATTAGTATATGCATAGATTTTGGATATATATTTGGTATATGCATAGATTTAGGATATATAATTAGTATATGCATAGATTTAGGATATGCACAGATTTTTTTCTGTGATTTCAAATAGTGGCAGACAAACAGTATTGGTCAACCTAACAGTATTTGTCAACCTAACAGTATTTGTCAACCTAACAGAAAATGGTATAGATGCAATAATTTAAGATATGCAGCAGGAAAAAAGATGGGCATATACTGTCCACTGACCAGCACTAATACCATGAGATGGTAGCCAAGTGTATATTGACCAGCATTAAGACCATGAGATGAGCACCTAATGTCCCTTGACCAACACTAACACCATAAGAAAGGCACCTAGTGGACAATATTAATACCAAGAGATGGACATCGTGTCTCCTTTGACCAGCATTAATATTCATAACCAAAACATTCAAACAAATCTCAAGCCAGTGTTTTATATGCTGACCGATAGATGATAATTTCAATGACATCCATTGGTAGCTGAAATTGACCAAATTTTACTAAATATATTTGGTTAATTGTGAAATACAGTCAAAACAGAGGGTATATACAAGGAGGGTACTGACCAATCACATTCATTTTGATTTTGGAGTCATCATCACTTCCTATATGTCCTTGCTGTAAGTTTGCAGACATGTTTTATGTTGTACTGAGGTAGTTTTCTACATGAAAAACATTTGTTTGGACTGTTCACTGTTAAGTTAAAGTGCTCAACTTTATCAGGATTATTTTAGATTCACTTCATAATACTTTGTGTTCAGCCCAAATTTTAATTGACAACTTTGATAATTAAATTTTTTGTTATATTTTACAAAACATTTTGGTTTTGTTTCTTTCTGTTACTTTGTTTGTGACCATAGAGTGATAGCAGTCAAACCCAGAATAAGGCCTTTACACACATTTGTCTGTGACCATAGAGTGATTGCAGTCAAACCAGAATAAGGCCTTTACACACATTTGTCTGTGACCATAGAGTGATAGCAATGAATCCAGAATAAGGTCTTTACACAAAATTGTTGTCATTTTGAACTAAGTTCTTGTATAGAAAAAACTAAGGTCAAAAGTGATTGACCTGTACACTGCAAGGTAGCATGGTTTAATTTGGTTTTCAAATGACCTTGCTAGTTATGTACAAATTAATGGGTAAGAAGGGTTATAAAACTTATTTGAAGCAACAGGTATAAGGTGCTCAGTAAGGTGGTGATTTAAAAAAGTAATAAAGGTTTGGAAAATATAATGCATGTCTGTTGAAATTTCTGCACCAATTTCTTAAATTAGCACAAATCCAGCAATGTCATGTAATAAAATAGACCCATATATAGCAACAGTCATAATGAAATCAGCTGACAAAAAGACACATACAATGAAAACAGCTGACAAAACAACAGCCACAATGAAAACAGCTGACAAAACGACAGCTGCAATGAAAACAGGTAACATCTATCTCTGCAATGATGCAGTCACTCTCCAACCATTCAAGAATGGGCGATGCTTGGTAAAGAATATAGGAAATAAGGTAGTGATGGGAAGGTACAAGAGTAATAAATAGCTAGGAAAGCTTGAAAGTGAAAGAGTATCAATATATGGTTTTGTCCCTGGTCACTATGATGGCATAGTGATTTTAAAGGACCCCTGCCAGTGGAGAATCACCAGGTCTGTACTTGTAGCTGACAAATGCATTAGAAAGTGCTGGTGGAAAACTGCTTGTGAGATACCAAGTCAGGAGCTTCAGCAACTGTTGCCAGTAATTTGTTTCAAATCCCTATGGTGCCTGGAAAGAAGCTGAGTCCATCTCTACCAACAAACATGTTCTGAGGCTGACAATGTAATAAATTCCAGATACAAGTTAAAACTCCATCCAGTCATTTTAAGATTCTCTAACATACTTACAGAAATGCATGAATGGGCAAAGTCTTCAACTGTTGATGGTCCAAAATATTATTTCACAGATGAATATCATCTTACAGATTGAACAAAGTTCATGGAGGATGGATAATGTGTTATATCGAGTGGATGCATATGGTTTTATCCTCTATTACAGAAATTAGTACTACGTTTAATTATCTGTAAAGTGTGCTGGTGAAATAATTCACTGCCTTCAAGTGCTCATCATTTTCAATGTCAAAATGTAATCCTCCCATAAAAAAGAACAAACTTGCAGGCATCAAATCAATCCTATATAAAATACAAATTCACAGATGTGTGATATTCTTTCCATCCAACTCATTACTACCTATTTAGATAAATGTATTCAAGGTCATCAGATATGATAATTGACCCATCCTTGATTACAACCTATTTAGAATATTAATGACTAGAAGGTCATCTATGATAATCCTTTAATCTAAACTCACTACAACCTATTTAGAATATTAATATATGAAAGGTAATAAGTCTGTAAGATAATTCTTTCAGTAAACCCACAAGAAACTATTAATCTGAAGTCATATATACCTTGCACTGGTTCAACATGAAAGAACAATGTTCAAATAACAGCATGCACTGGTTCAACATGAAAGAACAATGTTCAAATAACTGCATGCACTGGTTCAACATGAAAGAACAATGTTCAAATAACAGCATGCACTGGTTCAACATGAAAGAACAATGTTCAAATAACAGCATGCACTGGTTCAACATGAAAGAACAATGTTCAAATAACAGCATGCACTGGTTCAACATGAAAGAACAATGTTCAAATAACAGCATGCACTGGTTCAACATGAAAGAACAATGTTCAAATAACAGCATGCACTGGTTCAACATGAAAGAACAATGTTCAAATAACAGCATGCACTCAGGTTCAACATGAAAAAGAACCAAGTTCAAAGAAAAAAAGAACAATCATCAAAAGTTTGAAAGAAAAAGCTTGAAATCAAACTTAACATAGGAATTCTTAACATCTCTTGCCAAATTGGCCTGAATGCATTTAGTTCACCAATAAGTACACTACAGGAAAATAAATAATTACAGACACACCTGAATAGCAAAAGGCATACATGAAAAGGCAAACATACTTCTATGACAGGGCAAATAGACATGGGCAAGTTCCATGTTACTCAAAGAGAAAAGAAGTTTTAGTATGGTCTTTAAAGTTTATGGCATGGTCCTTCAGAAATTGCACATTGTCATTCATAAAGGTTATTTCTCAAAATATATGTGTGACAAATTAGTAGGATTCTGACATGTCATTACAATATGGCCAAAGCTACTAAGCTTGCCACAATTCAATGGATTCCAACCAAATCCGACAGAACGTGTCTTACCAAAAAGCCTGCCACAATCAACATTCCCTCTGAGCAAATGGTAGATGTGCGCACAGTGCTCGCTGCACTGCGCAAGCATTACGGAGACGAGCAAAATTTAATGTTGGATTGAGCAAAAATTGACAATTCAGCTGCATGGGGATGCCTGAGCAGCTGCATGCGCGCAGCTTTGAGGGAACATTGGCCACTATCAAATGGATTCCAACCAAATCCGACAGAACATGTCTAACCATGAAGCTTGTCACAATTCAATGGATTCCATCCAAATCCGAAGGTCTTTTAAATAGAAACAACACCTATCTTCCATCAACTCATAGCTGCTGATGCCGAAGATAATGAGTTTTATTTTTACTTTTTTGTTTTGTCAGTTTTAACATGCTATTGGCAGTATCATTTTGAAAAAGTGGAGCTAATTGCATTTCCAAAGAGACATGAAGACAGACAATGCAGGCTGGTCATTTCCAAGGAAACACGAAGGCAGACAACACAGGCTAGTTATTTCCAAGGAAACACCAAAGTAGACAATGCAGGCTAGTTATTTCCAAGGAAACACCAAGGTAGACAATGCAGGCTGGTCCGAGCAAGTACCAAGGCCATGAGCAATGTAATTACAAGTCTTTCACTTGAGCAATGGAACTACGACAGAAATAGATAGAAAAACCTGTCAGGTAAATAATTAATAAACAATGCTAGACATAACTCAACAAAGCCTGAAGACTAGTCAATTATTGACCAAAGAAGCACAACTTTAGTTTACAAAAAACAAACATTCTAAACAGAATTTGATCAATTTTGACAGAAGCATCCTGGCAAATAGGGCTTGGAATATTAGATACATAAAAAACTACAGAAACATAAAGTAATTGTTTTCCTAATATGTAATCAACTGCACTGGAAGAAATTTTAAGAAAAAGCATTCTACATGTTTTTACATTCCCTATTTGGAGATGTCAGATGAGCAATCTCAGAACAACTTTGGCCTTTTGTTGAAAATATATCATTAATCACTTAAAAGAAAGGTATATAACACACAAGATACTATACCTTATTTTCAGGGACAATTTTCATGCATTTTTGAATAAAACATCTGTTCAATTATAAAACAAGTATAATGAAAATTTTGTCAAAGAAATTTCAACCCAAATTAGGGCAGTCCACATGTACCAATTACTGAACTCCATGAACCTAATTAGGGTAGTCCACACATACCAATTACTGAACTCCAGTAACCAAATTAACTGCTAAATTATAAGCACATAAAGGGTTACTGCCAAACTGCCTTCATTACTTATTCTCCCCACCCACCCCAACCCCCACCCCAAAAAAGTTGGTCTGTATAGTATAGTCAACAGGTGCCCTGGAATATGCCCAAAACCATGCAAATATTTTACTATGCTGAAGCAACTAAAAATGATGTTGCTTATAATTATCATTTAGTTTGAGAACATTTTTTTTTCACTCTGAGCAACTGATGATGTTTCAAACCTACACGCTGGAAAGGACTGAAGGCATGTTGGCTTGGTGCATATATAAGGTAGGTTTTAAGGCCAGGCCATAGGCATGTTGGCTTGGTGCATATATAAGGTAGGTTTTAAGGCCAGGCCATAGGCATGTTGGCTTGGTGCATATATAAGGTAGGTTCTAAGGCCAGGCCGTATGCAAATAAGTTTTACTTCCTTTCCCAATACCATGGGAACAGTTTTATCCTGTTTAACTCCAGTCCGGATATAACTAACCCATCACATCATACTCATGAAGATAACCATCAGTAACAATAACCAATGAAACTGCCCAGCAAGTAAAACTGACCATCACAAACTCTTTAATTGGAGAGGAGGATGGTTTCATTCTGTTGCTCTCCATTATAGCAGCAAATTTTAACACATTATTGGCTATATCATTGGGAGGAAACCAATGTAAAGAATACCAGACTCCAAAAAGGTCTGCATTATAAGAGTTTCAAGTGCAATGCCATCTTTAGCATATGGTATCTACATATGTACCGTTTTATTGACAATGACGAGAGCTCACCAAGTTCCCACCCAACTTAACCCATAACATTTACCAGTAGTTGTAAACTAAATGCATGCATCATGCAACTGGCCAGATTAAAACTGAAAGTCTTACCAGAATAAAACATCGTTTAGACATAAACACATCCAAAATAATAACAGCTTATTTAAATTCCCAAAGCTTGCATGTACTTCAAACTTGTGTCCAAGCACAATCAAGTGAGTGCGCACTATACAGCCTAAGTAAACTTTGACCAATTGGGAGGTACCACCACACCCACTCAGTATCTTGTATATTCTTCTTACTTTGTCTATATTTTGGAGAAATCTAGTACCTTACATGTCTACATGTCTTACTTGTGTCTGTCACTAAGTTGGATATACCACCTGTCTAATACTTGTGTCCATCACTATGTTGGATATACCACATGTCTCACTTGTGTCAGGCACTATGTTAGATATACCACATGTCTTACTTGTGTCCATCACTATGTTGGATATACCACATGTCTCACTTGTGTCAGGCACTATGTTAGATATACCACATGTCTTACTTGTGTCCATCACTATGTTAGATATACCACATGTCTTACTTGTGTCAGGCACTATGTTAGATATACCACATGTCTTACTTGTGTCCATCACTATGTTGGATATACCACATGTCTTACTTGTGTCCATAACTGTTAGATATACCACATGTCTTACTTGTGTCAGGCACTATGTTAGATATACCACATGTCTTACTTGTGTCAGGCATTGAGTTGGATATACCACCTGTCTTGCATGTGTTAGACACTAAGCTAGATACAGAAACTATTATTTGTGTCATACACAAAACTGGACATACTTACACCTGTCTTACTTGTGTTAGGCACTAATCTGGGCACAACAACTATTAACAAGACCTGAAGCACTGTTGCATTTCTGAAAATAGTTGCAAATGAATAAAATGCAAGGAAATCTTAATGCTGATGATCTTTCTAGATCAGGCCAGATCATATCCGTTTTCTTTGTCATCCTAGATGAACAATGAAAACAAGAGGGTGAACTCAGTTAACATTGAATGTTTTGCTTCTGTGTAATCTGTCTTAAATTTAATATTCTTTTATGATTTGCAGATAGCCAGGAAAATCTAAGAAACAATTATTTTTTTGAGAACAACATCATACTGCAATAATAGCTAAGTCATTCAATAAGTGTGGTATTACATGCAAAAGGGGCAAAAGGATGAGTAGAAATATACTACACAATGGTGACATGGGCCCATGTATAAGTGAAAGGATGAGTAGAAATATACTACACAATTGTGACATGGGCCCATGTATAAATGAATTAAGTAATTGTTAGAAGAAGCACACTGTTTATCACTCTGTACACAATAAACTTTCCTACTAAATTTATTTTATGTAATTGTTAAGAGATACCTGTTCAACCCTCACAGTAAACTTTCCTACAAAATTTTGTTATGTAATTGTTAGGAAAAGCCAACTGTTCATCCTCTGTACACAATAAATGTTCCTACTAAATAAATGTTTGATAATTGTTAGGAAAAGCACACTGTTCAACCCTCACTGTACACAATAAACTTTCCTACTAAATAAATGTTATGTAATTGTTAGGAAAAGCACTCTGTGTATCCCTCTCCCTGCATATCATCTGATACCAAGTACATGTATCAGATTTCTTCACTTTAATCCAAACAGCCAAACACTTGATAGAATTCTACCTAAATAAACAAATCAGCAAGAATTTGGGTACTGCTGCTCATGGTAGTCCAACATAAACACCACTATTTACCTTAGAGATGCTTTAAAGGCCATCAATATCTTGTACTTCTGTTGACCCTTAAGGAAGGAAGATCATGTCTAACATCAGTTTATCTTGTACTTCTGTTGACCCTTAAGGAAGGAAGATCATGTCTAACATCAGTTTATCTTGTACTTCTGTTGACCCTTAAGGAAGGAAGATCATGTCTAACATCAGTTTATCTTGTACTTCTGTTGACCCTTAAGGAAGGAAGATCATGTCTAACATCAGTTTATCTTGTACTTCTGTTGACCCTTAAGGAAGGAAGATCATGTCTAACATCAGTTTATCTTGTACTTCTGTTGACCCTTAAGGAAGGAAGATCATGTCTAACATCAGTTTATCTTGTACTTCTGTTGACCCTTAAGGAAGGAAGATCATGTCTAACATCAGTTTATCTTGTACTTCTGTTGACCCTTAAGGAAGGAAGATCATGTCTAACATCAGTTTATCTTGTACTTCTGTTGACCCTTAAGGAAGGAAGATCATGTCTAACATCAGTTTATCTTGTACTTCTGTTGACCCTTAAGGAAGGAAGATCATGTCTAACATCAGTTTATCTTGTACTTCTGTTGACCCTTAAGGAAGGAAGATCATGTCTAACATCAGTTTATCTTGTACTTCTGTTGACCCTTAAGGAAGGAAGATCATGTCTAACATCAGTTTATCTTGTACTTCTGGTGACCCTTAAGGAAGGAAGATCATGTCTAACATCAGTTTATCTTGTACTTCTGGTGACCCTTAAGGAAGGAAGATCATGTCTAACATCAGTTTATCTTGTACTTCTGGTGACCCTTAAGGAAGGAAGATCATGTCTAACATCAGTTTATCTTGTACTTCTGGTGACCCTTAAGGAAGGAAGATCATGTCTAACATCAGTTTATCTTGTACTTCTGGTGACCCTTAAGGAAGGAAGATCATGTCTAACATCAGTTTATCTTGTACTTCTGGTGACCCTTAAGGAAGGAAGATCATGTCTAACATCAGTTTATCTTGTACTTCTGGTGACCCTTAAGGAAGGAAGATCATGTCTAACATCAGTTTTTCTTGTACTTCTGTTGACCCTTAAGGAAGGAAGATCATGTCTAACATCAGTTTATCTTGTACTTCTGTTGACCCTTAAGGAAGGAAGATCATGTCTAACATCAGTTTTTCTTGTACTTCTGTTGACCCTTAAGGAAGGAAGATCATGTCTAACATCAGTTTATCTTGTACTTCTGGTGACCCTTAAGGAAGGAAGATCATGTCTAACATCAGTTTTTCTTGTACTTCTGTTGACCCTTAAGGAAGGAAGATCATGTCTAACATCAGTTTATCTTGTACTTCTGGTGACCCTTAAGGAAGGAAGATCATGTCTAACATCAGTTTATCTTGTACTTCTGTTGACCCTTAAGGAAGGAAGATCATGTCTAACATCAGTTTATCTTGTACTTCTGTTGACCCTTAAGGAAGGAAGATCATGTCTAACATCAGTTTATCTTGTACTTCTGTTGACCCTTAAGGAAGGAAGATCATGTCTAACATCAGTTTATCTTGTACTTCTGTTGACCCTTAAGGAAGGAAGATCATGTCTAACATCAGTTTATCTTGTACTTCTGTTGACCCTTAAGGAAGGAAGATCATGTCTAACATCAGTTTATCTTGTACTTCTGTTGACCCTTAAGGAAGGAAGATCATGTCTAACATCAGTTTATCTTGTACTTCTGTTGACCCTTAAGGAAGGAAGATCATGTCTAACATCAGTTTATCTTGTACTTCTGTTGACCCTTAAGGAAGGAAGATCATGTCTAACATCAGTTTATCTTGTACTTCTGTTGACCCTTAAGGAAGGAAGATCATGTCTAACATCAGTTTTTCTTGTACTTCTGTTGACCCTTAAGGAAGGAAGATCATGTCTAACATCAGTTTATCTTGTACTTCTGTTGACCCTTAAGGAAGGAAGATCATGTCTAACATCAGTTTATCTTGTACTTCTGTTGACCCTTAAGGAAGGAAGATCATGTCTAACATCAGTTTATCTTGTACTTCTGTTGACCCTTAAGGAAGGAAGATCATGTCTAACATCAGTTTATCTTGTACTTCTGTTGACCCTTAAGGAAGGAAGATCATGTCTAACATCAGTTTATCTTGTACTTCTGTTGACCCTTAAGGAAGGAAGATCATGTCTAACATCAGTTTATCTTGTACTTCTGTTGACCCTTAAGGAAGGAAGATCATGTCTAACATCAGTTTATCTTGTACTTCTGTTGACCCTTAAGGAAGGAAGATCATGTCTAACATCAGTTTATCTTGTACTTCTGGTGACCCTTAAGGTCATGTCTAAAATCAGTTAATCTTGTACTTCTGGTGACCCATAAGGTCATGTCTAAAATCAGTTTATCTTGTACTCCTGGTGACCCTTAAGGTCATATCTAAAATCAGTTATGATATTTAATATAAAAAGGTCAAGGATGTAGGAGAAACTCCAACTTTTGTACCTTCTTTATTTTGCTTCTTTCTCTTCAAACTTGACCATATTTATGCAACAAAACAAGTTATGATTTTATTGTACACAAACCCTCACCTCAACAACACTGTTCATAGAAATAATTTCATTAACAATTTTATTTCCACCTCAGTTTCTCTTTTATGGAAAACATCTTATTTTTTATTTTAACAATTTCAGTCAGTTTTTTTAGACAGCTATATTCTTGTGCATTAAAGTTTTGGGCTTGGCCAATGTGGGTATGTGAAAATGCTTTCCAGTACCATCTGGTGGATCAATGGTTTTTACCGGGTTCTTCCTCCAACAGTTATACTGGCTGTCATGTATAGCTCTTTTGAAATGGCATTAAACCCAAAACGATTCTATTTAGCCATTTTTTATATAGTTTTGGAACAACTTTGTAAAATGACAATCTTAGATGTGTGGTAAATTAGATGCATTAGTGACTGCAGGTGTACTGCAGAGGGCCACACTCCAATTTCCTGAACAGGGTGTTGAGAAGAGAAACCGGTAATCTTGGGTAAAACATGTCAAACTGATAATATGGATTGCTGACCAAAGGTCTCACAAGTTCTTGACAAACTTGAATAAAATCTGTCATTCACTGCTAAACTAATGTTGCAGAAAGTAAAGTTCTGAGGACAGGGAGTCAGGGCTAATAACTTGTGTAAATGATGGCTGAGAATGTTGGCCATTCAATGTCCATTCAATGTTGGATCAGTATAAAGACAAACACCAAATATGGTTTTGTAATAGAAAAAATCACTGTAATCCAAAACTCTGGGGCTACAATACTTAGGGCTATAGGAAATCTGGGGCTACAATACTTAGGGCTATAGGAAATCTGGGGCTACAACTCCACTACATGAAAAATGAAAAGACTTAAAATATCAACAATGAAATGGTCTTGTTAATGACAAGCCACATATCAAATCATGTTAAAATCCAACAATACCCATGTTATCTTGCAAATACAGAACTGTTTATACATGATGGACTTGTTTATGTACGGATGTTTATACATGGACGGTGGTGATTACTCTGCCATTACAAGGCCGTACACAATATGGGGATAGTTTTCCTTGAAAAACCCAGCCTAAATAGGACCTATCACTCTATTCAATTTCTCATAATGCTTGGTGAATGGTATACTGGGCAACTTCTGAAAACCTAAAGGCATCATATCACTGACCCCAAGAGAGGACTAATTTCCAACCAGGCTGATAATTTCCAGCCAGTACAAAAATGCTATTTCTGACTTGATGAAAGAAGCCATGGGTTGGAACATGTAAAAACCAGCTCCCAAACTGTTTGTATGCCTCATCAGCACAATTTGCAGTCTTCCATCTCATTCCTTTCTACAAGATGTTGAAAGAGCAGTGCAACAGCAAATGTTTTACACATTGCAGCAAACAAAAATGTCTTGAACTAATGCCTGATTATTTCATAGGGAAAAAAGCAACATTATTCCCTGTTAAACAAGACACTATGAACCCCAAACTCAACTCTCAAGTTGAGTTATAACATTGTGTAGGTGATGAATGCACATTTACAACAAAGTGATAAGTGCTTCAGGGGTCCATAAGTGTAGTACAAACTACTCAAAACCAGATGTCACCACTAGAAAACATCTTTACTGAAATTCTCCTTCAAACGTGTACAATTTGTACACCTTAAGAGAAATTATACAGTGTTAACAGTGTAACATACAATTAGATCTACCATTTGTACACCTTTAACGAAATGATACATTGTAACATACAATTGTATCTACTATGTATCTTTAGAAAACTGATACAGTGTAACATAAAATTTTATCTACCATGTATCTTTAGAGAAATGATACAGTGTAACATACAATTGTGTATACCATGTATCTTTAGAGAAATAATAATGTAACATATAATAATGATATTTCAAACCAGAATATTTTAACTACATCCTCTTCTTGATGATAAATGACAATGAATCATTAAAAAAGAAATTGATTTAAAATGGAAGTAAAGAAATAGACAACTAGCCTTATGTACATTTTTGTAATAAAAATGTGCAACAATTATGTTGACATCTGGCCTTATGTGCAGGTTTGTTGCCAATACAAATGTGTAATGGTTCTTTTTTTCAGACAGTAAGATATTTTATCCAAGTATGTTTATGTAAAATATTACATACATGTAATACTGAGCAAATGTATGAAATATAGCATTAGTTATTCTGGAATAGGCTGTGGTTTCATGCAATGTGTAATTGTGTATTCTGGTAATCATTTGTTACCACATGCCAATTTAATGAACTGCATGCCAGCCAGGAACTTTCTCAAGGAACTGCATCCCCTGTTGTCAGACCAACCAGACAGTAAATATTTGTACTTGGCAGAGAACAAATTACAAAATTCTTGAGGGTTTTCTCCCTGCTAGAAGCAGATTGGTTTTCAATTTATTGGGTTTCATTCCCCTATTTCCATAAACATTACAGTCGTGGTAAAGGAGAGTACAATGCATGATCCTAAAGAAATGTCAGAATATATCGGGAGTCCTAAAGAAATTTCAGAATATATCGGGAGTCCTAAATAAATGTCAGAATATATTGGGAGTCCTAAAAAAATGTCGGAATAGATTGGGAGTCCTAAAGAAATGTCAGAATATATTGGGAGTCCTAAAGAAATGTCAGAATATATTGGGAGTCCTAAAGAAATGTCAGAATATATCGGGAGTCCTAAAGAAATGTCAGAATATATCGGGAGTCCTAAAGAAATGTCAGAATATATCGAGAGTCCTAAAGAAATGTCAGAATATATCGGGAGTCCTAAAGAAATGTCAGAATATATTGGGAGTCCTAAAGAAATGTCAGAATATATCGGGAGTCCTAAAGAAATATCAGAATATATCGGTTGTCCTAAAGAAATGTCAGAATATATCGGGAGTCCTACAGGCAAATATTGGTTTAAGGTATGTCAAACATTTAGTACAGCATCATAGCCAATATAAACAAAGCTTTCATGACAATAAAAACAACCATCTATTATCAGATATGGTTTCATGACCACAAACACCATCTACACCTCTCTATCGATAGCTCACGCACAACGGGGTCCACAACATAGATCGCACTATAAGCATGCAGTCTGTTTGTCTGTATGATTAGGATTTTTAACACAGCTTTAAAACCTTTTAAGTCATACTGCTAGGATGTCTGCAGTGTTGTAGTTTATAGTGATGCCAAGCACTGGGGCATCATGCCACAGATATTTAGCATGATGTCCCACCCAGTCACATTAACCTGACACCAGGCTGACCAGTCATAACACTAACCTCTTAATGCTGAGACCAAGCAAGGTAGATCTTAGTACCATTTTCTAAGTCATTGGTACGACTCGGCCGGATATAGAACCCACAACCTCCCGCTTCCACGGTGGATGCTCTAGCCACTAGGCGACCAAAGCATTCCAAGGATGCAGTTACTGAGTGACCTCCAAAAGCTGAACATATCTGCTTTGACCTCAAGAAAATCACAGGGGAATGGGCGTGCGTGTAGGGAACTGGGCTGTTTAATGAGTAAAGCCTCATTTTACAATCAAGTAAAATAATAACTGTCAATAACACACTTTTTCTAATGAAGTTGTTCGTTATTCTGTATAAATAACATTTATTTTCAAAATGTACTACTTTGTAAAAGATCATTCCAACTGGTTTCAATAACCATAATGTTTATGCAAAAATCTGTGTATTATGTCACTGCTTTTTGTTTTGTTGATTAGTCTGGTTCCCGGAGTTGTATTTAATAGTATTGTTGCAAGTGATGAGTCAAAGTAGTCAGGGAACTAGACTAACTGTTGAGACACCACCAAACCAGCGACATTTATTTTGTGAAACAATCATCTACGTTAAAACTCAATTTTTGTATTGTCCAGTTAGTACAATATTGATGTGATGATTTCATTGGAAGTACATGTAATAGTGAAACTTTTTATCATCCTTGAGGATATCTCTAATTGCCAGTTCAGGAATTATCTGAAACTCGCTTGCCCACAATGGTCCATATCTGTGAAACCAAGTTCTTTATTTTACGAAGTATTCATTTAGTATGGTTGCCTTGCTATCTTTTATCAAAGATATGAATGAGTCAGTTGATTAAAGGTAGTTAATTTTGTTACATACATGTACATAATAACATTTATAACAGCGTTTGACTTATCAACTGAAGTGAGTTCAATTGACTAGATTTTACGCATGTAAGATTTGCATGCCTTTTAACTTTTCTTTTATTCCACATCCTTTGATTCAAAACACATAATTAATGTGACAATATAAAGGAGGCCAACTTTTAATTTATTGCAACAATACAACAAATACTTCCACAAATCAGTTATGTCTTTTTTTTGTTGTTGTTTTTTAGGGTTTAATGCCATTTTTCAGCACACGATTGGCTATACATGGCGGCCAGTATTATTGGTAGAGGAAGAACCCGGGAAAACCCCCGGAAAGAACCACCGACCCACAAGAAGCTACTGGCAAACTTTCTCACATAACTACATTAGCCGAATCTTAGACTTGAACCCACGCAGACAGAGGTGAGACGGCAGTGATCCGTAACTGCAAGCGCTTTAGACCACTCAACCACTCGGGGCCACCACAAGTCAGTTATTAAAATGTGGTCAGCACTTAATTAGGTTCTGAGAGAAATGCTTGTGGACATAACTGTTATGGTAAATTGACATTTAAACACTCATTGCATTTATGATGATTATTAAGAATTAAAATACAAATTTCACTTAATAAACTTTATTTAATTGGCATTTTAATTATTAATGTACTGCCTGAACTAGGTATAACATTGATTGAAAATTTTCCTTAAATAAATTTAATTACGTGTACTGAGAAAATGTAACCACTTATATAACTTCATATTAAAAGTTGATCAATTTCAAACTGTTGAAAAATTTCCAGGTTCTGTTTTCGACCATAAAACATGCGATATATTAACATTTCAGTTACCAATTTTTATTGCAATTTTCTTCAAGTTTAAAAAATATTGATACCTTTTTTGATATTTTCTGGTTTAATAAAGGATCCACATGTAACCCCGCATTATAAGCTCATGAGTAATCAGGGAACAAGTTATCAAGGGAGTGATATATAATCAGATACATGACTACAAACACCATCTATATTTAGATACCATTACATGACTACAAACACCATCTATATTTAGATACCATTATATGACTACAAACACCATCTATAATATTAAACGGCTACTTAACTACAAACACCATCTATATTTAGATACCATTACATGACTACAAACATCATCTATATTTAGATACCATTACATGACTACAAACACCAGTTATAATCAGATACAGTTACATGACTACAAACACCATCTATATTTAGATACCATTATATGACTACAAACATCATCTATATTTAAATACCATTACATGACTACAAACACCATCTATATTTAGATACCATTACATGATTACAAACACCATCTATATTTAGATACCATTACATGATTACAAACACCATCTATATTTAGATACCATTACATGATTACAAACACCATCTATATTTAAATACCATTACATGACTACAAACACCATCTATATTTAGATACCATTATATGACTACAAACACCATCTATATTTAGATACCATTACATGATTACAAACACCATCTATATTTAAATACCATTATATGACTACAAACATCATCTATATTTAAATACCATTACATGACTACAAACACCATCTATATTTAGATACCATTATATGACTACAAACACCATCTATATTTAGATACCATTACATGACTACAAACACCAGTTATAATCAGATACAGTTACATGACTACAAACACCATCTATATTTAGATACCATTACATGATTACAAACACCATCTATATTTAGATACCATTACATGATTACAAACACCATCTATATTTAAATACCATTACATGATTACAAACACCATCTATATTTAGATACCATTACATGATTACAAACACCATCTATATTTAGATACCATTATATGACTACAAACACCATCTATATTTAGATACCATTACATGACTACAAACATCATCTATAATCAGATACAGTTACATGACTACAAACATCATCTATATTTAGATACCATTACATGACTACAAACACCATCTATATTTAGATACCATTATATGACTAAAAACACCATCTATATTTAGATACCATTACATGATTACAAACAACAGCTATAATGAGATACCATTGCATGACTACAAACACCATCTATATTTAGATACCATTACATGACTATAAACACCATCTATATTTAGATACCATTACATGACTACAAACATCATCTATATTTAGATATGGTTACATGACTATAAACACCAGCTATAATCAGATAGTTACATGACTACAAACACCATCTATATTTAGATACCATTACATGACTATGAACACCATCTATATATAGATTTGGTTACATGACTATAAACACCATCTATAATTAGATATGGTTACATGACTAGAAACACCATCTATAATTAGATACGGTTACATAATTACAAACACCATCTATAATTATATAAGGCTACATAACTAAAAACACCATCTATATTTAGATACCATTACATGACTACAAACACCATCTATATTTAGATACCATTACATGACTACAAACACCATCTATATTTAGATAACATTACATGACTACAAACACCATCTATATTTAGATACCATTACATGACTACGAACACCATCTATATATAGATTTGGTTACATGACTATAAACACCATCTATAATTAGATATGGTTACATGACTAAAAACACCATCTATAATTAGATACAGTTACATGTATACAAACACCATCTATAATTATATACAGCTACATAACTACAAACACCATCAATAATTACGGTTACATGATCACAAGGTACACTTCATGTCAGAAGTTTGTTTCTACTTAGAGTAAACTAAGATCCATTCTTCTTCTGTAACTACATCATTTCTGCTTAGAAATCTACTGAAGCACACATTGAAGTGTTCTCCAGAAGCCTGGATGTTTTATTACATTCCTCATCAGCTTCATGCCAGCCATGCCAAATGTAAACTTTCTAGTGAGTTACACCTTAGCAAAGAATTTCACCAAACTGTATGGATTTCAGCTTAATGTAAGTTGTCTATAAGAGATTCTTTGCCAATTTTGTACTAGGTCTATGTTATAGCCTTGCCCTGCTAAACCTAATGTTGCAATGGGCCCATGTTATGGCCTTGCCCTGCTACATGTAACTCTGCAATGTGCCTTTGTTACGGCATTGCCATGATACACCTAACTCTGCAATGTGCCTTTGTTACGGCATTGCCCTAATATACCTAACTTTGCAATGGACCCATAATGGCCTTACCCTGCTACACCTAACTTTGCAATGGACCCATATTATGGCCTTTTCCTGCTATACCAAACTTTGCAATGGACCCATATTATGGCCTTGCCCTGCTATACCAAACTTTGCAATGGACCCATATTATGGCCTTGCCCTGATATACCTAACTTTGTAATGGGCCTATGTTATGGCCTAGCCCTGATATACCTAACTTTATAATGGGCCTATGTTATGGCCTTGCCCTGCTATACCAAACTTTGCAATGGACCCATATTATGGCCTTGCCCTGCTATACCAAACTTTGCAATGGACCCATATTATGGCCTTGCCCTGCTATACCAAACTTTGTAATGGACCCATGTTATGGCCTGGCCCTGCTATACCAAACTTTGTAATGGACCCATGTTATGGCCTTGCCCTGCTATACCAAACTTTGCAATGGACCCATATTATGGCCATGCCCTGCTATACCAAACTTTGCAATGGACCCATATTATGGCCTTGCCCTGCTATACCAAACTTTGCAATGGACCCATATTATGGCCTTGCCCTGCTATACCAAACTTTGCAATGGACCCATATTATGGCCTTGCCCTGCTATACCAAACTTTGCAATGGACCCATATTATGGCCTTGCCCTGCTATACCAAACTTTGCAATGGACCCATATTATGGCCTTGCCCTGCTATACCAAACTTTGCAATGGACCCATATTATTGCCTTGCCCTGCTATACCAAACTTTGCAATGGACCCATATTATGGCCTTGCCCTGATACACCAAACTTTGTAATAGGCCTATCTTATGACCATACTCTGATACACCTAACTTTGTACTGGGCCTTTGTTATGGCATTGCCCTGCTACACCCAACTTTGTAATGGACCCATTCTATGGCCTTACCCTGCTACACCTAACTTTGTAATGGGTCTATGTTATGGCCTCACCCTGATACACCTAACTTTGAGATTGATGTTAAAGCTCTTCAAATCAATCATTCCTTAATTACCCAACTAAATGCCCTGTACACCTAGTATTACTGTAAGTGATTAAACCATGTATGTTGACAGATACAATGGTCCAAAAGACCACCACTGTTTTCAATTCCTGCTAATGTTACATTTAGTAAAAGCATATCAGTACTATTAATCTCTCTTTCAGACTCATCTTTCATAATATACACTGAGAAACATAAATAAAGAAATATATGTATATAATACAGTCTTAAGTCTCCCTAGTGTACAGTAAATTCTTAGCATTGATAGATCACTTGCATGAACATCAATCAAGTTAAAAATCCAAAGGTTGAGACTTTGAAACCTGTCCTGGCCAGTGCCTGGGTTGCTTTCCTGTTTGTCCATGGAAAAAAAAAACACTTGGCCTCAGCATTCTGTATTCAATATAAAATGTATTCAATATTAAATGTATTCAATATTAAATGTATTCAATATAAAATGTATTCAATATTAAACGAGCAGTTTAAACAGAGCCAGCTCCTTTTTAAATTTTAAAACACACATGTATTGTCTACACCCAAGAGTGTGTGATTTTCAAATTATAAAACACACCTGCATTGTCAACAAACAAGAGTGTGTGATTTTCAAATGGAAAAGGGCTTTTTACCATCAAGTTCCAGTTTTAGAATATGCCCTGCAATACAACATGCAGCCATGTGATTTTTAAAGGCACATTCATTCATTCATAGATAATCCATTATTTTAACTAAAACAGACATTATCCACCATCCCTAAATCTTGCTTTTGTAAAGACTCCAACTAAAGTTAACATATGGCCCAACACTCAATTTTTTTATATTTTTGCTGGGATACCAAAGGCCTAGTACTGTCAATTGGATGAAAATGTTAAAAATATTGAAACATACAAGTTGTAAAATGCAAATGAGTAGATCTGGACTTATAGAGTAGTAAAAAAGGGGACCAAGACACATTTGTAACTAGTCTAATCAGTGTACCAAAACACATATTGACAACCAGTCTAATCGGTGTACCAAAACACATATTGACAACCAGTCTAATCAGTGTACCAAAACACATATTGACAACCAGTCTAATCAGTGTACCAAAACACATATTGACAACCAGTCTAATCAGTGTACCAAAACACATATTGACAACCAGTCTAATCAGTGTACCAAAACACATATTGACAACCAGTCTAATCACTGTACCAAAACACATATTGCCAACTAGTCTAATGATTGTTCCAAGGCACATATTTGACAACTAGTCTAATCATTGTTCCAAAACACATATTGCCAACTAGTCTAATGATTGTTCCAAGGCACATATTGACAACTAGTCTAATCATTGTTCCAAGGCACATATTGACAACTAGTCTAATCATTGTTCCAAGGCACATATTGACAACTAGTCTAATCACTGTTCCTAGGCACATATTGACAACCAGTCTAATGATTGTTCCAAGCCACATATTGACAACTAGTCTAATGATTGTTCCAAAGCACATATTGACAACTAGTCTAATCATTGTTTCAAGGCACATATTGGCAACTCATCTATGTGTACCAAGGCACATCTTGATTCATAATGCAATAAGTATACTAAATTTCAAGGGTACATCTAAACCACAAGTCGAATAAGTATACCAACTTTCAAGGATGTATCTGGACTACTAATCAAATTAGTGTTTTAAAGTCACATTTGGACTATTAGTCTAATCAGCATATCAAGTTGTAATGTCACATATCGACTAAAAATATAATCAATGTATCAAGTTGTAATGTCACATATCACTAAAAATATAATCAGTGTATCAAGTTGTAAAGTCACAAGTTTACTATTAGTCCAATCAATTTTATATTTGGAGATAACAGTGTATCAAGGAATCCATATATTTCATTTAAGGAAAATATATATATATATAAAGAAATCTGCATTACGGATCAAGAAATCAAAATCGGGACCAAAGTGTAAAATTACATTAAAACTTGTCTCGATAATTCGGAAATAATTTGTCCAAAAATAAGAAAATTTGAAAAATCCTATATGAAAATACAGTCAATAGAATAATACATAAAACTCAATAGTGAAGCCTTTGAGAATCTATGGCCACTATCAATAACTAAGTAGCGTGACCATATTGTAACAAGCAATTGTATAAACAATGTCTGTTTTTGCTTGTCACTGACAGGAGGGGGGAGTTAATAATTAAATACATGTAAACACACTGAGATCAAATCATCCATGCTTTTTGACATAACACATGGTAAATAAATTAAAAGTGTCATTAACACCAAATGTATGTAACAATCACAGTTTATTGATGGCTGTACAAATACAGTTGACAGATTTAAGCTGTGGATAGTATAGGGCTTCATTTGTGAGGTACATAGTGTGATATGTTCGATGTGTTAATTGTCTAAACTTATATTTACTGTATATGTACATACAAGCGCATGTTATAATAATGTGAAATAAACACAAATTAAAAGATGTATTCATTAATTTATTTCAACCTTTATTGAATATACACTACATTACATTTAAAACTAGCATATACATGTGTACATATACTAGTATACAGTGTAATGATAGCGTAAAATAACAAATGTGCATTATTCAATTATCCGGAAAACTCGTGAATGTGTCCAGATTAACAAGACTCCACTGTGTGTGTGTATATATATATATATATATATATATATATATATATATATATATACACACACACACACACACACACACACACACACATTAAAAATAACATGGTATTTAAAGTGTTGGTATAAATCAATTTGATATACCAGTACTATTGGTATATCAAAATGTTATCCACCCATGATGGTGCAACAATATGCATAATTAAGAAGTCTAGCAATTGTCCACAGCTGATTCTAGATCAATGATGAATTTCCACACATTAATCGTTAATGACTTATGAAAATAATGATAAAATGTATTAATAATGCTCTTTTTCCAAAGGAGTTTAATATGGTACACATTTTCATCACAATTCTTTCTGATTTTTGTTCCCATATCTCTCTCATGCATTATGGACAAACTACTCAGAAATGTGATGTGTTGACTGTTTTGTTTTTGTTGTTGTTGCTTAAACCTATTATAATGTTCTAAAAATCGATTATTAAATATGAAAATTTCCTAAGGCCTCTCTCTCTCTGTCTTATGATCATTATAGTAAGATAGTCTAAAATCTGAGAAAAGACAAACTTTGAGGATTTTGTGTCATCCCATGATATCTAAAGAGTTATGAATGATGGTATCAAGTCAAATTGACTAAAGAATGAGAGAGAGAGAGAGAGAGAGAGAGAGAGAGAGAGAGAGAGAGAGAGAGAGAGAGAGACACAGACAGATTTAAAGTCAAACCAACTGTCACGAAATTGTATACGACTATGTTCAATATGTATATGTGGTCAAAAATATAGTCTCCATTTCGTTACTGCGTACAGCCTTACCGAGGGTAGTTTATTATTTTTGGGGGCTTTTTAGTTATTTCGACATAATGAGCGAACACTCAGCTCATGCTGCACGTGCGAAATTGCCTGCAGTTTAAAGTACCTAGCTGCGCATATCTGTCACAGCTAGGGGTATATAAGGACGAAATTATAAGACAGAAATCACATCACGATCCAGTCCTGTCGGAAAAGCTTCTATCCTAAACTGAGCAATCTATCAGCTAAAAGAGGTAACACTAGATTTAACTTTGTTCTCATTGCTATTTGTATTATGATATAATTCATTGTTTTACATATTAGATGTTTAGTATTTATTATAAAATCTATAGAATAAATACATAGGCTAGGCAGCGCCATTTTATCAGAAGTACTATATTTTGTTTCATTAGTTCTTTTGTACCTGAACATAATTGAGTTCAATTATACGCTGCATGCTTAACGTTAAATGTACATGGATAATTATTTCATGTGCGTGCATGCGCTACATATGTGTGAGAATACTTGACCGTGTCATATGTATTACACGGTTCGGTTGTTTTAATTTTAGCTGACGTAGTGTGGTGACGTGTTGTGCTGAAGTGGTGCAGTGTTGTGGTAACTACGTGTGTAGTGACGTGTTGTGCTGAAGTGGTGCAGTGTTGTGGTAACTGCGTGTGTGGTGCCATGTTGTGGTGACTACGTGTGTGGGCTTGTCTATGCTGACCGTGTAATGCCCGTGTGTGGTGCCTGTGTATGGTGCTTACGTATGCTGCATATATCTCATCATATGGACGACGTAATATTTATTTAAATATCTTCTTTGCAGTCTCGTTATATGAACGACACCTGCATAATTTCATTCTACACAAATCTCGTCCCATGAACGAGAACTTCAGAACTTAGGGTTCACAATTGCATATATCTCGTCATATGGACGACGTAATATTTATTTAATATCTTCTTTGCAGTCTCGTTATATGAACGACACCTGCATAATTTCATTCTACACAAATCTCGCCCCATGAACGAGAACTTCAGAATTTAGGGTTCACGATTGCATATGTCTCGTCATATGGACGACGTATTAATTATTTAATATCTTCATTCTAGTCTCGTCATATTGATGACGCATTCTTTGCATATTTGCATCTATCTCGTTATACGAGCCTTTTATATATATATATTCATATTTGTAAATTCATTCATATACTTCTTTTTTGTCATTACGTTACTGAAATTCATAGTTCCATGTTAGGAACATTTATTTAAATAGATTTTTCTTATATTGTGTAAAATATTGGTGTCAGACTTGATTTTTAAAATTGCGTTTATAAAATAAACATCTTATTAACGCAGTTGTGTTCCGTGTCTTCACTAATCCAGTTCCGACTCGGTCTATCTTGTGACACCAATCAGAGACAGAGAGACAGTTTATGGTCACTTTACTGTTACCAATGCAGAATAATGACTTAGATCAACTGTAAAAATATATTTACAATTTTAATTATCTCTTGTTGGTTCATCATTTCGCTTGGTTTATATTCCACCTTAATTTTCATGAGCCGGTAGGTTATTGGCTTAACATTCATATGAATGGCATATCTAACAAAGTGTTTGTAGTGCTCTACTGTTATTATTTTAATCAACATTTTATGGTTTTTTTTGTATTTTAATCAACATTGTATGTTTTTATTATTTTAATTAACATTTTATGTTTTTAATTTTTTAATCAACATTTTATGTTTTTATTATTTTAATCAACATTTTGTTTTTATTATTTTAATCAACATTTTATGTTTAAATGTGTATTATGTTGATTTAATCACTCTGAAGAAAAATAGAAACTAAAACAGAATACAACCAGCTTATAAATATGCATGCCTCGTTTACTTTTAATGAATATAGAAAGATAGAATATCTGCCTCATTTTGTTACAAAATATTGTAAACAGAAAAAGCCCATTTCCAGGTACATTGTAATTTGAATTGTAAAAAAAACTTTAGGCAATCAACATTTTGGACAATAAAGAAAGAAGGCACACACCAGTAAACTATGTTGCATTAAAAAAAAATTGGAACTTGATGAATGATTTGAAAGAAAAATTTCTCTGAATTTGCAAATCAAAATAAATTATTAATCATGAAAGTCAATAAATGTGTATTTATTCATAACTAAAGTAAATAAAGATAGAACACCTTGGGTCTTAAATTAGACTTAACTGAACACATGAAAGTTACAACTGTGGGCCAGGACTAAAAACAACAAAGATAGCAGCCAACTTTCTCAATGTTACAACTGTGGGCCAGGACAAAAAAAACCCCAAAGATAGCAGCCAACTTTCTCAATGTTACAACTGTGGGCCAGGACAAAAAAAACCCCAAAGATAGCAGCCAACTTTCTCAATGTTACAACTGTGGGCCAGGACAAAAAAAAACCCAAAGATAGCAGCCAACTTTCTCAATGTTACAACTGTGTGCCAGGACAAAAAAACCCCCAAAGATAGCAGCCAACTTTCTCAATGTTACAACTGTGGGCCAGGACTAAAAAAAACCCAAAGATAGCAGCCAACTTTCTCAATGTTACAACTGATGGCCAGGACTAAAAAAAAACAAAGATAGCAGCCAACTTTCTCAATGTTACAACTGTGGGCCAGGACTAAAAAAAAACAAAGATAGCAGCCAACTTTCTCAATGTTACAACTGATGGCCAGGACTAAAAAAAACCAAAGATAGCAGCCAACTTTCTCAATGTTACAACTGTGGGCCAGGACTAAAAAAAACCAAAGATAGCAGCCAACTTTCTCAATGTTACAACTGTGGGCCAGGACTAAAAATAACAAAGATAGCAGCCAACTTTCTCAATGTTACAACTGATGGCCAGGACTAAAAATAACAAAGATAGCAGCCCACGTTCTCAATGTTACAACTGTGGGCCAGGACTAAAAATTGCCAAAGGTAGCAGCCAACTTTCTCAATGTTACAACTTTGGGCCAGGACTAAAAATAACCAAAGATAGCAGCCAACTTTCTCAATGTGCCTCACAATTTGTTTTTAGTATCAAATTCATTTAGCTCCTTCTAACTGAGAAACAGACAGACTGGATGGAGCCTCAACAAAGAAAACAATCAAAAGAGGATAGCCCAAAGAATGATAAACAATGTTTCTTCAGTTGCTGCTGTCCTGCCAGTTAAGCAGGAATATTGTTCCAATGGACTAGAGTGACCTGGCACTATGACCCTTCATTCATACCCATCCCCCACCACTAATGGGTAAGCAATTAATGTTTGGGTCTATTTCTTGTCAGTTTTTATTGACTACTGAAAGAAAAATTTCTCTGAATTTGCAAATCCAATGCATATACATGTATTGCAAATATTATAAAATGTTACATTAGATTAATACAATGTTACATGCATTAGATTAATACAATGTTACATGCATTAGATTAATACAATGTTACATGGATTAGATTAATACAATGTTACATGCATTAGATTAATACAATGTTACATGCATTAGATTAATACAATGTTACATGCATTAGATTAATACAATGTTACATGCATTATGTAACATCTCCCTCTTAGTAAAAGGGGTAGATAATGATCTTTACAGTGCTTTCCTTGTGTTTAATACCCATCCCAGTAAAACAAGACAATTATCACTTTTACAGTGCTTCATTTTAACATTGTACACCAGTCAAACAGACACAAGGCAATTGTCACCCTTATAGTGCTTCCTTTAAACATTGTACCCCAGTCAAACAGAAACAAGGCAATTGTCACCTTTACAATCTGCCAGCATATGACAACTACGGCTGCTGACATCATTTGGAATCAATCTCTTTAACATGCTGGCTAATATGAACTACATTAGATAGACTGGTATAATGTAACATGCTGGCAAATCTGAACTACATGAGATAGACATATATAATTTGCATGTTTTTAGTTAATTAGCAGCTAGAATGAGATGATATACGTGAACCAAGGCATTCAACTTTGCTTTTGTACAAGCAGGCCCTGTCTTAAATCACTGACAAATGGAAGGAAACAATGATGTCATTATTTCATCTTTCTTGGAAACTTTCAGGCAAAAATGCTACTAGATGAGTGATTTGAACTGTGTATTTGACACCAGTTCATGCAAGGCTTAAGGTTCTATGTCCACCATTTTGGGTTATTGCTATTCAACATACAAGATAAAAAATGAAGTATGCAATTTTCTCAATGGACATGTTTTCAGTATTATTTCTTGCTATTTTATTTTCAGAAATGCACAAAATAACGGCACATAGGCAGTGTACAGTACTACATATTCCAGCAGAATCCTTATTACAATACATCAATATATCACTAAAATCACCCCACCCACCCATGCTGCTCATTAGTGCTAAAAGACTAGACATCCCTGTCCACCACAACTCCTTAGTGCTTATAAGACAGCTATATGTCCACACCTAATCATTAGTGCTCACAAACAAGACAGCCCTCTGTCCACCCCTGCTCATTAGTGCTTATAAGACAGCCATATGTCCACACCTAATCATTAGTGCTCACAAACAAGACAGCCCTCTGTCCACCCCTGCTCATTAGTGCTTATAAGACAGCCATATGTCCACACCTAATCATTAGTGCTCACAAACAAGACAGCCCTCTGTCCACCCCTGCTCATTAGTGCTTATAAGACAGCCATATGTCCACACCTAATGATTAGTGCTCACAAACAAGACAGCCCTTTGTCCACCCCTGCTCATTAGTGCTTATAAGACAGCCATAAGTCCACACCTAATCATTCGTGCTCACAAACAAGACAGCCCTATATTCAGGACCCTATCTAATATTATTCATGTCCTATCATCTAAAGGTCGCTTCCTAAAGCAAGTTTTTAAATAAAAAAAAATGTGCACAAAACAAATATATTTTACATGGAACAAATGATATATTGAAAATTGTTTATAGTGAACTGCTAATAGGTAGATGATTGAACTGCACAATGAATAACAAGCTAAAAGGTAAGCAAACGTCTGGAAAACATGTAAGAATATTCAATAACACATGGCCCATGTAAATACAAGACATGGTGACAGGCATATATTTTTGCATGTTTTATAGTGAGAAAGACCTTGGATAATGTTTCTAAATAATCTTTGTATGTAAATGCATGAACACATTCCATCATGTAGCTGAATAAAGAATAAAGTCTCATAAAAAAAGTCTCATGAAAGATCAAGCCATCAGGTCACCGAGGTCAAGCAACACAGAGGTTAGAGCAGGTTCCAAATCAAGAAATGGACAGATGTTATTCTACAGTATCTCTTTGACAGGCTCTGTTCAAGAACTGACAGGATTTGAAATGTGAGGTGTGATTTTCATGCATTAGGTCAATTGCTTTAGGAATATTTTTTTGAATTATGCAGTCATCCATATCTGAAAAAAAACCTGATAAGAGCTCATCTAATTCACCACTAGCGAGATTTATTTTGACATTTTATCGATTCACCACTAGTGAGATTTATTTTGACATTTTATCGATTCACCACTAGTGAGATTTATTTTGACATTTTATCGATTCACCACTAGTGAGATTTATTTTGACATTTTATCGATTCACCACTAGTGAGATTTATTTTGACATTTTATCGATTCACCACTAGTGAGATTTATTTTGACATTTTATCGATTCACCACTAGTGAGATTTATTTTGACATTTTATCGATTCACCACTAGTGAGATTTATTTTGACATTTTATCGATTCACCACTAGTGAGATTTATTTTGACATTTTATCGATTCACCACTAGTGAGATTTATTTTGACATTTTATCATTCTGTACATAAACTATCAAAATTAGGACAATATCCAGAAGGTTTACTGAATAATTCCCATCATGCTTACATGATCATTCCAGATTGGTCCCTCACTAATACACACTCACAATAAAAAAATAATCATCACTAACACGATCATGCTAGATTGGTCCCTCACTAATACACAACCTCAATGAATAATTACCATCACTTGCATGATCATGCTTACATTGGTCCCTCACTAATACACACCCTCAATATAATGTATCCCCTAAAATAACATGGATAAGGACACAAGTCCTGTTCTGCTATCTGAATCTTATTTCATAACTGCTACGATCTATAATCTCTTATAACTCAAGGCAAACTGCAAACAATAAAGATCCGGATCTGCTGTACTTAATGCACTTAGAAATCAGGGTCTATGTTGTTTTCTGATTACTCTTAACAATGCAGACACCCATATATGCAGACACATTATGTGATGAGAGATCTTGGTCTGTGCAGTTTTCAGTTGGACTCAACTTCTAAGTGGGATCGTAAGGTACAGTGGCGTAGTGAGGGGGGGGAAGGTGAGGCATTTGCCCCGGGCGCTGGTGACTAGGTAGCGCCAAATGGGTGCCCAAATCAGGTACAAGGTACATAATTGCGCAACAGCAGCAGCCAGGGGTGCAAATTTGGGTGTTTTGCCCTGGGCGCCAAATATCCTCGCTATGCCACTGGTAAGGTATAAACATTGTATGTACAAATGATACATTTTGCAAGAAACAAGTATAATTACATGAACAGTTAAAAATGGCTGGATACTCTTGTCTAGATGTATGACACAACATAAAGAGTTGAAAATGATTGGATGACCCAAGAATTTAAGTAAGCAAACAAAAAAGAAATCAGGATATAGGAAATGTATATAACCCAATTGATGAAGAGAAAAAATGAAAGCTGATCATATGCAAACTTAAAAGAAATTCACAATTATATAATAAATTCAACAATATTCTCTGTGTGATGCTAATGATATTGTTAAGTGATAAATCAAAGGTTATGTGGCCACATTAAAAAAAAAATTCTCTAGAAATACCCCTTTCCACTGCCCTACCCTGCAATATCTCTGGTATCACAGGATATAGTGTAATACATCAATAAAGGAAGAATGAGAGATTCTGATGAAAATAAACTGAGAATCTGTACTTGAAAAACTAGAAAAAAAGTTTGAAAGAGTTTCACACATGCACAGCATTATTAGGTTCCAAGCAATTAATATAACAAGGAAATATAGTTGATTGTTTTTGTTATTGTTATAGGGTTTAATGCTATTTTTCAGCACAAGATAGGCTATACATGGCGTACAGGTCAACTTTTAATTTATTGTAACAAAAGTTGCAGATTAAATCACAACTGGTACTTAATTAGGTTGTCACAATGCTTTGATGGTTGACTGACACTTTTCATGTTTGTATACAAGAAGGCATAGCCTATTTATGATGAATACACTAAAATGGAATTAAAGAAAAAAACTGGGACACAAATTTCCCTTGAAAAACTTACTTTTATTTAATTTTAGTTCTGAATATGTATCAACTAACATTTAACTTATCAATAGTTCATTGTATATTGTTTGTGTGTGTGTTTAGCTTTAACAATTTTTCAGTCATATCACGATGTCTGCAGTGAGGCAGTTTATAATGATGTCCAGCACTGACTGGAGCATCATGCCGCAGACATGTAGCATGATGTCCCACTCAATCACATTATCCTGACACCAGGCCGACCAGTTCTAACACTAACCTCTTAATGCTGAGTGCCAAGCAAGGCAGTTGTAAATACCATTTTTGTAAGTCTTTGGTTATGACTCAACCAGGGATCAAACCCACAAACTCTCGCTTCCATGGTGGATGCTCTAACCAATGATTAGGCTACCGAGCGGTTTATATTGTTTGTAACTGACTTTACAAAAACAACAGAAAATGAAAACTATGGCATTTTATCAAAAGCTACAAATTTCATAAATAACAATCACATTTTAAGGTACCAATTGCCACTTTTAAAAATAAAATTAATAATTTATCAATGCTAAGTTTCCCAATTCAGACTGCAATTGCTAATTCTCAGAAAACAGGTGCCTATTTTGAGTCTATTGTTTTAACAAAAATAATGGAATTCACACCTACCCCAATGTAATAATTGAGTTAAAATGAGGAAGTAGTGTTGCAAGTTCCAAGAATTGCTACCAAACCATTTACAAGACAGTTACAAAAAAATAGATGGACAGACAGACAGACAAACAAAGGTATACAATATTTCCCTACTAAAGAAAAACATTAATAAGAAAGTGGATAGAGATATCTACATGCCTGTACATGTAAAATACAAGTTATAAATATAATAATAATGAGGACTTTGTATAGTGCCTAATCTTTAGAAGCTGTAAGTGTTTTACATCATCTATAATGATATGACTACAAACAACATAAACATTAAAACAATCACCATGAAAATAGAAAACATAAAACATGCTGAAAACATTTAAGGTAAAAAATATTATTAGGTCTCTAAATTTGTTCCTGCAGTCGAAAAAGGTCAGTTTTAAGAGCACTCTTAAAAGGGACCACTGTCTTTGTGTCTAATTTCAATAGGCAATTCGTTCCAATTCGTTTAAATTTAGCATCAATTAGCTGACATTTTATTTGTTTGTAACAGGATGTTACTGGTAGAAAAATGTGCTTTCCAACAGACTAGGGCAAGTTGTAAAAAAAAAATATGCTGTTCTACTGAAGTTAAAAAGTTTGCTAAAACAAACAAAACTATCATATTTTCCAACATTCTATATAGGGGAAATGTGAATTATACTGGCTTCCATTCAAGTTGAAAATATTAGTATTTTTCCACTCTGTACTCTATTTTTTCTTTTAACTAAACACAATATAAAAACTAGGATAAAAGATCACTGCAAATAAGAACATAATGTTTGAAAAATTGAAATTTGATGTCTTTTTAACCAAATAAATTGGGAAATAAATCATCACAACCCCCAGACATTTCTTTTTGCTTCCATCACAAATACAGTAATTCAATTGAATTTGTTGTCAGGATAAATTAGGCATCTGTTTGTTAAAACTTGTACCTCACAACAAAAATATCCTGTGGGGGATAATTTGATGAGCCTGCAAAATTAATTACTAATGACAATGTCTCCTGTGTGAAACTTAAATTCAGCCAACCAGTGGAAGCCCCCCCTCTTCCGATTTATTTCTCTGTGAAGCACATGTGTGTGTGTGTGTGTGTGTGTGTGTGTGTGTGTGTGTGTGTATGAGTGTGTGTGTGCGTGCGTGTGTGCGTGCGTGCATGCGTGTGTTTACGCAGTCCAAATTTTGGGAAAATATTCCAATGGTTGAAAATCTGTTTGTTGAATTTTCATATTCCAGTATATTAATTATGAATTTTCTTAATTTATCCTGAAAGCTTTATATATTACATTTTAATGCATCACACACTTACCTTACAAGCTTTGTATATTACATTTTAATGCATCACACACTTACCTTACAAGCTTTGTATATTACATTTTAATGCATCACACACTTACCTTACAAGCTTTGTATATTACATTTTAATGCATCACACACTAGGTAATCTTCATTCACCAGCAGGTGATTATTTCTTGGACTTTCACACCATCCTTAGGTCACCTTCATTCATCAAAAGGTAATTATTTCTTGGACTTTCAAACCAAATGTAGGTCACCTTCATTCATCAAAAGGTAATTATTTCTTGGACTTTCAAACCAAATGTAGGTCACCTTCATTCATCACAAGGTAATTACTTCTTGGACTTTCAAACCAAATGTAGGTCACCTTCATTTACAAGAAGTAGTTTTTTGCTGGACTTTCAAATCACCTTCATTCAATTCTTGGACTTTCAAACAATCCCTGTGCCACCTTCATTCATTTCTTTGACTTTCAAATCAATTTACAATGAAGTTGTTTTGCTTGACTCTAGCAAAGTATCCATTTTTACAGACATCACTCTAACTTTATAGTTTTTTTTCTTCTCTTGTGTGTTTTTAAAACTGGGATGCTAAGACCATACATAATAAAGGGCATTTATAGTAAACCATTTTAAACCATTAAAACACTAGAACAGTATAAATGTGATTAGCAATTGACTGATTCTTACATTTTTTTAAATAATTTGTGCTTATAATATCCAAGATGGTAACCAAGGGGAAAAATGTATTGTTACATTTTTTGGTTCTTTGTTTTTTGCATGAAAACACACATTCATGAAATTGACACAAACAATTGTTGACATATTACCTTATTTTCTGTATGGAACTATAATGCTGATTAAAACAAAATGTTTGAAAAAAATTGCTTTCAGTTGACAATATACTTATTGGCATACATTTTTTTAAATGACCCATCATCTAGTTCATAAACATTCTGGAAACATATATTAAGGATTATACAAGTTTGGTTTGGTTCTGAAGGAATTTCTGTTTGGGATTTGTTTGTTTCTTTGTTTTTCCTTGTACACCCTCTCCCCTACACCCCTGTCTGCCCCTCCCCCCAATTATTCAACAAAATACACTGACACATGAGGTTTTCTCCCACCAAAGAAACTGTTTGTTACAAATTATCATGTCTCACTTGTTTAACAACCATTAGTCACCTCAGAGTTTTTAAGCAAAATGAAATCAAGGTCAACTTTTGACTTTGAAAGTTGTTTAATTCCCTCCTGAGTATTCTAAGGAATTTAACAGAGCCAAGTTTTTACAATTTTGTTTTAACAGTCCTTGGCACACAGGCCCAACTGGATACCCTCCAGTTTGAGGAGGGTGCCACATTTTTGTTAATAAACAATATTAGATTTACAAAAGAAATTATATCTATCTTGTAATACAAAGATACAGCATATTAATGTCAAACATGTATCTAAGAAACACTCGACCATAACGATATAAAGAACTACCGCCTAGTTTCTAATCTCCTGTTCATATAAAATATCTTAGAAAAAGTTGTTCTAACACAAATTGTATCTCATCTGAATTCAAACAGTCTTTTTAGCAATGTACAGTCTGCATATCACCCTTGCCACAGTACTGAAACTACTCTTCTGAAAGTAGTTCATGACATTCTCTTTGCTTTGGAAAGCAGAAAGATTACAGTCCTCACCCTCCTTGATTTGTCTGCAGCATTTGACACAATTGACCATGATATATTACTTCACCGTCTCCAGCATGTATTTGACATTTACAATACAGCCTGTGGTTCAAGTCCTACTTAGTTAACAGCACACAAATCGTATCTGCAAATGGAATACACTCCAGCCCAGTTGATCTATATTGTGGTGGTTAGCAGGGGTCTGTTTTTGGTCCTGTTCTCTTTATTCTTTACACTCTGCCACCGTATAATGAACACACTATCACTGTTAATTTACCATAACAGATAACTGTTATACCACACTGCAAAACTGTTATAATGTTTATAAAAGAACAAGCTGACATGTCCAGTTCAAATTAGGAATTTACACTTGTACAACCAGTGTACAATATAGATGGAAATACATGTATTAAGAACTTCATGAAATGCTCATTGTCCTGAAGCAATGGATGTATTTTTGGATTTCAAACTTTACAAGTAACACATGTTTCTTGGATTTTATTATTGCATATTTGACTAATCCTAAAATAAAATACATTTGCAGATGTGTTTTAATTTTTGAAATTTTTGTCTAATATGTAGTATGTACTAACAGGTTATATAACAGTAAAAACTGCTCTCAATATCAAACCAGTTTGCATTTGATTCTCCAATCTACAATACCCTATAAAATAACAGAACAACATATAGGATTCCAATCTACTAAACCCTATAAAATAACAGGACAACATACAGGAATCCAGTCTACTAG
Source organism: Unio delphinus (assembly GCA_029339505.1). Taxonomy (NCBI): domain Eukaryota; kingdom Metazoa; phylum Mollusca; class Bivalvia; order Unionida; family Unionidae; genus Unio; species Unio delphinus. Next base: position 7,546,761 of record JAQISU010000055.1, on the reverse strand, counting down.
ACCCTATAAAATAACAGGACAATATACAGGAATCCAATCTACTAAACCCTATAAAATAACAGGGCAACATACAGGAATCCAATCTTTTAAACAAAATAAAATAACAGGGCAACATACAGGAATCCAGTCTTCTAGACACTATAAAATAACAGGACAACATACAGGAATCCAGTCTACTAGACACTGTAAAATAACAGGACAACATACAGGAATCCAGTCTACTAAACCCTATAAAATAACAGGACAATATACAGGAATCCAATCTTCTAAACCCTATAAAATAACAGGGCAACATACAGGAATCCAATATACCAGACCCTATAAAATAACAGGACAAACATACAGGAATCCAATATACTAGACCATATAAAATAGCAGGGCAACATTCAAGCAACCAATCTACTAGACACTATAAAATAACAGGACAACATACAGGAATCCAATCTACTAGACCCTATAAAATAACAGGACAACGTACAGGAATCCAATCTACTAGACCCTATAAAATAACAGGACAACACACAGGAATCCAATCTACTAGACCCCATAAAATAACATGGCAACATAGAGGAATCCAGTCTACTAGACACTATAAGATAACAGGACAACATACAGGAATCCAATCTACTTAAGACCCCATAAAATAACATGGCAACATAGAGGAATCCAGTCTACTAGACACTATAAAATAACAGGACAACATACAGGAATCCAATCTACTAGACCCCATAAAATAACATGGCAACATAGAGGAATCCAGTCTACTAGACGTTATAAAATAACAGGACAATATACAGGAATCCAGTCTACTAGATCATGATGAAATGCGAGTAGAAAACACATTTTGAGGACTATTTCTCAATACATCCTAATACATCAACTTCCAAGCAATATTCCATTAGACCAATGCCTAGTAGTGCTAAAACAATGTTTTCCATTGGTTAGTTTGCTGGCGCATGAGCTAAAACAATGTTTTCCATTGGTTAGTTTGCTGGCGCATGAGCAGAAAGTAAAAAGTTAAACTGACCCATAATTTTTGTATGGAGAAGACTCTTTATTCAAAATGTCCACCTTATCCTACTTTTTGTGCAGGTTCACCTGTCTGTGTGCGCTTCAGACCAGTCTGCCATAGATCTGAGTCCATAAAATCTTAAATCTGGACACAAAATTGGATTCCGACCATGGGTGACTTTTGGGTAGAAAAAAAAAACGGGTCCAAAAAAATAGGTTTTCTCTTTGTATTTTGTAGTGCAACTAAAGTGTCCAGATTATTTGCTATCATTGTAGAGCTAAATCTGTCCACTTTTCTATAATAACACCCACTTTAGTGTATCATGCATGACCTCAATGCTACAGACCTTGAAAGTAGGCTACTACCTCATGCCCCGTAAACTCTGCGCTAGGGGGTAAATTGTTAAATCAATCTACCAGACCCTGAAAATAACAATGCAACATGTATTTAAGTCAATCTACTAGCAACATTCCCTCTAAGCTGAAAATGGCGCTGCTCAGCTGAATTGTCAATCCAACATTAAATGTTGCTCAAATCACTGTAATAGTTGTACAATACAGATGCATAGCATGCACATGTTCCATTCACTTAGAGAGAAGGTTGTCTACTAGACGCCATAAAATAACAGTGCAACATACAGGATGTTAATCTATCAGGCCCTATAAAATAACAGGGTAACATGTATGAAGGTAATCGACTAGACCCTATAAAAATAACAGGGTAACATTTATTAAACTAATCTACTGGACCCTATAAAATAACAGGGCAACTTACAGGATTCTAACATTTAAAAACTGAGAATCTGGTAAATAAATCAGGTATTTGCCAAGAAACTGTTAGGTCTGTACAATCTTCTTGGAATGAAGAAAATCCTAACAATGGGACTTCTAAGGCAAGGGGAGTGATAATTGGGTGTCAAGATTAGGGCAACTGGCAATTAAGATGTGGGAACTGGAACAAGTACTAAATTGTAAATTGGGAACAGTGTGAAGTACAATTGAAAGTTTAATTTTTTAAATAGAAATTGTGGAACTAATAGGACTCCGAATGGTATTTTGTGTACTGGTAATGCGTTTTTTGGGTCAAAACTAATTAAAACTAACCAGTCTTTACCATTCTAAAACTGTACCAGTAAGGCAAGGTCTTCCTCATTCAGGTATGCTGTTCTGATGATCCTCGTACAGGTAAATAAGAACATGTTTAATCACTTCTGGAAATGAAACATGAAGTTATGACAAGTCAAATTATCTTTGGGTTTCATTAAACATGATGAATTAACTAGATCTGTGTATGTCTCCAGTGACTTATACATGTTACATTATATATTCCATACCAGCCTAGTAGATTTAGACACAGTTAAAATATTCTATTTACTGTGCAATAGCATTCCCAAAGCAACAATCACCACCACTCCTATACCTTCAATTATTATTAATGCCACCTCCTGACTATTTACCCTGTCTGATGCAGTATTGATTGTCCATTAACACATTGATACCAGCTGGCTGTTTGTGGTTTGGGAATGAACTGATACTCTCAATTTGTCTACTACCTGAAATTTAGTCACTATTAACAGTCCTAACCAGTCATACAACATGATCTAATTGGATTCAATGAGATTTGTAAACTTCAATACTTAGCAACACAGTTCATCATCTGACCAAATGCTATTTTTATTTATTCTTCCATTTCTTCTTCTTCTTCTTCTTCTTCTTCTTCTTCTTCTTCTTCTTCTTCTTCTTATTATTATTATTATTATTATTATTATTATTATTATTATTATTATTATTTATTGTTATTATTTTTATTTACTCTTCCATTTCTTCTCATTATTATTATTATTATCATTATTTATTATTACTATTATTATTATTATTTATTATTATTATTATTATTTATTTATTATTATTATCATTATTATTTATTTATTGTTATTATTATTATTATTTATTATCATTATTATTATTATTATTATTATTATTATTATTATTATTATTATTATTATCAGTAGTAGTAGCAGCAGCTATGGTATTATTTGCTTGTAGAGAATTAAAGTAATAAGTTTCTGTAAGATAAAAACTCCCAAAATATCTTCAAAAGAGATAAACTTCATAATTTCAGCTAGATAATAGTCATTGTTTGAACTAGATCTACCTGTAATACAATAATTATATTTTGATCATGGCATACCACGCAAGCAGGTACATATAAGACCTGCTTCATACAATGATTATTTACATAGTCCAGCTACTTTGGTTTAATCTTACCATGTGTTGATGTTTCTCAATCAAACATCAAAGAAATCAAAACATTTCTTAGTAATCAGTATAAAATGCCTCTGGATTTCATTCAAACATTTGTAAATAAAATACAGGAACACAAAATCTTAGTTCCATCTACTCCATATCATGACAAAAGACAAAATCTTTATCATCCATGAGCATTGTGCAAGGAACATTTAACTACACACCTGTTGATAAGCTGAATAAAAGGTACAATGTGATAAGTATATACCCATACACCACACAATACCTGTTGGACAATGGAGACACTCTGAATTGCAGGTATCAGATTCTGCTTTAAATGAAGTTCAAGACCTCATACAGTGTGTGTGTGTGTGTGTGTGTGTGTGTGTGTGTGTGTGTGTGTGTGTGTGTGTGTGTGTGCAGGTTTTGTCTTACATGCTATGAGACTGTCTGTCTGGGGCAGCAGACTCCTAATGCATTTACTGATTGACCATATAGTGTTAATTACAACCCATCACTTGTGTCTACCCTATACACCTATATTTTTGGGCAGAAGGGGTGATCTTTTAAGACCAGTTCCACTGTGTGTGTGTGTGTGTGTGTGTATGTGTATGTGTATAAAATCATACAAATTAACCATTGAATAGACTGATACTATACTATTTTAACAAGAGTCCATTGAAGACACTGACACTATACTATTTTAGCAGGAGTCCAATGAAGACACTGACACTATACTATTTTAACACAGTCCATTGAAGACACTGATACTATACTATTTTAACAGTCCATTGAAGACACTGATACTATACTATTTTAACAAGAGTCCATTGAAGACACTGATACTATACTATTTTAACAAGAGTCCATTGAAGACACTGATACTATACTATTTTAACATGAGTCCATTGAAGACACTGATACTATACTATTTTAACAAGAGTCCATTGAAGACACTGATACTATACTATTTTAACATGAGTCCATTGAAGACACTGATACTATACTATTTTAACACAGTCCATTGAAGACACTGATACTATACTATTTTAACAGTCCATTAAAGACACTGATACTATACTATTTTAACAAGAGTCCAATGAAGACACTGATACTATACTATTTTAACAAGAGTCCATTGAAGACATTGACACTATACTATTTTAACAAGAGTCCATTCAAGACACTGATACTATACTATTTTAACATGAGTCCATTGAAGACACTGATACTATCCTATTTTAACTAGAGTCCATTGAAGACACTGATACTATCCTATTTTAACATGAGTCCATTGAAGACACTGATACTATACTATTTTAACACAGTCCATTGAAGACACTGATACTATACTATTTTAACAGTCCATTGAAGACACTGATACTATACTATTTTAACAAGAGTCCAATGAAGACACTGATACTATACTATTTTAACACAGTCCATTGAAGACACTGATACTATCCTATTTTAACATGAGTCCATTGAAGACACTGATACTATACTATTTTAACAAGAGTCCATTGAAGACATTGACACTATACTATTTTAACAAGAGTCCATTGAAGACACTGATACTATACTATTTTAACAAGAGTCCATTGAAGACACTGATACTATACTATTTTAACAAGAGTCCATTGAAGACACTGATACTATACTATTTTAACAGTCCATTGAAGACACTGATACTATACTATTTTAACAAGAGTCCATTGAAGACACTGATACTATACTATTTTAACATGAGTCCATTGAAGACACTGATACTATACTATTTTAACAAGGGTCCATTGAAGACACTGATACTATACTATTTTAACATGAGTCCATTGAAGACACTGATACTATACTATTTTAACAAGGGTCCATTGAAGACACTGATACTATACTATTTTAACAAGAGTCCAATGAAGACACTGATACTATACTATTTTAACAAGAGTCCATTGAAGACACTGATACTATACTATTTTAACAGTCCATTGAAGACACTGATACTATACTATTTTAACAAGAGTCCATTGAAGACACTGATACTATACTATTTTAACAAGAGTCCATTGAAGACACTGATACTATACTATTTTAACATGAGTCCATTGAAGACACTGATACTATACTATTTTAACATGAGTCCATTGAAGACACTGATACTATACTATTTTAACACAGTCCATTGAAGACACTGATACTATACTATTTTAACAGTCCATTAAAGACACTGATACTATACTATTTTAACAAGAGTCCAATGAAGACACTGATACTATACTATTTTAACAAGAGTCCATTCAAGACACTGATACTATCCTATTTTAACAAGAGTCCATTGAAGACACTGATACTATCCTATTTTAACAAGAGTCCATTGAAGACACTGATACTATACTATTTTAACAAGAGTCCAATGAAGACACTGATACTATACTATTTTAACACAGTCCATTGAAGACACTGATACTATACTATTTTAACAAGAGTCCATTGAAGACACTGATACTATACTATTTTAACAAGAGTCCAATGAAGACACTGATACTATACTATTTTAACATGAGTCCATTGAAGACACTGATACTATACTATTTTAACACAGTCCATTGAAGACACTGATACTATACTATTTTAACAGTCCATTAAAGACACTGATACTATACTATTTTAACAAGAGTCCAATGAAGACACTGATACTATACTATTTTAACAAGAGTCCATTCAAGACACTGATACTATCCTATTTTAACAAGAGTCCATTGAAGACACTGATACTATCCTATTTTAACAAGAGTCCATTGAAGACACTGATACTATCCTATTTTAACAAGAGTCCATTGAAGACACTGATACTATCCTATTTTAACAAGAGTCCAATGAAGACACTGATACTATACTATTTTAACAAGAGTCCAATGAAGACACTGATACTATACTATTTTAACAAGAGTCCATTCAAGACACTGATACTATCCTATTTTAACAAGAGTCCATTGAAGACACTGATACTATCCTATTTTAACAAGAGTCCATTGAAGACACTGATACTATCCTATTTTAACAAGAGTCCAATGAAGACACTGATACTATACTATTTTAACATGAGTCCAATGAAGACAATGATACTATACTATTTTAACACAGTCCATTAAAGACACTGATACTAAACTATTTTAACACGAGTCCATTGAAGACACTGATACTATACTGTTATAACAAGAGTCCCTTGAAGAGACTGGAACTCTACTGGCAGAAAAGAATTTCCAGGAATTTAACATTTTTCTTTTTAACTGCAAAGTGTTGAAACTATCTATGACATTTTTCAGCAATAACGAGATTTTGAAAATAGTTGATTGATTGGTTGGTTGCTATGGATGTCATACCACCTTTAAATCTAAAACAGTGTAAAGACAGTATTTTTGGCTTCTTGATCAAACGTGTCAAGTTAGTAAATGACTATATCATATGAATTAGTAAATGCCTATATCATACAAGTTATAATATGAGTTATTAAATACCAGTGTCATATGAGTTAGTAAATATGTCATACGAGTTAGTCAATACCTATGTCATACAAGTTAATAAATACCAATGTCATATGAGTTAGTAAATACCTATGTCATACAAGTTAATAAATACCAATGTCATACGAGTTAGTCAATACCTATGTCATACAAGTTAATAAATACCAATGTCATACGAGGTAGTAAATACCTATGTCATACGAGTTAGTAAATACCTACGTCATATGAGTTAGTAAATACCTATGTCACAGTAGTAATATTTTCTATGTCTTTGGCCCATATTTGTTTCCTCAAATAATATTTGTATGCCTGGTAAATTTTTGGACAGCGTTTTAAAAATGATATTTACACACTTATGTTTCCCAACATATCTAGTTCAACAGCATTAAAACAAAACTGACAGTGTAATGCCACTTACAGACAGAATTATACTTCTACATAAAACATGACCTACAAACTAATAATACCACTTACAGACAGAATTGTAATATGCAGTGTTACCACATGACAGTGTTACCATCAGTGTTACCATGTGACAGTGTTACCATGTGACAGACAGTGTTATCATGTGACAGACAGTGTTATCATGTGACAGTGTTACCATGTGACAGTGTTACCATGTGACAGACAGTGTTACCATGTGACAGGCTAAAACCACTTTCAGAAAGTAGAAGCATACTACCGGTAGTAGCTTGCTGATAATCAAAAATAACTTTGACAAGTTATTATTATTAATATTATTATTATTATTGTATAAATAGAGGAATATGGTACTTGTACAGTAATAATGGCAAATAGATTCAACACAGCAAGAGTGGTAAGTCCTTTAGGTAATTCAAAATATCCCAAGACCCTGATTCTCTCTGACAACTTAAATGGTCAAGTTATGTAATTCAAAATATCCTACTGCATGCTTCCTATTTGTCAACGTTTTACCACAAGCCCTCATATTTGTCAAACGCTTGTTGGCATGCCCTCATATTTATCAAAAGTTTGTTGGCATGCCCTCATATTTATCAAACATTTGATGGCATGCCCTCACATTTATCAAACATTCGATGGCATGCCCTCACATTTATCAAACATTTGATGGCATGCCCTCATATTTATAAAACGTTTGATGGCATGCCCTCATCTTTGTCAAATGTCTGACTGCATGGTTTCATATTTGTCAACTGTTTTATGCGTCATATATGTCCAAGTTTTACAACAAGCCCTCAGATCTGTCAAACATTTGACAGCCTGCCACCATAATTGTCAAATGTTTATGACAAACCCTCATATTTTCACTGTATTACTCCAAGCCCTCATCTTTTCACTGTTTTACTTCATCTTTTCACTGTTTTACTTCATCTTTTCACTGTTTTACTCCAAGCCCTCATATTTTCACTGTTTTACTACAAGCCTTCATATTTTCACTGCTTGCTCCCATATTTGTTTGAGGTTTTACTGCATGCCATTAAATTTGTCAGAAGTTTTACTGCATGCCTTCACATTTATCAAAAGAGAGGTAACTACAATTATGTCACTTCAAAGAAATGTGCTAAATATGACACCTTTCCATTACATCTGAAACCAAAGATAAATGAACAACTTGGTCTACCCGAACAATCTTTAGCCATTGTTATAAAAGCCTTGAATTTGTTAAAGAAATAAACTTTAACCCTTCTAGCCATTTTGATAATTGAATTCATGGATAGCGTACTGGTTAATTTCTGTAATTTCCTTACAAAGTTTTTTGTGCCTTCTGTTACCGATACCTATCAGGAACAAAAAGTTTTTAAAATTTCCATAAATAATGTCCCATGCCTGGGACTGCTTCATTAAAATGAATGCAAATACAGTGAGAAAAATTCTGGTTACTGTACAGCCAGGTTTTTTTTACAACACCATGTAAAATTACCTGCAAGGATTATTTAGACTGACAGGGTATCTGACATACAATCTGTCACTAGTTTATTGCAACTCCACATGCAACCATCCTGTCTGTTTGTTTGGTAGTGATAACTAATTAAACATTTCCTTGAGCATTTAAAAAGGAAAGCCAGAGAATGACATATCAAATTAGGAATTAGAATGTTGGCTGATAACTGATGGAGGGAAAGTTCATAGCCATTAATACAGGTGGATATTTAAGCCAAAACCTTTTAAGCAACCAAGATGCAAATCTTGTCAAAATTTAAAGCTGAATAACAAACTTTATTTGTACTGAAAGGTGCTCAGTGTTAAAAATTTGCAACAGTCAGGCACTTATGCAGGAGTTAAAGAAAGTCGAAAATAAAATAAATCTGATCACAACATGTCTATCACAATTTTGTATACTGATTATTTTCAGTACGTAGCATATGCAATTTAAAATGATTGTTTAATTGTGGATTTTATGGCACACCAGCACTGTAAGGTTACATAACACAGCAAAAAGGTAATAGGTTGGAACTGTTTGTTTGAAATAGGTTTATTACCAATGAGTAAACATGAGTTCACTAACACAAATATGAGTTGGTGAAAATTTATGACGGTTCCTGACCAATGGGGGATGTAAACGGTGTGCATGAACAGTAATTAGACAATAAAAGATAAATGAGGGCAATTACAGTATATATGTTCGTTAAAAATACTCAAAGGAAATAGGATTGCACACAAGCTATATTTTAAAACAAATATAAACTTACTTCAAGACACATTTACCATAACAAAAAGTTCCATTATGTGCTGACCATAGTAGGAACAATTGCATGCAGGTTGGAGATTGAAGCAAATGCTTCACAGTGACAGGTTTATTGCAAGAAATGAACTAGGGTGGGTCTTTACCCTTTAAGATATTTCAAGCAGGTTATATATGTAAGACCAATTCTAATTCTTGCAATGACTTTCTCATACCTATGAATGGTTCTGAAGGAAGGAGGCCATCTGCCTACAGTAGATTTGATTGATGTTCAAAGTAAATGTTGTTGTTGGTTTAACACAATGTTTCAGGACATGACTGGCTATAATACACAGCAACCAGTAGAACTGGTGGAAGAAGAACCACGAAAACCCCAGTAAGAACCACCAATACACAGGGATGCTCTTGACAAGCTATCTCTCATAGAACCACCAATACACAGGGATGCTCTTGACAAGCCATCTCTCATAGAACCACCAATACACAGGGATGCTCTTGACAAGCCATCTCTCATAGAACCACCAATACACAGGGATGCTCTTGGCATGCTATCTCTCATAGAACCACCAACACACAGGAATGCTCTTGGCAAGCTATCTCTCATAGAACCACCAATACACAGGAATGCTCTTGGCAAGCTATCTCTCATAGAACCACCAATACACAGGAATTCTCTTGGCAAGCTATCTCTCATAGAACCACCAATACACAGGGATGCTCTTGGCAAGCTATCTCTCATAGAACCACCAATACACAGGAATGCTCTTGGCAAGCTATCTCTCATAGAACCACCAATACACAGGGATGCTCTTGGCAAGCTATCTCTCATACCCACAAAGTCAAGCACAAGACTCAAACCGCAAGTGTAAGACTTCATCCAATGAGGATATCAGAGATGGCAATGAGGATATCAGAGATGGCAATGAGGATATCAGAGATGGCAATGAGGATATCAGAGATGGCAATGAGCAGTAAAGGCAAATGATTCAGACCACTTACACCTGCGGTCTCCTTAAATAAATAAAATAGATACTGATGTTTTAAGTAAATAGCACAGACTTCAACATTTTAAGAAACTATTAAGTATTTAAATAAATAACATAGACATTGATGTTCAAAGAAAATATCACAGACTTCAACATTTTAAGTAACTTTAATTTAATTAAGTATTCAAATAAATAACATAGACATTGATGGTTTAAATAAATAACATAGACATTGATGGTTTAAATAAATAACATAGACATTGATGGTTTAAGTAAATAACATAGACATTGATGTTCAAAGAAAATATCACAGACTTCAACATTTTAAGTAACTTTAATTTAATTAAGTATTTAAATAAATAACATACATCAATGTTCAAAGTAAATAATACAACACAGATCGATGCTGAAATAAATAGCATAGACTTCAATGTTGTAAGTACTTGTAAGTAAAATAGATGAATATATTAAAAAGCAAGGTCAGCTCTTGGCTTTCTATGTTGTATGCAATTGAGCGGTCTGAACTGTACACAACCAGATGAACTTGGCAAAAAGTGGCCAGGACACAAAGATGATGGTTTCAGTTAGCCAACAACAAAAAAATCCAACTTTTATCCTTCTGCACATGCACCAACAAAATAAGCCAATGAAAAATGTTTCTAACACAAAATAAGCCAATGAAAAAATGTTTCTAACACAAAAAAGAACATTTAAAAAATGTTTCAACACGAATACATAAATGCATTTGGGATCACGAGTGGCCAAGTGGTCTAAAGTGCTGTTCGTTACGGATCACTGCCATCTCACCTCTGTCTGTGTGGGTTCAAATCTAAGATTCGGCTAATGTAGTTATGTGAGAAAGCTTGCCAGTAGCTTCTCATGGGTCGGTGGTTCTTTCCGGGGGTTTTCCGGTTTCACTGCCATCTCACCTCTGTCTGTGTGGATTCAAATCTAAGATTCGGCTAATGTAGTTATGTGAGAAAGCTTGCCAGTAGCTTCTCATGGGTCGGTGGTTCTTTCCGGGGGTTTTCCGGTTTCCTTCTCCACCATTAATACTGGCTGCCATGTATAGCCTATATTGTGCTGAAAAATGGCGTTAAACCATACAAAACAAAACATAAATGCATTTAGAATTAATGTTCAAAATTCTCTTGGGCTGAATGAGCTAGAGGCAACATTTAAAAAATACTGTTTTCAAGTAACAAGTTACACTTCAGTATAAAGAACTCTAGTGGAAATATAAACTGTTGTTTTTGTTGTTTTTTCATTTAAATATAATAAACACTGATTTGTTTTCATGAAAATGCAGAAATTAATTCACCCCTGGCAAATACATTGTAATGAAAATACTGCACCAAGACCCAATCGCCCACCCACCCTCCACCCTTGGAAATTTCGAAAATTCTGCCTAGAAAGTAACCTGTTTAAGTAGACTTGTAAACTAACATCTGGAATGGCTTTCTTGGTTTTTAAATGTGTAATAAGTGGATTGTATAATGAGTTTTAAAGCACAAGCTGAAATGATTGAAGCTAAACGCACTTAAATTGTACCAGAGAAAAATATACAAGACACCAAAGTGTTAAAAGTGTGAACCACTTAATTCTGAGTACTAACTGTAGCAGTTGAGAGTTTAAAAATATGACTTGTGTACACACTGAAAATATGATATCATGTTAAATACACTGATCATAATAGCTGTGTGTGTGTGTGTGTGTGTGTGTATGTGTGTGTGCATGTGTGTGTGTGTGTGTGTGTATGTGTGTGCATGTGTGTGTGTGTGTGTTTGTCTGTTTGCATTATCTTCTCATGCTTTTATGATTCAAGTGCTTGTTTCTGTTAATCAAACAAAAATACATAGTGATAATTGACTTTGTTCAAGTGACAGTTTCCGTAACAAAAAAAACATACAGAATAGACCAATGCTTGTCTTTACAGTTGAAATTGTGATGAACTCTGAATGTAAGCCATTCCAAATGTGTGTTTGTGTGTGTGTGTGTGCACGCGCTTAGGATTTTTACTGTTGCTTTAACAAATTTTTAGACCAATCACTACAATGTCTGCAGTGAGGCAGTTTATAGTGGTCTAGCACTGGGGCATCATGCCACAGACATATGGCATGATGTCCCACCCAGTCACATTATCCTGATATCAGGCCGAAACAGTCCTAAGTGTAACCTCTAAATGCTGAGTGTCAAGCGGGGCAGCTGTTAGTAACCATTTTTGTAAGTCTCTGGTATGACTCGGTCAGGGATTGAACCCATAACATCATGTTTCTGCTGCAGATTCTCTGACAAAATATATCTGTAAACAACACAGTGAAATCTTAAGATTATTTTCTGCTGCATAAGGAAGGCACATTGTTCAAAATGATTTCAGCTGAATACATATAATATTTTAAATGATGATAATAAAACTTGAAACGGAGGGACATTATTACTTAAAACAGTATTATATCACTTACTGTCTATTCCACATCACATACATAAAAAGGTACAAGTGAAACACAATCCACATTACATACCTATGTACAAGTGAAACACAATCCACATTACATACCTATGTACCAGTTAAACACAATCCACATTACATACCTAATCTACAAGTGAAACACAATCCATATTACATCATACCTAATGTACAAGTGAAACACAATCCACATTACATACCTAATCTACAAGTGAAACACAATCCACATTACATACCTAATCTACAAGTGAAACACAATCCACATTACATACCTATGTACAAGTTAAACACAATCCACATTATATACCTATGTACAAGTTAAACACAATCCACATTACATACCTAATCTACAAGTGAAACACAATCCACATTACATACCTTATCTACAAGTGAAACACAATCCACATTACATACCTAATCTACAAGTGAAACACAACCCACATTACATACCTAATGTACTGAAACACAATCCACATTACATACCTAATCTACAAGTGAAACAGAATCTACATTAAATATCTAATGTACAAGTGAAACAGAATCTACATTACATACCTATGTACAAGTGAAACACAATCCACATTACATACCTAATGTACAAGTGAAACACGAAACACAATCCACATTACATACCTAATGTACAAGTGAAACACAATCCACATTACATACCTAATGTACAAGTGAGACACAATCCACATTACATAAATAATGTACAAGTGAGACACAATCCACATTACATACCTAATCTACAAGTGAAATAGAATCTACATTACATACCTAATGTACAAGTGAAACACAATCCACATTACATACCTAATGTACAAGTGAAACAGAATCTACATTACATACCTAATCTACAAGTGAAACACAATCCATATTACATACCTAATGTACAAGTGAAACACAATCCACATTACATACCTAATCTACAAGTGAAACACAATCCACATTACATACCTAATCTACAAGTGAAACACAATCCACATTACATACCTATGTACAAGTTAAACACAATCCACATTATATACCTATGTACAAGTTAAACACAATCCACATTACATACCTAATCTACAAGTGAAACACAATCCACATTACATACCTTATCTACAAGTGAAACACAATCCACATTACATACCTAATCTACAAGTGAAACACAATCCACATTACATACCTAATGTACTGAAACACAATCCACATTACATACCTAATCTACAAGTGAAACAGAATCTACATTAAATATCTAATGTACAAGTGAAACAGAATCTACATTACATACCTATGTACAAGTGAAACAGAATCTACATTACATATCTAATGTACAAGTGAAACACAATCCACATTACATACCTAATGTACAAGTGAAACAGAATCTACATTACATATCTAATGTACAAGTGAAACAGAATCTACATTACATACCTATGTACAAGTGAAACACAATCCACATTACATACCTAATGTACAAGTGAAACACGAAACACAATCCACATTACATACCTAATGTACAAGTGAAACACAATCCACATTACATACCTAATGTACAAGTGAGACACAATCCACATTACATAAATAATGTACAAGTGAGACACAATCCACATTACATACCTAATCTACAAGTGAAATAGAATCTACATTACATACCTAATGTACAAGTGAGACACAATCCACATTACATAACTAATATACAAGTGAAACACAATTCACATTACATACCTAATGTACAAGTGAAACACAATTCACATTACATACCTAATCTACAAGTGAAACACAATCCACATTACATACCTATGTACAAGTGAGACACAATCCACATTACATAACTAAAATACAAGTGAAACACAATCCACATTACATACCTAATGTACAAGTGAAATAGAATCTACATTACATACCTAATGTACAAGTGAGACACAATCCACATTACATAACTAATATACAAGTGAAACACAATCCATATTACATACCTAATGTACAAGTGAAACACAATTCACATTACATACCTAATCTACAAGTGAAACACAATCCACATTACATACCTATGTACAAGTGAGACACAATCCACATTACATAACTAATATACAAGTGAAACACAATCAACATTACATACCTAATGTACAAGTGAAACACAATCCACATTACCTACCTATGTACAAGTGAGACACAATCCACATTACATAACTAATATACAAGTGAATCACAATCCACATTACATACCTAATGTACAAGTGAAACACAATTCACATTAAATACCTAATGCACATGTGAATCACAATCCACATTACATACCTAGTGTACAAGTGAAACACAATTCACATTAAATACCTAATGCACATGTGAATCACAATCCACATTACATACCTAATGTACAAGTGAAAAACAAGATATGGTTGTTTGTTTGGTTTTTTAAAGGTACAAATGGTGGTTTCTTGATGTAAAAGAAGGTATTTTGGGTTGAATGATGTGGATTTTAATGGTGCATTCAGCATATTATTTGTTTACATTATGCCAAGGAAATAAAAACTAAGTGACTTTCCCAAGAGTACAAGGAAGACAAAAACACCTGGTCAGAGCAGGTATTAAAACTACTTAATACTTGTTTGACACTCAAGCAACCGAATCTCTGTTGTTTTCTAAGAAATACAGAAGTGTCTGTGGTGTTGTTCTCTAAGGAATACAGAAGTGTCTGTGGTGTTGCCTTCCTTGCATTATTTTCTTTTCCTTGGATTAAGTAATTATACAATCTATATTAGTAACCAATACTGTTATGTATATTGATACTGCATGTTTATTTTTTGTCCATGATTGTGGATGGTATTTAAGATAATGAGGTTTTTTTGTAAACAGTGTGTTTACTTGATTTTGAGTTCTGGCACATTGATTTTTCCTTTGGAAATTCTATGATCTACCTGATTTTTGACAAGCTGCTCACTAAAATTTAAGCAAAACAGACTTGACCTTGTAATTTATTTGATGGAAATTTCCAATTGGGAAATACCCAAGTCCAGGGCATTTTTAATAAGAAAAGTGACAATCTGTATATTTGAGAAAACAATATTATTCAATTCTATTTTAATATCAGTCGTTGTGGAATTGCTGGAAAAGACTCCTGGCAGGTTTGACCCCATCTGGTGACAACTTTCTAATTCTGAAAGACTGACATAAATGAATCCCTCCCTCCTTCAATCCCTCCTTTCTTGGTATTTCCTGACAGGCAATTTGAGAACCTTTCAATTACTGGAACAAATATGTTCTATCACAGGCTAAATTATGGCTAGCCCACCACCAACACCCCAGTTTCTGCATGTCTAAAGATTTGTCTGTGCCATGCTGGAATTCCAATGATACCAATTTGATTGTCAGCAGGCATTAATGGTTTCCTCATGCCAAGAATTGGGGGAAATACAGAGGATGGCCATGAAGGCATACATGTTCCAACATGGGCCACTGTGCTGTAATTGTCTTACACAGAAATTCTAATTGGCACCATCAAGTCTACAGGCATTCTATGGTTGCAAGATTTATCTCCCCAACAGATGTAAAAGATGCACTGTACTTGCATAATCCTTCATGTTACTTGCACCGTAGGAGTAAATTGGTTATAATATATCCTGTCCTTACAAATATCACAAATAATATACATCATTCAAACACATATTTTCCACGTATGCTTGCTCATTATTTGAAGGAAAAAAAAGATCTGACAGTTCCAGTCAGAATTTTCTACAGAGATTTATTCCTTCAGATTGCTACCATCTTGTACACACTGAAATATTACTACCATCTTGTATACACTGAAATATTACTACCATCTTGTATATACTGAAATATTACTACCATCTTGTATCTACTGGGATATTACTACCATCTTGTATACACTGAAATATTACTACCATCTTGTATACACTGAAATATTACTACCATCTTGTATACACTGAAATATTACTACCATCTTGTATACACTGAAATATTACTACCATCTTGTATACACTGAAATATTACTACCATCTTGTATATACTGAAATATTACTACCATCTTGTATGCACTGAGATATTACTACCATCTTGTATATACTGAAATATTACTACCATCTTGTATACATTGAGATATTACTACCATCTTGTATACACTGAAATATTACTACCATCTTGTATACACTGAAATATTACTACCATCTTGTATACACTGAAATACTACTACCATCTTGTATACACTGAGGTATTACTACCATCTTGTATACACTGAAATATTACTACCATCTTGTATACAATGAAATATTACTACCATCTTGTATCTACTGGGATATTACTACCATCTTGTATACACTGAAATACTACTACCATCTTGTATACACTGGGATATTACTACCATCTTGTATACACTGAAATATTACTACCATCTTGTATAAACTGAGATATTACTGTTAGGATTCAATTTTCAGTAAAATTAATAAGATTGATATTTTCTTTAAATTGTATTAGAGTAATGTTTTATTCATTTATATTAAGTAAGTTCTAAAAGTGTGTTAAGATTAATTTCATTTATTTCCAAAGCACAACTATATATTAATTGAAGGAAAATAGTTGATATACGAAGCATAAGTTGGCAACGCAAATCGTTAGCTATACGAATATACATTATCGAGTGAAAATAGGTTATAAAACAAAAGTCAGTCAGCTCTTAAGTTTATCAGTCAGATATATATTTTGTAAAACCAGGCATTAGCAGGAAATCTTACTGAAAGTCAGTGAACCCCTAAAAGTCTTATCGGTAAAGCATAGAACAAGCTTCCGTGTTAACGTAAATACAGAATGGTTTTTAACTAATGATGGACAGTCGTTTCTACAAAAATGGTTCTTATCTAAAGATTGACGGACATTGCTGCTGGCTTAAATATATTAAACATGTTCCTGATTTAGAATATTTAGGGATTATCATGTTCGGATGTAACTAATGCCAAACGAACTACAAATCTGAGTTGTACCTTGTGTCAGATGACGTCAAATTAAGACGGTTTAGACCAGGAAAAACTGATTTTTACTTGTTGAGAATAAAACATCTATTTCCAAGGGTACGTTAACCTGACACAGGATGCATATAAAAGACCACGCATTTAAGGGTCAGGTCAGTTCCGTACCGACAGAAGAAATAGATGTTTTGTCTTCTTATTACAGGTAAAATAATTATATATTCGTAACTTCTTTAGAAATAAGTATTTGTAATGTTTGTTATTTTAATAGTAACATTGTTATGTTAGCAACAATATTCACTTAATACTTTTATTTATAATATATTGTAACGGAATGTTTAAATGTTCTAGGGAATTGTTATTTAATTATATTTATGTACTTTTTATTGTAAGGTTAAGATTGCTACCAACTTCATGTTAGATTTAATATTGAAATAAAGTATTCTTTAAGTAAGAAAGAATATTATCTAGCAATATATTCTAAATCAATATTCTATTTTAAAATTAGTAAAATACATTTCTTTAAATTAATTGTTACATTAACTACAGTAATTACATCTTACACTTTTGGCTATCTTGAAATTGATTGAGAATTAACTATTTGTATACTATTCTAAAATGCAGAAGTTATACGAATAAATGAAGTTGGAAAGCTTGAAAAAGGGAAAATATAATATGTATTGCATGAACTTTTATTATAAAGTTTTTAGATGTGTTTCTAGAATGTAGTCAATATATTTGTGTTCTTTAATTAAATAAAAGTCAGTTCCGTACCGACAAAGGAAATAGATGTTTTGTCTTCTTATTACAGATATACAGATGTAGCTGATTTAACATTGTGACGGCACGCGGTTAAGAGAGCTTTCTCTCTTTCTCTCTCTCTCTTACCATGGATATAGACGTTCCCCAACTTACGAGTAATTCCTTCTCATAACAAGAAATGAGAAGAAGGTTATGTAAAGCTAATAACAACATACATAACAGAAACTTCTCTCAAAGATGTAGCCGTACAACAACCTTTATTATTATAACATCTTTTCTTACATAACATTACTACCATCTTGTATACACTGAAATATTACTACCATCTTGTATACACTAAAATATTACTACCATCTTGTATACACTCAAATATTACTACCATCTTGTATATACTGGGATATTACTACCATCTTGTACACACTGAAATATTACTACCATCTTGTATATACTGGGATATTACTACCATCTTGTACACACTGAAATATTACTACCATCTTGTATACACTGAAATATTACTTTGTATATACTGGGATATTACTACCATCTTGTATATACTGGGATATTACTACCATCTTGTATGCACTGAAATATTACTACCATCTTGTATACACTGAAATATTACTACCATCTTGTATACACTGAAATATTACTTTGTATATACTGGGATATTACTACCATCTTGTATATACTGGGATATTACTACCATCTTGTATACACTGAAATATTACTACCATCTTGTACTGAAATATTACTACCATCTTGTATACACTGAAATATTACTACCATCTTGTATACACTGAAATATTACTACCATCTTGTATATACTGAAATATTACTACCATCCTGTATATACTGAAATATTACTACCATCTTGTATATACTGAAATATTACTACCATCTTGTATACACTGAAATATTACTACCATCTTGTATACACTGAAATATTACTACCATCTTGTATACACTGAAATACTACTATCTTGTATACAATGAAATATTACTACCATCTTGTATACACTGAAATATTACTACCATCTTGTATACACTGAAATACTACTACCATCTTGTATACACTGGAATATCTCCTATTGTGACCACACACACACACACACACACACACACACACACACACACACACAAATGCATAATTTTGGATATGAATGTAGTCTTTCAAATTGGTTGTTTATATTTTCTATGCTCCATGGTCAACTTAACTACAAAATTGAAAATCATTAATATCTTTCATAAACACTTGCAGATTAATGACAAACAACATAGGTACACAAACATTTTGGGAAAGAATTAAGTGTAAAGGAGAAGTTGATATTTTTACAAAATAATTCATACTTTTATAGCTGGTATTGAGAATGATAATAATGAAAATCTTTTATTTTTATTTCATAAAATACCTGCTTAAGTAAAGCCTACATTATTAACTAAAATCTACAAAATACTTCCTAACACCTGATACTAGTACAGAAGGTTTCTTCTAGCTTTCATTCCAAGTTCACAATTAATATTTCTACTAAACTCAGCAATGTTTATCTTACTCAGATATGTGTACCCCCACCAGTCACAGCTTTAAAATGTGTTGACATGTCAGTCTCACTTTCTCAACCTGTTTATTTTCTCTGATCTGAAAATTTAATGATCTACAGCACAAAAAAATACCTAATTGATGACAATAACAGTGGTAGTGGTAGTGATGATGAAAAACCTTTTAAAAGCTCCTCTCTGGACCCTATACCAACACCCAGATATAATCTTATTTATCTAGCCATCATATATACTTGTCAATCAGCATTCCACATTCTGGTACAACATTGTAATTAGGTCTAAAACTGCTGTATGCATACATTCTAAAAATAACTACACAAGGTATATCAAGTAAGAACTATGTGTCAGTTTTGGAGTAATACCAGAATACAGACTTTTCACAAGCATTTGCAAAGTATACTCCAGTTTATGATTCTGACCAACCAGTTGCTCGTCTATAGTCTTCTTTACTATTTACCAACCAGTTGCTTGTCTGTAGTCTTATTTACTATTTACCAAGCAGTTGCTTGCCTGTAGTCTTATTTACTATTTACCAACCAGATGCTTGTCTGTAGTCTTATTTACTATTTACCAACCAGTTGCTTGCCTGTAGTCTTATTTACTATTTACCAACCAGATGCTTGTCTGTAGTCTTATTTACTATTTACCAACCAGTTGCTTGTCTGTAGTCTTATTTACTATTTACCATCCAGTTGCTTGTCTGTAGTCTTCTTTACTATTTACCAACCAGTTGCTTGTTTGTAGTCTTCTTTACCATTTACCAACCAGTTGCTTGTCTATAGTCTTATTTACCATTTACCAAACAATAGCTTGTCTGTAGTCTTCCTTGCTTGTCTATAGTCTTCTTTACTATTTACCATCCAGTTGCTTGTCTGTAGTCTTATATACTATTTACCAACCAGTTGCTTGTCTCTTTATTCTTCCTTACTATTTACCAGCCAGCTGCTTTTCTGTACAGTCTTCTTTCCTACGTACCAACCAGTTGCTTGTCTCTATGGTCTTATTTACTATTTACCATCCATTTGCTTGTTTGGTAGTCTTCTTTACTATTTACCATCCAGTTGCTTGTTTGTAGTCTTCTTTACTATTTACCATCCAGTTGCTTGTTTGTAGTCTTCTTTACCATTTACCAACCAGCTGCTTTTCTGTATAATCTTCTTTGCAATATACCAACCAGTGGCTTATCTGTAGTCTTCATTACTACTTACCAACCAGCTGGTTGTCTGTATAGTTTTCTTTACTATTTACCATCCAGTTGCTTGTCTTTAGTCTTCTTTACTATTTACCAACCAACTGCTGGTCTTTAGTATTCATTACTACTTACCATCCAGCTGTTTTTTGTCTGTATAGTTTTCTTTACTATTTACCAACCAAGTGCTTGTCTGTAGTCTTCTATATTATTTAGTATTTACCAACCCGCTGCTTGTCTGTATAGTTTTCTTTATTATTTACCAACCAGCTGCTATTCTGTATAGTTTTCATTACTACTTGTTAACCAACTTGTTGATTAAGATGCTCTGCTGAAACTCTAACATAACTGTCCTTTGATTTCAGAACATCATTATCCAATCACAATGTTTATTCATTTAAATGCCACATGGAATAGCAAGGTTATGCAGTTATGTAGGGTGGGTGGCTGGTTATTGGATGTATAAGTATCACCAAATAAAGCCATTTATCCAAAAGGATTATCAGCTACTGAAAAGAATCAATAAACACAAGGGCAGAGGGAGGGGGACTCATCTTATTATGCCACAAGTGGGAATATCTGAAGGTGTCTGATCATTGGTTGTGGTTAGTAATTACAAAAACGTTAAAATGTTGTTGTCATAGGGTTTAACGCCATTTTTCAGCACATAATAGGCTATACATGGCGGCCAGTATAAATGGTATAGCAAGAACCCAAGTGTACCCTTAGGGATACAGCAACTACGACAGAAGAGGAAAATGCTGCACAAACTAAGATATATTGTTAGCGAGTAACCGAGCACAGGCCTTGAAAAACTTACTTTCTTTCAATGAAGTCACATAGCTTGGTCAGCTAAAAAAACATTTTTTTCCCTCCAAATTCACCACAGTTACGTGGCCTAATAGCATTCCCTTTAGAAAAAAAAAACACTTGTCAGTATCACACAATTAGACTTTACACATGTCAGTATTACACAGTAAGAAAAAACACATCAGAAACACACAATTAGACTTTACACATGTCAGTATTACACATTAAGAAAAAAAACACATCAGAAACACACAATTAGACATTACACATGTCAGTATTACACATTAAGAAAAAACACGTCAGAAACACACAAGACATTACACATGTCAGCATTACACAGTAAGAAAAAACATGTCAGAAACACAGTAAAAAATTATACATGTCAGTATTACACATTAAGAAAAAACATGTCAGAAACACACAATAAGACATTACACATGTCAGTATTACACAGCAACATGTTATATGATTGTCCGGTACTCTCAATATCAATACTTCACTAAATTTGTATTCGTTTTGTTGTTCTTGTAGGTCTTAACACTATTTTTCAGCACAAGATAGGATATACATGGCGATCAGTATAAATGGAAGAAAGAACCTCAGAAAGAACCACCTACACATGAGAAGCTAGTGGTAAGTTTTCTCACATACCCACACTGGACAAACCCAAGACTTGAACCCATGCAGAGAGAGGTGAAATGGCAATGTACCATAATGGTGAGCACTTTACTCCACTCGGCCACTCACTAATTTTAATTCCTACAATATATACAGCTATAAATTTGAAGCTGACCATATTTAGCAAATTGTTCTGAAGGTCCATTATGATAAATGTTTTTTTTAAATAACTATAATATTTATGTTTTTTGATGGTTATTTGCAGGAAATGAAAATGTTTATAAACAGATAGAAGATACAACAGGTATATTCCCGAATTTTCTACATTAGAGGATTGAAGAAAAAAAATTATTAACAGCATTTCATAAACAAATTCTGGTTAGGTTTCAGTTTTAGACTTTGTGACCTGAGGCTTGATAAAGTTTTAAGTTGTTTAGAAATGTCATGGGTGGAGTGGGAACACTAAACTTAAGTACGGTCTTTATGACATACAAGTGTCAAGGGTGGAGTGGGAACACTAAACTTAAGTCTGGCTTTTATGATATACAAGTGTCATGGGTGAAATGGAAACACTAAACTTAAGTCCAGCCTTTATGATATACAAGTGACATGGGTGGAATGGAAACACTAAACTTAAGTCCGGTCTTTATGACATACAAGTGTCAAGGGTGGAGTGGAAACACTAAACTTTAAGTCCAGCCTTTATGATATACAAGTGTCATGGGTGGAATGGAAACACTAAACTTAAGTCCAGCCTTTATGATATACAAGTGACATGGGTGGAATGGAAACACTAAACTTAAGTCCGGCCTTTATGATATACAAGTGTCAAGGGTGGAGTGGAAACACTAAACTTAAGTCTGGCTTTTATGATATACAAGTGAAAACTTTCAGATTGCTTATTTCAAAGCTGCCTGATTATTGATTGAAGAAAAAAAACTTAGACATCTTTAATCTATCTTTTACCTTTCTTTGAGGTGATTCACATGGAACTCAGATTCTATATCAAAAGTGAAACCAATTAATGTAAAGAAGAGATGTTTTTAACTCACATGTCTAGAAGGTGCTCATCTCTTTTGATTGTATTATTGCTGATTTCTGTCAGGATTTCTGGCAGCTTAATTGCAGAAAACCACTTTTTCTCTCCAAGGAATTTAATAAAATGTGAACAGTAAACAACACACCACCAACAGAAACTCTCCTAAGTTACAAACTTTTGAGCAATCATGGTGTCTATTTTAAAGAGGTAGTTTGTATACTGAAGATTTTCATGATGATAATGATCTAATTGGTGCCATTACACAGGTGTCCAGTCTGCACAGAATGACTGCTTACCAATAAGCTGCTTTATAGAAGTTTGCTGTATTTGTACAAGAAACTAAAATAAACTCTGTGATGTCTGCTAAAATGAATTTAATCTTTTCTGCTCATTAAAGTCACTTACTGACAAAATTCCACTCTTGTACATGATAATCTTTGGGTCAATTATGTATCACATGGTCAACATCTTTCTGAATTTGGCTTATAATAACTCTGAAACTCATTAATCTAAGAAACTTGTCATCAATGGCTGTCTGCATGGGGACTTCCTCATTTCTCATAAGTTTACAATTACTGCAACTGTAAGTAAATTTTTCTTGACATTGTTACCCAACATAAACGTCCATGCTGTCTGAATGAACCAGTGAAGTTTACCTTCCAAGCAGGGCCCCAAGTGGCCGAGAGGTCTAAAGCGCTTACCATTACGTATCACTGCCATCTCACCTCTGTCTGCGTGGGTTCGAGTCTCAGATTTGGACAATGTGGGTATGTGAAAAAGCTTGCCAGTAGCTTCTCGTCTGTCGGTGGTTTATTCCAATGATTTGCCTGGGTTCTTCCTCCACCATTAATACTGGCCGCCATGTATAGCCTATCGTGTGCTGAAATATGGCATTAAACACTACTACTACTACTACTAGCTTCCAAGCAGGGTCACCTAGCAATTGGTAATATGGTCAGTATCATTGATGTATAGAGACATGCACTGTATTGATGATGTATTTTTATTTACATGAAAGCCAGGCAGCCACAAGTGATTAATGCACAAAGAGTCAGAAACAATGAATAGACAATCTGTTTGGTACACTAATAATAGGGTAGAGATGTGTAGAAAAAAAAAACATCTACCAATTTGCTAACTTGTAGTTATCACTACAGCCACAGACAATAAAGCTAAACTCCTTATTAATATACCTGATATAGACAATCATCCCACAAAACTATGAGCCATGGCATAACTGAAACAGACAATCCCCAGACAAAATTTGAAAGTATGGAATAACTGAAACAGACAATCCCCTGACAAAATTTGAAAGTATGGAATAACTGAAACAGACAATCCTCTTACAAAACTAGAAGCTATGGAATACTAACAACACTTAAAACAATGGTGTAGATGAAAGACAATCTCCAGAAAACACAAAAATCCATGATAAAACTGGAACAGGCACCCACCCACCCCATCCCACCCCAGGGCTAAAAATCACAGTAATTTGACACACTTTTAAATCTGATGTGTTGGGAATATGGAAGTCCAGGAAAACAGGATATGAAAAGCTCAATGGAAATTTTTTTCTCCAGATATTCAAGCCATTTGTTTTTCAGACCTCGTGATTTCATTCATCATACTTTTATCTGGCCTATATGGTCCCAAATATAACTGATTCATTTCCAAGTAAAAGAATATCCCGTAACATCTTGAAAATAAATTAATGTCAGATCAGACCTATCATTTGCAAAGTACGTAATTAAGTGTTGCATTTAGGTAATCTCAGGCACTGTGCATGGGAATTTGTATTCCTTGAAGAGTATTTTAACCATTTCTCATTGTGTTGCTGGTACATATGTATGCATGCTTTTAGTTCTGAAAACTACGACTACAATGTCAGTTGGGTGGGTGGGGTGGGGTTAGATTCCATTCTTATTTTAAGAGTGGTCTTTCAAGACAGGTTTCATATATTACATTTTAGAATTTAAATTGATGAAAGTGATCAGCAGTGAATAAGTAAATACTTGAAAATATAATTTGTCAATCTGGTCAATGATGATGATGGTGCTAGTTGTGATGGTGATGGTTGGTTGGTTGGTTACTTGCTTGGTTGGTTTATTATTTTCACAAGACACTGAACATACTATTACCTATAATATGCCAAGGTCATGTAAGATAATTGTCTTTCCCAAGAAGAGGCTGGGGCAACCTGTGTGTGTGTATTAAACCTGGGTGTGTATTAAAACATGGGTGTGTATCAAACCTGGATGTGTATCAAACCGGAGTGTATATCAAACCTGGGTATGTATTAAACCTGAATGTGTGTTAAACCTGAGTGTGTATTAAACCTAGGTGTGTATTAAACCTGGGTGTGTATTAAACCTGGGTGTGTATTAAACCTGGGTGTGTATTAAACCTGAGTGTGTATTAAACCTGGGTGTGTATTAAACCTGGGTGTGTATCAAAGCATTGTACATCCGCTTGTACTTTAACATTGATAGTATGACTATGTACAGAGAAGCCATTACATCTGTAGTTGAGTGAAAGTATGGTCTAGCACTGGAAAACTGCTTATTTATCAATCCATTCAAGCTGTGCTCCACATATCTCAAAAACACTGGAAATTTGAACAACTCTATATATCTTAATTAGATGCATTGGCTCAACATGCCAAGGTGTAGTGAGGGTTATCTGAAGCTTGGCCAGTGAAGATGATGATGATGATTAAGACAACAATGAAAGTGGCAATAATAATTATGTAGAGAAGACATTCTAGGGTGGTGATGATAATAGTTATTATCTTTTGAAGGAGTTGGTGGAGAGGTAGAAGCAACATAAGTTGAGGGAGGTGGAAGCATGAGGAATTGGTTGAGATATAGAAGGAGTTGGTGGAGAGGTAGAAGCAATAAGATGGTGGAGAGAGGTGGAATCAAGAAGAGTTGGTGGAGAGGTAGAAGCAAGAGGAATTGGTGGAGAGGTAGAAGCAAAAGGTTGGTGGAGATGTAGAAGCAAGAGGAATTGGTGGAGAGGTAGAAGCAAAAAGTTGGTGGAGAGGTAGAAGCAAGAGGAATTGGTGGAGAGATCGAAACAAAATGTTGGTGGAGAGGTAGAAGCAAGAGGAGTTGGTGGAGAGGTCGAATTAAGAGGAGTTGGTGGAGAAGTAGAAGCAAGGAGTTAGTGGAGAGGTAGAAGCAAGGAGTTGGTGGAGAGGTAGAAGCAAGAGGAATTGGTGGAGAGGTAGAAGCAAGAGGAATTGGTGAAGAGGTAGAAGCAAATGGAAAAGCAGGAAAAAGAACCAGAACAAGGAACATAAATCATAACAGTTGAACATAAATCAAAGGATTCTGAACTTCAATGCACTAGGACTGAAACAACATATTTTAGCTGCTGAATTGTTGTGTGGTTCTTGTTAATACTCTAGCCTGTGCATGCATGCTATAGATAAGACAAAATTAACAATCTGACTGATGATATTTTGCTATTTTCCAACAGTAAATACACTTTAACCCTAATTATCAAAACACATTTAATTTTCATTTACTTCATCTCTACTTCATCAGCAAGGGCAGATAGTTATAATTTACAGCCCAACTTCAAATGAGTTGATAGGAATAACATAACAACCTACAGTCTACACTGAGATAGATGTGATTCAACATCTCTTTGCTTATGGAATGTCCAGATGCTTCTGTTGAATACACACAATGCTGTAGAAACCAAACTGGACATGGTGTTATTTCTTTTCATTAACATACAATTACACAAGATCATGGGCTGATTCTGGTTCTTGTTAAGTATTTCTCATTTAGGGTTCTCAATGTTACAAGCAACAACATCACCACAGGTTCTTCCAGGTGATAGCCAGGATTATGTAAGGAATTTGGCATAATATCAGTCTGGGCACACTATATTGGTATTACTGGATTAAAATGCAATAGATCTTAATAAAGAGAACAACCAGTCCATACCCATTACATAAAAACCACTCTGCAACCAAAGCTTTAAGCTGTAAAAGAAATGATTCTTCTGCTTTCCAATTGACAGTAATCATAGACATATAATTTCACATTTAAAATTTCCTTTACACATTCTAAATTTCCTATACACCCTTTAAATTTCCTATACACATTCTAAATCTCCTATACACATTTTAAATTTCCTATACACAATTTCAATTTCCTATACACATTCTAAATTTCCATTACACATTTTAAATTTCCTATACACATTTTAAATTTCCTATAAACATTCTAAATTTTCAATATACATTTTAAATTAACTATACCCTATACACATTCAAAATTTTCTATTCATATTCTAAATTTCCTATACAATCTAAATTAACTATTCCCTATACACATTCAAAATTTCCAATACACATCTAGATTAACTATTCCCTATACACTTTCTAAATTCCCTATAAACATTCTAAATTTTCTAGAAACATTCTAAGAAAAAAAAGAAAGCAATTATAGGACTATTTGTTTTACAAATGTCACACAATTTTACCCGTTTTCTTTAAAAGAACATTTGTATAATATGTATTAAAGTCCATCAAATTCAAAACTTAGAATGTGGCTTTATTCAAAAACAAAATTGAACTTATATGAGAGGAGAATGAAGTGCAATATTTTTACCACATTTAGTTCTAGTGCAATTGAATTAAAGCAAATGTTAGTTAAACACATCCATGTTTAATTTGTCACTAAGGATACCAGTAAAAAGAAAGTATGATCTTTAAGACAACAAAACATTGTTACAGGTGATATAGCAAAAATACTGAATTAAAGATAACTGGGGTATAAAAAAAACAGATTTAAGATTTACAACCTTTGGTCTGAGTCTGTTACATACAAACGTTATGAATAGGTCTTGAAGATAGAAAACAATTAAAATGCTAGCAAAGCCACAGCTTTTGGACTGGCATCAACAAGTGTTAATGATCAAATGGAAGATTTGTATGTACTATCTCATCTCATTCACCTGTTCTTTTCTGTATACCCTCTAGTAGAATATTATATTTGTAATCTATCTTATTTATCAGTAGCCCAATGTCACCTGCATGCAATGATCATCAAGTAATGACATATCCCATACCCTGTGGAATGTAAAGATTTCTACAGATATTTGGACTGCACTCTCTTTATTTATCATACCTGTGCTTGGTCTGGCCCTGTACCACTCATACTACACATTGTTTCCATGGTAATGTGAAAAAGATTCCATGAAAATAATTTCAAGTATAGAAAGCCACCAATGCAACCTTCGCAACAGATGCACCATGTTTGATGAAATGACATTAACTGCTTTAAGAGTTATTTTCAAACTTGAAATTGTACACACCTGCACACACACCACACCTATAACTCTGCTTCCCCCTTGCCACTGAATATTGTCAGGCCAGTGGGGAGAATGTTTTGCCTTTGTTAAGTCACATGCTACTAAAACAGTCACCTGGGAGGGATGGGAGTACAGTGGACAGAAACAGCAACATGCTGAAGGTATCAAGTCAAATCAAAGTATAGGTCCAGTGGCAGTCCTAACAGTTTATTAGACTCAAGTTTTTCATGTTATCATGAAGGATCCAGAAATGAGATTAGTTGTTTTCATGACTTATCATAAAATATTTATGAATGAACTGCATTAAACCCCAGACATTATCCATTTGGTGCTGAGAGACAGGAAACTCTTCAGACATTACCCATTTGCTACTGAGAGACAAGGAAACTCCTCAGACATTACCCATTTGGTGCTGAGAGACACGGAAACTCATCAGACATTACCCATTTGGTGCTGAGACAAAGAAACTCCTCAGACATTACCCATTTGGTGCTGAGAGACAATGAAACCCCTCCTACATTACCTACTTGTTGCTGAAAGACAAGGAAACTCCTGCAACATTACCCAATTGGTGCTGAGAGATGAGGAAACTCCTCCGACAGTATCCATTTGGTGCTGAGAGACAGGAAACTCTTCATTACCCATTTGGTGCTGAGAGATAAGGAAACTCCTCAGACATTACCCATTTGGTGCTGAGAGACAAGAAAACTCCTCAGACATTACCAATTTGGTGCTGAGTGACAAGGAAACTCCTCAGACATTACCTACCCATTTGGTGCTGAGAGACGAGGAAACTCCTCAGACATTATTTCAGTGGATAGAAAAGAAAACTTGTAACAAAAAGGCCTAGTGGTGATGGCAAAAAATTTCATGACTGCTTCTGTGATGACCCTACTGGATTTCATATAAATATTGTTTTCATTCATAAGAAGTCTATTGGTGAAAACCACATTCTGATATGACCATCCATTTCAGGTGTAGTAGTGATGACCAAATTTATCATGCTTTCTTCTATAATGGCCACACTGGACATGCAAGTAGCACCATGTTCATTTAGGATCAACTAGACTAGGGGTATCAAACTCAATCCATCCTTATGGCCGCATAAGGGTATTTTTTGTATGTCCCAAAGGACTTACTTCCTTTATTATCTCTCATGACACCTTGAAATAGACCATGGGAAATATGTTTATGCAAACTTTCATGGCAATCCTTCAAGTAGTTTTGGAGGAGCAATGAAAAGAAACTTGTACTATCAAATGGCTGGCCAATGTAGAATAAGACCAACCCATATGCTAGTCAGGTCTTTTATGAGTAGAGCTAAAACAGAAACCTGTTACAATATTTATTCTATAATTACTATCATTAATATGATTACTCATATTAATTACTATCAGGTCAAAGGGAGAATATATTAAGAATTTAACTGATAAAAAAGCTCTTAATGTATTTCAGCCATGTTCAAATTTATAAATAACCCTGTTAACAAATCTATTTTATACAGTCTCATAAACCTGCATCAGTTACCATGGTGACAAATTAATTAACAGCTGTAGCTGCACAATAGAACATGATGCACACCTTTATCTGTGTAATACAGACTCAAGACCTCATACAATTCAGTCACACAAACAGCTTTCCTAATCCTATTGTATCTATTTTAATTTGGAAAAACAAATTGCTGGAATTCATATCAATATATCTTTGCAACCAAATCCCAATTGTCAATTATGGTACATCTAACATTCCTTGCAAGAGGATTGGTAAACCATAAATTCTGGATAATTCAGAATGGTTTACATCTGATGGTATAAATGTACAACGCTGACCAAATTAACAGCCACATGTACTGACTTGTTCTTCTATGTTTAATTCAGTGTTTCAGTAAAAATGCATTTTCCAAAGGTTAATTGTTTGTTGTTTTTTTGTTTAAAATTTCTTTTCATATTATACAATACTCCATTCCATTTAAAAGGTAACATACAATAGCTTTTCTCTGTATATTCAACAAGTGAACTTCCCAAGTTAGCTGTTCTATATTAGCCAGACACCAGAATATGTACTTCTTTCTCATTATAAAAATAAAGGTGGGATCATTATAACATTTCTTAATTTCCTTGTTAAATAGTGTGTCTAGCATGGCAAATTTATTTCCTTGTTAAATAGTGTCTAGCATGGCAAATTTATTTCCTTGTTAAATAGTGTCTAGCATGGCAAATTTATTTCCTTGTTAAATAGTGTCTAGCATGGCAAATTTATTTCCTTGTTAAATAGTGTCTAGCATGGCAAATTTATTTCCTTGTTAAATAGAGTGTCTAGCAGGGCAAATTTATTTCCTTGTTAAATAGTGTCTAGCATGGCAAATTTATTTCCTTGTTAAATAGAGTGTCTAGCAGGGAAAATTT
Source organism: Unio delphinus (assembly GCA_029339505.1). Lineage (NCBI taxonomy): Eukaryota > Metazoa > Mollusca > Bivalvia > Unionida > Unionidae > Unio > Unio delphinus. The sequence goes on along the minus strand of JAQISU010000055.1, from coordinate 7,515,189 downwards.
ATTTCCTTGTTAAATAGAGTGTCTAGCAGGGAAAATTTATTTCCTTGTTAAATAGAGTGTCTAGCATGGCAAATTTATTTCCTTGTTAAATAGTGTCTAGCAGGGCAAATTTATTTCCTTGTTAAATAGAGTGTCTAGCAGGGAAAATTTATTTCCTTGTTAAATAGAGTGTCTAGCAGGGCAAATTTATTTCCTTGTTAAATAGTGTCTAGCAGGGCAAATTTATTTCCTTGTTAAATAGAGTGTCTAGCAGGGCAAATTTATTTCCTTGTTAAATAGAGTGTCTAGCATGGCAAATTTATTTCCTTGTTAAATAGAGTGTCTAGCAGGGCAAATTTATTTCCTTGTTAAATAGTGTGTCTAGCAGGGAAAATTTATTTCTTTGTTAAATAGAGTGTCTAGCAGGGCAAATTTATTTCCTTGTTAAATAGTGTCTAGGAGGGCAAATTTATTTCCTTGTTAAATAGTGTGTCTAGCAGGGAAAATTTATTTCCTTGTTAAATAGAGTGTCTAGCAGGGCAAATTTATTTCCTTGTTAAATAGTGTCTAGCAGGGAAAATTTATTTCCTTGTTAAATAGAGTGTCTAGGAGGGCAAATTTATTTCCTTGTTAAATAGAGTGTCTAGCAGGGAAAATTTATTTCCTTGTTAAATAGAGTGTCTAGCAGGGCAAATTTATTTCTTTGTTAAATAGAGTGTCTAGCAGGGCAAATTTATTTCCCAACAGATAGGAGTGTTTAACATGACTAATTTCTTTTCCATTAACTATAGCATCTAGCAGAACCATTTCTTGTCCTATAAATTAGATTCTCAAATACAAGATTGCCATCATCATTATGGGCAACACCAATTGCCATCATTATGGGCATCACCAATTGCCATCATTATGGGCAACACCAATTGCCATCATTATGGGCAACACAAATTGCCATTGGTACCTCTACTTTCCATCAATGTAACCCTAAAGATAGTGCCTCTGATCTGCATATGATATGATGAATGCAACTTACCTATATGTAACAATAGTTCAGAGGTCAGCAGAGGAAGACAACTTCCGAGTACTCCAGAACAACCAATCAAAAGACATCTAGCAAAACGAGTCCTATCAGTTCAACTGAACTTGCAAGCTGAAAAAAACCAAGAAACTATTGTAAGTTTTGCTTATTAGTGAAGCTTATCAGAAGCTTACTCATATTCAATGACTCAAGAGTCCAAAGTGGGTCTGATCTTGCTTAACTGGGTAATATTTGCTACTGAATAGAAATTCATAAATGCATAGGAATCTTAAGATACATCTGGAACACGTAGCTGCTAGTATTACACCATCTATTAATATTGGTGTCATGTTTCTTCTCTCGAAGACTGCCCTTATTTTTCTTATGTACAGCAATTCCAATCAAATGTAACAAGCCCTTATTTTCCTTCTGTACAGCAATTCCAATGAACTTAACATGCCCTCATTTTCCTTACATACAGCAATTCTAATCAAATGTAACAAGCCCTCATTTTCCTTCTGTACAGCACTTCCAATCAAATGTAACAAGCCCTTATTTTCCTGATGTACAGCAATTATAATCAAACGTATTTTCCTTCCATACAGTAATGGCAAAGAATATTGCTTATAGTCAAACTCTGCAATTTGAACGTGGAACAGCAGATATGTTAATATTACATAGTTCTGCAATAAAATTAGCAGTACATGTATTTCTAAAATCACCTACTCAGATGAATTGAATGTCTGTGAATTAATTAATTAATTAATTAATTAATGTACATGTGACTTTTGTTTTACCTATCCAATTTTCCTGAGCTCACAAAAAAATCTTCTCTGCTGATTCACAGTGACATTTATGATATAGGTATAATGGCGAAGAATACAAAATTTAAACTAAAAGTCACTTTTCATGCACTTATGTCACTGTCCAATGTCAATCTACCTATAAAGTTAACATTCATAGACGGACCACCCAACAACTGCAATTCATTTTTACTGAATACTATTGTTCTTCCCCATGTCCCTAAAAATATTGTCCCTAAAATAAATGTCTAATATAATAAATGTATATGTACAAGTCAGAGAGAATCAACATATGTACCTTTCTCCTCTTAATTTTATGATATCAACTCTTAATACAGTGACACATTCTGTGGTTTTATTGCCATAAATAACTGTTTATTGTCATTAGCCATTTCTTAGATTTATATCTCTAATCCATGTCATGATGTAAATATCATCTCTAAGTTTTGAAACAGTATATTTATATTATTACGTGTACACAAAACAATTACATGTAAACATCACCATTACATGTACACAGCAAAAGTACATGTAAACATCACAATTACACGTAAACATCACAATTACATGTAAACATCACAGTAAACATCACAATTACACATAAACATCACAATTACATGTAAACATCACAATTACACATAAACATCACAATTACTTGTAAACATCACAATTACATGTAAAGATCACAATTACATGTAAAGATCACAATTACATGTAAACATCACAATTACATGTAAACATCACAATAACATGTAAACGTGACGTTTTTTAATACTTTTAGCAATTAACAGATATATTAAAATGGGGAACAACATGGGTGAAGAGTTTCAACTGCATTCTAATAATTTCAATGTTGAAACAAAACATTTGCGACAGTATAGTATACAATTTTTACTTGCATCCAAGTAAAACGTGTATGACATATCCAACTAAAAAATAAAGATGAATGAACAAATCTATTCTGTCAAACAGGTGATATATTTGACCTATGACTGGAGTACATTGGACAAATCTATATTGTTATACGGGTCGACAAATCTATATTATCAATGGTGATTATATTTGACCTTTGATCAGAGTATTTTTGGACAAATCTATATTGTTATACAGGTGATATATTTGACCTATGACTGGAGTACATTGGACAAATCTATATTGTTATACAGGTGATATATTTGACCTATGACTGGAGTACATTGGACAAATCTATATTGTTATACAGGTGATATATTTGACCTATGACTGGAGTACATTGGACAAATCTATATTGTTATACAGGTGATATATCTGACATATCATCAGCATATGATGCTAACAAACTTAAATATTCACGGAAACAACCAACTTAGTTATCAGGTAGAGGTTTGGTTGCTTCCTGCAAACAACCAACCTAGTTATCAGGCACAGTTTTGGTTGATGCATACATACAACCAGCCTAGTTATCAGACACAGTTTTGGTTGATGCATACATATGACCAAACTAGTTATCAGGAAGTTTATGTTGATGCATCCATGCAAAAAAACTTAAATTTTTTATCAATGCACACATGCAACCATCCTTGTTCTCAGGCAGTTTGACCGATGATTAAACCACCAGTCTTTCAAAACATGCTTTTCATCATCTCATTGACAAAGAGTGATCACAAGTACAGGTCTACACAGCCTACCAAAAAAGCAACATTAAAATTCTCAAATGTATTCAAATCTCTATAACGTCTTTTGAAAAGTTATAGTTACACTCTGTCTACAAGAGTTAAAATTAGAAATCTTATTTGTGTCTGTTCAGTAATATGATTCACAGTAAAAACTCTGTCTACAAGCATTAATAAAATAAATCTTACGTGTTTCTGTTCAGTATTTGGAGTCATAGTAAAAACTCTGTCTACAAGCATTAATAAAATAAATCTTACGTGTTTCTGTTCAGTATTTGGAGTCACAGTAAAAACTCTGTCACTAAAACTTCACGGAAATAAAATTTCAAGAAAGACAAGTATAATAGCTAAAAAAGCATGAATCCAAATATGTTTCTAAATTATGTCACTTATGAGGATTACATCAACACTATGAAACATCAATAAATACATGTATACTTTAGTAATAGTTCTTCTTTGTAAGATACAAGAAGGAGGAAACTGAGCTGGTACCATATGAAAATATAAATAACATTTGATTGGATGGTCTTGCAGATATGAAACAATATCATTTTTAATATTCCTACATTTTATAAAATACTCCTATTTTCCATAAACATGGAATAAGATGCAACAACCTTCCCATTAGAATAAATGTTTCCTAAGCTATACACAGCTAACTTCTAAAACCCATTCTTAAAGTAATAAGATACTTGATCATTTATATCCATGAGTTAAATGTATCCAAAGTCCATCCATGAGTTAAATGTATCCAAAGTCCATCCATGAGTTAAATGTATCCAAAGTCCATCCATGAGTTAAATGTATCCAAAGTCCATCCATGAGTTAAATGTATCCAAAGTCCATCCATGAGTTAAATGTATCCAAAGTCCATCCATGAGTTAAATGTATCCAAAGTCCATCCATGAGTTAAATGTATCCAAAGTCCATCCATGAGTTAAATGTATCCAAAGTCCATCCATGAGTTAAATGTATCCAATGTCCATCCATGAGTTAAATGTATCCAATGTCCATCCATGAGTTAAATGTATCCAAAGTCCATCCATGAGTTAAATGTATCCAATGTCCATCCATGAGTTAAATGTATCCAAAGTCCATCCATGAGTTAAATGTATCCAAAGTCCATCCATGAGTTAAATGTATCCAAAGTCCATCCATGAGTTAAATGTATCCAAAGTCCATCCATGAGTTAAATGTATCCAAAGTCCATCCATGAGTTAAATGTATCCAAAGTCCATCCATGAGTTAAATGTATCCAAAGTCCATCCATGAGTTAAATGTATCCAAAGTCCATCCATGAGTTAAATGTATCCAAAGTCCATCCATGAGTTAAATGTATCCAAAGGCCATCCATGAGTTAAATGTATCCAAAGGCCATCCATGAGTTAAATGTATCCAAAGTCCATCCATGAGTTAAATGTATCCAAAGTCCATCCATGAGTTAAATGTATCCAAAGTCCATCCATGAGTTAAATGTATCCAAAGTCCATCCATGAGTTAAATGTATCCAAAGTCCATCCATGAGTTAAATGTATCCAAAGTCCATCCATGAGTTAAATGTATCCAAAGTCCATCCATGAGTTAAATGTATCCAAAGTCCATCCATGAGTTAAATGTATCCAAAGTCCATCCATGAGTTAAATGTATCCAAAGTCCATCCATGAGTTAAATGTATCCAAAGTCCATCCATGAGTTAAATGTATCCAAAGTCCATCCATGAGTTAAATGTATCCAAAGTCCATCCATGAGTTAAATGTATCCAAAGTCCATCCATGAGTTTGTATCCAAAGTCCATCCATGAGTTTGTTTGTATCCAATGTCCATCAATGAGTTTGTATTTAATGTCCATCCATGAGTTTGTTTGTATCCAAAGTCTATCGATGAATTTGTTTGTATTGAATGTCAATCAATGAGTCTGTTTGCATCCAACATCAGTCTATCCATAAATTTGTTTGTATCCAATTTAAGTCATCCATGAGTTTGTATCCAATTTAAGTGCATCCATGAGTTTGTTTGCATCAAATTAAAGTAAATTTCAGTGTCTGTTTGCATCCAATTAAGTCCATCTCAGTGTCTGCATTCAATTAACCCTTAAAGTGCGTATCGTGACTCCAGTTGCGCTGTTGTATGTGGTCCCGTAGTGCGTGTCGCGACTCGAGTCAATTTCGAGGTTAGCAACAATGATCGCATTCTATAACTTCATCTTGCCATAAATGCCTGTAAAACTATAATTGTTTGGTTTAAAAAGGCCCGGAACAAGCATACTGCAGTACTTTACTATATTATTAACGATGTAATTTTACAAATGCTCGCTTCTAAACACGTGGTACTAGTCCAAAACTAAAATGGCCGACGCTGAATACGAAGGTGATTTCTTGCAACAAATATTCACGTCTGACAGTGATTCTAATAGTGATTTTGAATAATTTGAGAAAAATGATATTATTGGAGCAAGCGAGGTAGTATTGGAAATACACATGAATGATTTTGAGCCAGTAATCTACATGGAACTGGAGTCGGATGTACATGCTCGCTTCACGTGAAAAGATGGCGCGCCTGTCAACCCCCATTCACTGGTAATTCAAAATTAAATGTCGAGATGGTGAATAATGAACAATTGGACTATTGAAGACTTTTTCTTAGATGACGAGTTATTGAATCTGATAGTAGATCAAACAAATCATAATGCAGATCAGAGAGTTCATGGGCCAGACTTGACAGAAAAAAGTCGCATGAAGAAATGGCGGCCTGTCGCACCTGAGCATCTAAAATGTTTTCACATCGATTAAAACAATGGGTTTGGTACATATGTCTGTTCTCGATTCCTAATGGGCTATTGATGATGTGATATCATCCGCATACTTCAGCAAAAAAAAGTAAGATATATTTGAACTTTTCCATAAAAAACAAACAAAATTACTGATGAAATACAATTTTAACTTGTCATTTTACCTGTATTTACACCTGTACCTGCAAATATGTTAAACCTACACATGTGTCTTGATGCCAATCTTAAAGTATAGACACGCGCCATCATTTTTCATATAGGGTTTGTCTATCAATTGTGTATATTTAATGAAATACATGTAATTTAAAGACTGTGGAGTTTTCTTCTTTTCTCTCCTGAAACAATTCAGCACTGAGGGACCTTATACTGCAAAACAATTCAGCACTTTAAGGGTTAAGTCCATCTCAGTGTCTGTTTGCATCCAATTAAGTCCATCTCAGTGTCTGTTTGCATCCAATTAAGTCCATCTCAGTGTCTGTTTGCATCCAATTAAGTCCGTCTCAGTGTCTGCATTTTAATTAAGTCCATCTCAGTGTCTGTTTGCATTCAATTAAGTCCATCTCAGTGTCTGTTTGCATCCAATTAAGTCCATCTCATTGTCTGTTTGCATTCAATTAAGTCCATCTCAGTGTTTGCATTCAATAAGTCCATCTCAGTGTCTGTTTGCATCCAATTAAGTCCATCTCAGTGTCTGTTTGCATCCAATTAAGTCCATCTCAGTGTCTGTTTGCATTCAATGAAGTCCATCTCAGTGTTTGCATCCAATGAAGTCCATCTCAGTGTCTGTTTGCATCCAATTAAGTCCATCTCAGTGTCTGTTTTCATCCAATTAATTCCATCTCAGGTTTTGCATTCAATTAAGTCCATCTCAGTGTTTGCATTCAATTAAGTCCATCTCAGTGTCTGTTTGCATTCAATTAAGTCCATCTCAGTGTCTGTTTGCATTCAATTAAGTCCATCTCAGTGTTTGCATTCAATTAAGTCCATCTCAGTGTCTGTTTGCATTCAATTAAGTCCATCTTAGTGTTTGCATTCCATTAAGTCCATCTCAGTGTCTGTTTGCATTCAATTAAGTCCATCTCAGTGTCTGTTTGCATCTAAAACCTTTATCAATCATCAAAAGTACTGTACACAAATCCCCATCATCTTCTCATTTTGAGAAATTTACAACTACTTACTAATAAAGAAAACTAAATAAGAATTGGAGTATAGTAAATGTTCTGTCACAATGGTTCCAGTCACAATTCTGGACTTCTAGAGTAACATGTCAATATCGGTCTGATAAATAAAACTTGGGTGTGACATACTTAATAGTAACTTGTGAAGTACAACATTAATAACTAAAATATTATTTGGCATAACTTTGTATTGTGTAGCTCGAATCCACAGAAATGACTTACATTTCTAGGACACCTGAAAAACCTGAAACAAAAATCATTATGAGAAATAAAAACTAACAGATTTACAAAATGTTTTTAATTTTCAACGATTTATTATAGGCAAAGATGAAAGGACAGAATAAATCAACTTTTATTATCTTTTTGTTAGATGACTTACTAGTAAATATTTTAATGTTTAACTATAAATTATTCAAAGCTAGCAAATCTTCTCATTAAGAACATTACAAACTATGATTTATCACAATGACACCAGACAAATGATGATAGGGGTCCAGAGTGGCCGAGTGATTTAAAGTGATCAACGTTATGGATCACTGCCATCTCACCTCTGCCTACGTGGGTTCGAGTTTTGAGCTTGGCCAATGTGGGTAGATGAGAAAGCTTGCCAGTAGCTTCTCATGGATTGGTGTTTCTTCCTAGGCTCTTCCTCCACCAAACATACTCACTGTCATGTTTAGATTATCATGTGACTAAAAAACAGCACTAAACCTACAAAACTAAAGCAAACTTAAATGGAACAACTAACTTCCCAAACGTTATCATCCACTAATCCACTAATCTATCATCAAAACGCTCAGTAGGCAACCAATGCCTTTATGTTTTCTATTTCAAATGAACACTCTTGCTACGAATTTTATTCACAAGCTTTGTACGCTTACATTGTAATTTCAATGAGCAAGCACCAATGACTGACTAATATGTTGACATTATTTTGATTTTTGAATATTCAATGTGCTATGGAGGGCTGCATGAGGACACAAAGAGGTTTCTCAACCTCAGCGATAAAGAACTCTGAATTATGGAAATGAGCACCACATGCCAGCTGCCTTTAATAAATATGGCTTTAGAAAAGGTTCTATACCAGTTGCTGCATGGAACCAGTTACTGCACAATAGTTTGCATACTCTGGCTGCATAATGTTTACAAGCTAAATATAGAAATGTTCCATAATTGTTTTACTGTGCCAGTTATACTTGAGTAACATAAATGGCACATTATGTTCCCAGGCATTGTTTAGCAGTCCTCTATGTTGATAACTGAAAGTTTTGTACAAACTGTATTTTTCTTATTTCAGCAAGAGTTACATTGACCTCTGAAATTTTGACTCCAAAATCTGAAAGCTTCTTCCAATCTGCTAAAACAAATTTTCTTCTTTCAGTTAGTGACCTTGAATTTCAGTTAGTGACCTTAACTTTTAGTTTAGCTCCAAAATCAATAGGCTTCTCACTTACAACAAGTGCATGTCTTCCACAAAGTTTGTTAACTGCACGAAATTGGAAGCAGAAATTATTTTTCTTGCTACAGTTGCATTAACCTCTGACCTTGCTTACCCCATGTGCACACCATCTGGTAAATGTGCATACATCAAATTTGGTAACAGATGGCTGGATATCATAAACACAATACATTCCATCTTATTGCAGGCACATGTAATATAAAAAACCTACATCGAGTCATGTTGCAACTGGTGCAGACCCACTATTAAAAATGTTGCAAATAGTGCACACTATTAAATATGTTGCAAATAGTGCACACTATTAAATGTTGCAAATGGTGCAGACCCACTATTAAAAATGTTGCAAATGATGCAGACACTATTAAAAATGTTGAAATGATGCAGAAACTAATAAAAATGTTGCAAATGATGCAGAAACTATTAAAAATGTTGCAAATGATGCAGACACTATTAAGAATGTTGCTTTCCCACAAGAAAGAACTCTTTTAATCAAATAATGTTCGTAGTGCACATTGTTCAACCAGCTACTCTTAACACATTAACCCCTGGAGGTTTTTGCTGTTTTCGCATGAAATGCGAGTAGGAAACACATTTTGGGGACTATTTTGGAATACATCGTAATACATTGATTTCCAATCAATAATCCGTTAGACAAATGGTTGCTAATGATACAGGAAATGTTTTTCATTGGTTAGTTTGCTGGCGCATGAGCAGAAAGGCAAAAATCGGACTCCTTTTTTTTTTTTTTTTTTTTTTTGCTTAACGGACCCATAATTTTCGTATGTAGAAGACTCTTTATTCAAAATGTCCACCTTATCCTACTTTTTGCACAGGTTCACCTGTCTGTGTGCGTCTCAGACCAGTCTTCCGTAGATCTGAGGTCATAAAGTCTAAAATCTGGACACAAATTCGGAATCCGACCATGGGCGATTTTTGGATGAAAAAAAAAACGGGAACAAAAACTTCGGTTTTTCCCTCTGTATTTTTTAATGCAAATAAAATGTCCAGATTACTTGCTATCATTGTAAAGCTACATCTGTCTACTACATACCACCCACTTTAGTGTATCATGTATGACCTTGACGCTACAGACCATGGAAGTAGGCTACTACCTCATACCCCGTAAAGTCGTCGCTAGGGGTTAATGTGTTAACCATTAGACCAAAGCCAAAGTTAATCATCCAATTAGGACAAGGAATCCAGGAAAGCAAAATGTCCCTGTCTTGATGGTCCAAATAGCCCCAGCTGAGTGCCCTCTACCAGGAAATGACATTATTGCCTAAGGAATTTTAGTAACCATTGTGATTTAATGCATCCTCAAATGCATCATTATTCATACTTTCATTTTTAATTGAATTCTCTCAGCTAACAATTGGAGTTACCAATGAACATTTACTAATCTCAACAGTCCTACAATGAAAATATTTCTGGCTCAGCACTTGATATCATTGTTGTAACCAATTTGATGGAATCAAAGTAGTTCAATCATTTTTTGGATGCCTATATGAAAATGAGTCATTATTGGAAATTAATTCAAACCCTGATGCTATGGAAAATCCAATAAATCCACCATTAATCCCTTTTGCACAGACTGGTTTGGGTCTCTGGTGATGTCACCATCTGTCAGTCGGAACCAGTGAAACAAGACTCGTCCAAAAGAATATGTGAAACGGATGGATTTGCTATAGAAAGGCACCCTAATGCTCTTTAAATGGAATTATTTCACATTAAAATAAAAAGTTTACTATTTTTAAAAATCCATCACAATTTCCCCTCCTTTACCACAGCCCCTGCTGATTCTGCTTGTATAACAAAAGCCACTGGCCATCAAAAGACCTGGACAGAGGCAGAAAGGCAGCAGAGCCTGCAGAATTAAGCTGTCCATCTGGTCATCTAGGAGTGCCAGCTGTCTCCACTTTTGACACAATTAGCTGCTTGGATTTAAAGCAATTATCTGTGTGGACATTGGTATCTCTAGTGGTCAGTCAATATTTTACTTACTTGAGAATTGGGCTTAAATAAGATGTGGACAAACAATCATGCATTCCAAAATTACAGCTAAGGGCCAAAATAGTACTATTTTTAAGAAATATGGCAAGGTTCCAAGTGTATCAACATGGTCTTAAGTTGAAATATATACTACATTTGGGCGTTTTAACTGAATTCTTATAGAGTCACCCCAATTAAGAAACGCTCTGGTGGCCCAGTGGTTAGAGTATCCGCCATGGAAGCGGGAGGTCAAAGGTTTGATCCTTGGCCAAGTCATACCAAAGACCTACAAAAATGTTACTTACAGCTGTCATGTTAGGCGCTAAGCGTTCAGATGTCAGTGTTAGGACTGGTCGGCCTGGTGTCAGGATAATATGACTGGGTGGGACATCATGTTACATGTCTGTGGCATGATGCCCCCAGTGCTAGACATCACTGTAAACTGTCACAATGCATACATTGTAGTGATATGACTGAAAAATTGTTAAAGCTACGTTAAAATCCTATATATAAAACAACAACACCCCAATTATGCTGAAGAAGTCTTAACATTTCCATACTTCTGCCAGACCTTTCCTAACCTGCTCATCTGAAGAGAATTTTACTGCTAGGAGTTTATTTAATACAAGTTTTTGTTAAAATGTATCACTTAAAAAAATGTATCACTTAAAAAAATGTATCAAATATAATCTAGTTGCCTATTCTTTCTATTGATGTATACAGGACATGTGGTGGTGGTTCAGCCAGAAATATGCCAGACCCACGATGGAAAGTATATGGGATAGAATCCTAGCACTAGATGAGACAGGGCTAGCCTCCCTGCTGTGTCCTTCCTAGCATTAAATGAGACAGGGCTAGCCTCCCTGCTGTGTCCTTCCTAGCATTAAATGAGACAGGGCTAGCCTCCCTGCTGTGTCCTTCCTAGCACTAGATGAGACAGGGCTAGCCTCCCTGCTGTATCCTTCCTAGCACTAGATGAGACAGGGCTAGCCTCCCTGCTGTGTCCTTCCTAGCACTAGATGAGACAGGGCTAGCCTCCCTGCTGTGTCCTTCCTAGCACTAGATGAGACAGGGCTAGCCTCCCTGCTGTGTCCTTCCTAGCACTAGATGAGACAGGGCTAGCCTCCCTGCTGTGTCCTTCCTAGCACTAGATGAGACAGGGCTAGCCTCCCTGCTGTGTCCTTGGACAAAACACCATACTCTATCTGTCTCACCAGGAGCTTAGTAGTTAGTGTGCCCTGGGTGCAGGTTCATAACCTACTGCTAGATGACCTTGGGTCAGCTAATAAATTGGGCAAGGCACTTTAATCCAATTGCCTCTGCACTAGATAACCTATCTGTGTTGTTGTGCCATAAAGCACCAAGCTAAATGCTTCAGCATTAAATAACCTATTTGTGTTGGTTTGCTGTAAAATACCTAACAACACAATCGATGACATTTTCCTAAGATGTAAAATACCTAACAACACAACTGAAGACATTTTCCTAAGATGTAAAATATCTAACAACACAACTGATGACATTTACCTAAGATGTAAAATACCTAACAACACAATTGATGACATCTTCCTAAGTTGTAAAATACATAACAACATAACTGATGACATTTTCCTAAAAAAATGTTTTTCAACTGCCATAAACATGCTACAAAGACAGCAGCCTTAGAATACAGCTGCCAATTCAATGTCCCAAAAAGGATAACAGCAGTTGTATACTTGGAGTAGAAATACATATTACTCTGGGATATAGGGCATCCTTATTCAATATTACTCTGGAATACAGTGCATCCTTATTCTATATTACTCTGCAGTATAGGGCATCTTTATTCCATATTACTCTAGAGTACAGTCTATCTATATCGCATATTACTCTGGGATATAGTGCATCCTTATTTCATATTACTCTGGGATAGAGCATCCTTATTTCATATTACTCTGGGATAGAGCATCCTTATTTCATATTAATCCAGGATATAGGGCATCCTTATTCAATATTACTCTGGAATACAGGCATCCTTATTTCATATTACTCTGGGATATAGAGCATCCTTATTTCATATTACTCTGGGATATAGAGCATCCTTATTTCATATTACTCTGCAGTATAGTCTATCTCTATATCGCATATTACTCTGGGATATAGGGTATCTTCATTTCATATTACTCTGGGATATAGAGCATCCTTATTTCATATTACTCTGGGATACAGGGCATCCTTATTCCATAATTTATTCTGGAGTATAGGGTAACATTATTCCATATTACTCTGGGATACAGGGCAACCTCATTCTATGAGATAATGATCTTCTGGTACTCTCTGATATCGGTCACTGGCAAAAAGTCCCTTACCCAACCTTCATCCTACCCATACACATCCCCACCCTATGACAGGTACAGCAACCTTCATCCTACCCATACACATCCCCACCCTATCATAGCTACACCAACCTTCATCCTACCCACACACATCACTATGATATCTACACCAAGCTTTATCCTACCAACACACATCCCCACCCTATGACAGGTACACCAACCTTCATCCTAACCACGCGCATCCCCACTGTATGATAGCTACACCAACCTTGATCCTACCCACACACATCCCCACCCTATGATAGCTACACCAACCTTCATCCTATCCACAGACATCCCCACCCTATGATAGCTATACCAACCTTCATCCCCACTCTATGATAGCTACACCAACCTTCATCCTACCCACACACATCCCTACCTTATGATAGCTACACCAACCTTCATTCTATCCACACACATCCCCACCCTATGATAGCTACACCAACCTTCATTCTACCCACACACATCTCCACCCTATGACAGGTACACCAACCTTCATTCTACTCACACACATCCCCACCCTATGATAGCTACACCAACCTTCATTCTACCCACACACATCCCCACCCAATGATAGCTACACCAACCTTCATTCTACCCACACACATCTCCACCCTATGACAGGTACACCAACCTTCATTCTACCCACACACATCCCCACCCTATGATAGCTACACCAACCTTCATTCTACCCACACACATCCCCACCCTATAATATCTACACCAACCTTCATTCTACCCACACACATCCCCACCCTATGATAGCTACACCAACCTTCATTCTACCCACACACATCTCCACCCTATGATAGCTACACCAACCTTCATTCTACCCACACACATCCCCACCCTATGATAGCTACACCAACCTTCATTCTACCCACAAACATTCCCACCCTATGAAAGCTACATGGTGGTGAGTTAGAGGTTATCATGTTAAATATTTCAAAACACACTGATGGTTGATGGATCAATTAAACTAGGTGTATATTTTATGGTCTCACTGGTGCCCTGGCTACTGACTGGATACAAAGGTAATGGTTTCAACATTGGATATTAGGGCTTAAAATGTTTAAACGAGATCATAATTCCTGATAAAACCGACTGCTCTACTTGATTAATCATTTGAAGCCTTTTACTTATGTGTTTGTTTTTATGTGTTTGTGGTAAAAGACATTGATTCGACAAGTCTGATACATTCAGTTCAGACAGACACGTTATTGGATAAAATTTATTTATGACATGAATTGCTTTGCTTATCAGCTGAGCATAAACACTATCTGCTAAGGAAACATTCTGTCCGATTCATCCCCACAGCTCAAGTTATTGGTAGTCAGACCCAGAGTTTGGAGAACATCAATTTCATCTCATGATCTTTTTTTAGGAAAAGCACTTGAGGAATTCAGGTTAATTTAGAAAGAAAAAAAAATCATCCTGAAAAATCAACAAACTGTACGTTATATTTTAAACCTTATCTTTATTTTTCCATAAAGTCTCATATAATCAGAAACTTAGCTTTCCTTCCAAACCTTCTCTTGTCTAGCTTCACAATGACATGTACAAAACATATTGTACCTGTTCTACAGCTGTATTGTAAAATCTCAATGATTTTAAACACAAAGGTAAAAAATCGCTTCCGGTCAGCCAACTCTCTCCATTTCTCAATGCCAACCCTAGCACTTGTTCCCCATGGCTTTAAAAAAAATCCACCTCCTCAAGGATTCACATCAAATATATATAATATTTTTACAAAAGAATCCAACCTGTTCTACCCTTATTTTAAAACCAGTGCAACAGGAAACATATGTGGTGGGGGAGGGGTAGCAACATTTTCTTCTTTTAAGAATGTCCCTCTACCATTTCTTCCTATCAAACACTGAGAAACCTAACTTGTATACACCCACACTGTGTTCCCATCTCTCAAACTGAGATACATAACTTCTATTAACATCTTAAACTGAGATACCTAACTTGTACATGTATAATAATAAAAATGAGGACTTTGTATAGCGCCTATTCTTTAGAAGCTCTAAGCACTTTACAACATCTATAATGATATGACTACAAAAAAACAAAAAACAAAACATAATGAAGTTAGAAAACAAAAAATGTTAAACTATTCAAGGTAGGAAACATTATTAGGTCTTTAAGTTTGTGATTGCTGTAGAAAAAAGTGAGTTTAAAGAGAACTCTTGGAAGGGATCACTGTGTCTTTGTGTCTAATTTCAATGGGCAATTCATTCCATGCTGCTGGGCCCTGGTATGCAAAAAAATATTTTCCATATGACTTCGTTTTCATAGTGGGAATAATGAGTATACAATTGTCAGGAAAGGAGCATAAGTATCTTGCTGGTGTATACACATGGGTAAGGCCAGAGAGGTATGTTTGACTGGAGTCCATCAGTGAAATGTAGAAATCAAATTTTGTGTTTGATTCTGGATTGAATGGATAGCCAGTGTAAGGTACAGAGCAGCAGGGAGGTGTGCTCTGATCATGGTACTCTAAGGATGATATGAGCAGCTGTGTTTTAAACTGATTGAAGTTTCTGGAGTAGATATTGAGATGAACCAGACAGAATTTAGTTACAGTAGTCCAGTCTTGAAAGTACTAATGAACACACAAGTGTTTTAGTAGCACCAGCTAAAAGATATTTTTGAATGGATCTGATGTGTTTCAGCTCAAGATATGCAGCCTTGCATATGTTCATGACGTGTTGGTGCAATATGAGAGTACTGTTTAGAGTAACACCTATGCTATGTCAATTTAATGTGGGTGGTGCTGATATTCATTGTTTGACAAAGTCTTTGTGTTGTGATCAGAATGACCTCATTTTTATAATCATTCATATGCAGCTTGTTAATGTCATCCATGATTTCACATCAGAAATGCACCTCTCTACTCCTTGGATGGTAGCATCCACTTCAGTTGAGTGGCTAGATTTGTATATCTGGATGTCATCAGCATACAATTGATGGTATACACCCACTATGTTCCCGTCTCTCAAACTGATATACCTAGCTTGCATACACCCACTTGTATACATCACTATGTTCCCATCTCTCAAACTAAGATACCTAGCTTGTATTCACTCACTATGTTCCCATCTCGAGAACTGATATACCTAGCTTGCATACACCCACTTGTATACATCACTATGTTCCCCATCTCTCAAACTGAGATACCTAACTTGTATTCACTCACTGTATTCCCATCTCTTAAATTGAGATACCTAACTTGCATACACCCACTATGTTCCCATCTCACAAACTGAGATACCTAACTTGTATACGCCCACTGTGTTCCCACACCTCAAACTGAGATACCTAACTTGTATTCACTCACTGTATTCCCATCTCTTAAACTGAGATGCCTAACTTGTATACACCCAGTGTTCCCACATCTCAAACTGAGATACCTAACTTGTATTCACTCACTGTATTCCCATCTCTTAAACTGAGATACATAACTTCAAAGCACACTATGTTTGCATCTCTTAAACTGAGACACCTAACTTGTATACATCAACTGTGTTCCCATCTCTCAAACTGAGATACCTAACTTGTATACACCCAATATATATATATATATATATATATATATATATATATATATATATATATATATATATATATATATATATATATATATATATATATATATATATATATATATATATATATTTGTATAAACAACACAAGTTTAAATAAATTAGTTGAAAAATAATACATTTAAAGATTTAATTCCTTTTCAAACAGCCAAGTAAAATTTTTCACACAATGGTTTTTGTAATTTATTTGTGTGTCTCTTCTGTATTTTTTTAATTGCCTTTGAAAATAATTAAATGAGTCAAAAGCACTCAGGCTCATTAGATACTAATATTGCACTGTTTTTAATCAGAAATTTCCTGAGAGAGAGATGTTTGTCTCTGGAGGAAACAATAGTGCTTTCCTCATTAAACAAGGGAAGGACCAGGTGTCCGTCTTGCGAGAAAGACAAGGTTTAGTGCCGGATGCACGAGTTCTTAAAATAACAGCATTATGGTATACAATTTTAGTTTCACATAAAATTCTACTCTTCTTTTCTTTTGCATGCAACTTGTTGTTATGGCTAGGTTCCATATTATGTATAATTTATTCAATTTCATGGAAATGTTTTGATCCTAGAGTTGCTATGCAATTTATCTTATTCAATTTCATGGAAATGTGTTGATGCTAGAGTTGCTATGCAATTTATCTTTGAATTTTACAATTATTAGTTGATTAGCAGAAAAGATTACCTGAGATCAAAATGTTCAGATGTGCCAGATTTATAGGGTTATATGAATAAATATAAAATAATTTCCTTTATCTGTTAGGACGATACTGACTATCGAGAGTTAACATTAACTACCTATTATATTTGCTTTTGTAATGTTTAAATAATCTGGAAGTGAGTAAGGATCTGTAAAATGTATGCAACAGTAATCGAACATGTAGTAGCATACGGTAAATATTCAAGAAGTTGTGTGGTAATTTAGGGCAAGTTACTACCGTAGGTAGGCTTTACACAGTGTTGGAATAGAATACACATCTAGGAAGTCGTACATATAGCTATTTAGGGATAATTTTCTCCTTTAAGGAAACAGTTTTCTGAGAGAGAGGGGACTCCACAGTCCAGAGATGGAGTCCAAAAACAAGAAAGAAAAGGGAGAAGTGATGAGTGAGGTCCAAAAGAGAAAAGTGATGAGATCAAAATCTAGGAAGTCTAAGAAGGACGAGGCAGTCGGAAAGGGAAGGTACAAGGAACACAGTCGAGGGGAAGGTGATGCAATCAGTCGTGGACATTGCGTTCTGTTCACCACTCGTTATGATGATGAAATAAATCCAAACTAGAGACTACTATTAAATCCTGTTGATATCATTTAAGTTGAATTAAAATGATCACCATTAATTTGTTTCACTAAATGTGTTATTTCTCTTGTCTAAGGGGGCTCATATTGCATTATTTCTTCCCAAAAATCTTGCCCAGTTCTCTGTTGATAATCTATCTTTCACTCACACCTGTTGAGAGAGGTCATTCCCTAGATAATGTAGCTAAATCCAATTAACTACCCCTTTTACTAAGAGTAAGATGTTTTACATGTTCTTTTTTATGTGAATTATGAATTCATTTATATATATATATATTAGGGCATAACCGACTTTTGATTCGGAAATCGGATTCCACCGAATAGTATGAACTTCCGATTAATCGGAGTCGGACAAGGCAGGAACGACCGATTAGGATAATATAAATAATAAAGTTGAATTTCTATAGCACCGTGTCTAACACTGCGTGTCATTGGATAGTGCGTTAATAAAGTTAAATAAGAAGTCAGAAAAGTCCAATATGGTCAACACAACCACGCTGTGAGACAATCTATTTGAACTGGAGGGTGAAAACCAGAAATGAAGCCGGATATGGTAAAGTACTAAGTAACATGCTCGACACGGCGAAACCAGATACCAGAAACCCAGAAACGGAAGATGAAATTTTTTAGAAAAAAAATACGGATTTAGCATTTCCGATTATTTGAATCATATCCGGAATCGGAAAAATTTCATGCCCAAAATCCGGAATCGGTCGGAAATCGGTAGAAAAATGCTAATCGGTTATGCCCTAATATATATATATATATATATATATATATATATATATATATATATATATATATATATATATATATATATACACACACTGATACACACACATACACACACAATAGATATTCAATTGTAGAATAAACCTGCCTATATTACAGACCCATCAACATGGAGCAGTTTATATCTCATTTATTCCTATTTGACCTAACACAACAATATGACCCTGTATCAGCAAATCTGGCTTGTAAATGGGGACTTTGTTTTCAATCAGGTGTAATCAAAACATTTGGTACATAGTACAGTTCAAGCAATTTAGTGACTGGGTCAATGTTTTTTTCTATACCTAGGCAGGGTGAATTAACTGAGAACTAAAAACAAAGAGGAAGAAAGAATTTCATAATGATAGTTGATAAAGGCTCTGAATCAATGACAGCTCAAAGACACACACACACATACAATTTTGAAATGTCTGTTATAAAGACACACACACACACACACACACACAACCTTGAAATGTCCGTTATAAAGACACACACACACAACCTTGAAATGTCTGTTATAAAGACAGCTTTGCTATCTGATCTGTGTATATTAGTTTTACTGATCTGTGTACATTAGTCTAACTGGTGTAGATTACACTAGATAAACATACTCTAAGCTGGTTCTGCAATTCTCTTACATAAATAGTTCCTCATCATGCAGGTGTTCAAAACAAACCATTCACATACAGGTCTGTTGCTGTTTGATGTGACATGCAACAATACTGCTGGTTTAACAATAAAATATTACTTGAAAACATTGATTGGACTGCTGCTAAAGTAACATGGAAGGACCACTGGTTCCCTCAGAGATGAGTAATACAAAAATTCAGCCAGTCAACATAAGTAAAATAATAAAAGCAGTCAATAATAGTAATGCAAAAGCCAAACAGTGAACAAAGAGAACAAGAATCCAGGCAGTCAAAAGGAGTACAAAAATCCATCCAGTCAATGAGAGTAATAAAAACACAGAAGCCAGCCCAGCCAGTAAAAAGGAGTACAAGAATTAAACCAGTAATATAGAAGCCAGCCTGTCAACAGTGTGTGTGTGTGTGTGTGTGTGTGTGTGTGTGTGTGTGTGTGTGTGTGTGTGTATGTGATATTAGGATTTTTAACTTAGCTTTACAACAAATTTATTCATATCATTACAATGTCTACAGTGTAGATGCCACACACATGTAGTATGATGTCCCACCCAGTCATATTATTCTGACACCAGGCCTACCAGCCCTAACACTAACCTCTTAATGCTGAGTATCTAGTGAGGCAGCTGTTAGTACTATTTTTGTAAGCCTTGGTATGACTCTGCCGGTGTTCGAACCCATGACACTCTAACCACCTGACAAGATGGATACATCATGCTTCTGATATATCAACACATATCAACTATGTGTGCTTTTGTTTGTTTTGCATGGCCTTGTAATTTTATATTTAAATTCAGTTTGCAAATAGAATGTTATCTTGAGGATTTTATTGACCAGTCATTATTTTAACCACAACATTTTAACACTATATGTAAGCGTACATTGCATTTGAATTTTTAAACAGAAATGTTAAATGGGTGGGTGGGTGGACAGTATTTTCAGTGCATATTTGCCAGCCTTTATGCATATGTATTTTAACATTGTATAACTCTAATGAATAAGATTTTTTCATGTATTGTGATTTTCCTGCAATGATAACAGCATTAATTTATGAGGTTGGTGAGTTTGCACTTTATGCATACAAGCCTTATTCTATTTTCTGTCATTTATATAATGCATTCTCTCATGCATACAATGCATTGTCATTTATATAATGCATTCTCTCATGCATACAATGAATTGTCATTCATACAGTGCATTCTCTCATTCAAACAATGCTTTCTCTCAATATACAATGCATTCTCTCATTCATACAGTGCGTTCTCTCATTCAAGAAGTGCATTCTCTCAATATACAATGCTTTCTCTCATGCATAAAATGATTTCTCTCATGCATACAATACTTTTACTCATTCATACAGTGCATTCTCTCAATATACAATGATTTTTCTCATTCATACAATGCAATCTGTCATTCATACAGTGCATTCTGTTTGTGATTGATTAGGATGTTTAACGTAGCTTTAAAAAAAATCAGTCATATCGCTATGATGTCTGCAGTGAGGCAGTTTATGGTGATGTCTAGCACTGGGGCATAATGCCACAGACATGTAGCATAACCTCCCACCCAGTCACATTAACCTGACACCAGGCCGACCATTCCTAACACTAACCTCTTAATGCTGAGCACAAAGTGAGGCAGCTGTTAGTATCATTTTTGTAAGTCTTTGTTATGACTCAGTTGGGATCGAACCCATGACCTCCCGCTTCCATGGTGGACGCTCTAACCACAAAGGCCACCTGAGCGGTCTAGTGCATTTTCTCATTCATACAATGCATTCTCTCATTCATACAATGTGTTCTCTCACTCATACAATGCGTTCTCTCATTCATACAGTGCATTCTCTCATTCATACAATGTGTTCTCTCATTCATACAATGTGTTCTCTCATTCATACAATGCATTCTCTCATTCATACAATGCATTCTCTCATTCATACAATGTGTTCTCTCATTCATACAATGCGTTCTCTCATTCATACAATGCGTTCTCTAATTCATACAATTCATATTACTCAATGTCTAAAGCCAGACTGATTTTTATGTTAAAAATTGGTGAATTGTAAGGGAAATCCTGTTTTAAGCAATTTTCAAGAAGGCAAGAGGGAAAGTATGGCAAAATACATTCTAGTTTTCAGTGAATCAATTTCAGCACAAAAATGAAAAGATTTTTTCAATGCAGTAAATGGCAAATGTCACACATTCTTATGCTTTGTTTTTTTGTTAATCTAACAAATCTTAAAAGCTAATAAAGCATCAACTTTCCCCAGAAAGCTCCAATTCAGAATAAAAACTGACATGTGTGATGTGACATTGATAAGAAGGCAAGCTGGACTATAACAGACAGCAAAACATGGCTGTCATGTTTCAGTTCATAAAAGATTGAAGCTGACAGAAACCAAGTTTATAAAAAGCAACATCTTCTTGTGTGAATACTTACCCACTTTTACTCAGAAGGAAACCATTGGTAAGATTTCTGCACATCTTCAATTTATACACAAAATATCCTTTTACATTTCTTCAACACTGAAATAATTATGACATAAAACAAACTAAATTTTGAAAATCTGTGAGCAGTAAATCTAAATCACAAACTGCATCTTGACTGGTTTATCCATACACAAATCAAGGTCTATCAACATGAAATATCAATCTATACCGATCTATAAGTACACTAATCAAGGTCTATCAACATAAAATATCAATCTATACCAGTCTATAAGTACAAAACTATCAACATAAAATATCAATCTATACCAGTCTATAAGTACACTAATCAAGGTCTATCAACATAAAATATCAATCTATACCAGTCTATAAGTACACTAATCAAGGTCTATCAACATAAAATATCAATCTATACCAGTCTATAAGTACACTAATCAAGGTCTATCAACATAAAATATCAATCTATACCAATCTATAAGTACACTAATCAAGGTCTATCAACATGAAATATCAATCTATACCAATCTATAAGTACACTAATCAAGGTCTATCAACATGAAATATCAATCTATACCAATCTATAAGTACACTAATCAAGGTCTATCAACATGAAATATCAATCTATACCAATCTATAAGTACACTAATCAAGGTCTATCAACATGAAATATCAATCTATACCAGTCTATAAGTACACTAATCAAGGTCTATCAACATGAAATCAATCTACCGGTATACCAGTTTATTGGTATATTGATCAATGTCTATCAGCAAGTAATAACAATTCTATACCAGTCTATACCTATTAGCATGTAATACTGGTTTATTAAAATAATGATCCAGGCCTATAAGAATGTAATATTGATCTATACTGGTTTATTGGTAAACTGATCCAGGCCTATAAGTATGTAATATTGATCTATACTGGTTAATTGTAAACTGATCCAGGCTTATAAGCATGTAATATTGATCTATACCAGTTTATCATTATATACTGACCAAGGTCAATTCAATTCACTGCTATACAGGGAAATCTGCAAAATAATTATTAAGAAAATTGCTTTTCTAATTACAAAAATTATCAATAAAAAAGTTCATAATTTATAAATGAATAGTGTCCTAATATTAAGATGGTATGAAAATTTACAGAATTATCTCTTTGAACAAAATCTCAACAATATGTCACCTATCAGATATTTTCATTTGATCATCATTAACAGTTTTTTTAGACTATCTGCTAAAACTCGTGGAATGATCAGGATCATTCCGGTTTCAATACAGCTGATCAATAGGCACTGCATGGAACCAGTCTATTATATGTGTTAGAATATTACCTACTGTAATAAAAACCAGTCTATATGTGTTAGAATATTACCTACTGTATTAAAACCAGTCTATTATATGTGTTAGAATATAACCTACTGTAATACAACCAGTCTATTATATGTGTTAGAATATTACCTACTGTAATAAAACCAGTCTATTATATGTGTTAGAATATTACCTACTGTATTAAAGCCAGTCTATATGTGTTAGAATATTACCTACTGTATTAAAACCAGTCTATTATATGTGTTAGAATATTACCTACTGTATTAAAGCCAGTCTATATGTGTTAGAATATTACCTACTGTAATAAAACCAGTTTATGTGTTAGAATATTACCTACTGTATTAAAGTCAGTCTATTATATGTGTTAGAATATTACCTACTGTAATAAAACCAGTCTATTATATGTGTTAGAATATTACCTACTGTATTGAAGCCAGTCTATATGTGTTAGAATATTACCTACTGTATTAAAGCCAGTCTATTATATGTGTTAGAATATTACCTACTGTAATAAAACCAGTTTATGTGTTAGAATATTAAATACTCTGTTTAAGCCAATTTAAGTGTTAGAAAATTAAATAATTTATTTAAGCCAGCCTATGTGTGTTGGAATATTAAATACCCTGTTTAGGACGGCCTGTCATTCTACTCAATTCTGCAATGGTGATTTGTAATTCTACCTCTTGATACAGACATTCCCTTCTCTCCATCCATGAAAGGTTTTTCTACTAGTTCATACAAACCCTCCTCCTCTCCACAGATTATGAGAAACAAGAATGCCCTCCTCTCTACAGATTGAGTTGTAATTCTAACAGTTGTTAAAGACATACCCTCCTCTCAATATAGGATAAGTTGTGCTTCTACCAGTTGTTACAGACAATGCCCTCCTAAAAGTGTATAGGACAAGTTGTAATTATGTCAGTTATTACAGACAATGCCCAACTCTGTATATAGGACAGGTTGTAATTATGTCAGTTGTTACAGACAATGCCCAACTCTGTATATAGGACAGGTTGTAATCATGTCAGTTGTTACAGACAATGCCCAACTCTGTATATAGGACAGGTTGTAATTATGTCAGTTGTTACAGACAATGCCCAACTCTGTATATAGAACAGGTTGTAATTATGTCAGTTGTTACAGACAATGCCCAACTCTGTATACAGGACAAGTTGTAATTATGTCAGTTATTCCAGACAATGCCCAACTCTGTATATAGGACAGGTTGTAATTATGTCAGTTGTTACAGACAATGCCCAACTCTGTATATAGAATGAGTCGTAATTCTGTCAGTTGTTAGAGACATGCCCTCCTCTCAAAAGAGAGGAGTTGTAATTATTTTAGGTGTAACAGACAGACCTCCTCTCTAAATATGTAAGTTGTAATTCTGTCAGTTTATAAGGGAATGCCCATCCTCTCTAAAGATGATGAGCTTGACCTTGATAAATTTCGTCACAAGGAATGTGTATCAATGGTTCAAGGATGTAATAATATTCGACCCTGTTCAAACAAATGTAGAACTACCTATCCTATCTGATATTCAACTATACTGTGAATGCATAATAAAATCAATCCAGGCAAAATGATTCCTCAATTTCAACTGTAAATATTTGCTGAACACAGTAAACATCATACATAAAATCAATGTTTACCTTCTTCTGTTTCCCACTCAATGCCTTTTATACTACTTTTTATTCCACACGTTATCATAACAACAGCTTCCTGAAATCTACAGGTGAATATGCAAACACACCAAGCAATATCTCGTTTGAAAGTGCATATTTAGCTGTCTCTCATTTAATACAGTTAATGACTGTTATTATTCTGGTCTCTAATATGTAAATACCCTTTTGAATTCATGGTTCCAAATAATTTCCATTTCAAGAAAGGTGTTTTTTTTTGCTGAAAGATAATAATTAGAAACACATGTGCACCAGCAGATAAACTATCTTCTACTGGAGTTATGTGTATGTACTATTTGATAAAGTGCATTGTACTGGTGTTAGGTGCATGTACCAATAGATAAAGTATATTGCACTAACGATATGTGTATGTACCAATAGATAATATAACCTATTACCTAGACAACCAAATGTAGATATAGATACACTAAAATGCACCTGCTGATATACTTGTCATACATGTGACAATTCAGCTGTCATTTCTGTAGTACATGACAATTCAGCTGTCAAGTATGTAGTATGTGACAGTGCAACTGTCATTTAAATAGTATGTGACAATTCAAATGTGTATGTAGTTGTGACAATGCAACTGTCATTTCCACAAGCAGCAGAAGGGGCGAATCAGACAACATTTTTAGACAAGTTTTCACTGAAATCACGCTTAAAATCAATGAAACCAATGACATCAGACCCAAAAGTCAATGACATCAGGTCCCAAATATGTGTGTGTTTCATGGATTAGGTCCAAAAAAAAATTATGAAAAAATCAATGAAATTAATGAAATCAAAAACTTTTCAACTATTACATTTTTTGGGAAAAAGGGACTACAACATCGTTGTCACTCACCCTCTCTGCTGCTATGGGTTAACCGAATATTTGATCCAGTCCGATACGATATCGTGTTCGAGGGTCATGTAAATTTATTGTTACAAATCCGTGTGGGGTAGACTGAGCATGACTAAAGAAATTTCTAAATTGATTGAAGTCCATATCGGAGCACCATGTCTGCCAAATATTTCGTAGCGTATGTGTATCAACGCCGTTGAATACAGCAAGCATATTACAGTTATCTCTAATCACTTTTGGAATCTGAGTGTAGCGTTGAGTGACATAGATCACGTCCGTGTTTTTGTGCCTGCCTCGGGAAAATATTCTAGCAGGATTTTTTTGATTATCTAACATGACATCGTCGTATACAACTAAATTGTTGATACTTCCATCGAGGTCATTCACGGATGGCGCCTCGTCAATATCGGTTATAAATTCAATAACATCCTCGCCGGCAATCTCTGAAGCGTTTTCATTAAAATCTTTTAGCACTTCATAGCATCGTTGATCATCTACGCTAGGGGCAATTAAATACAACTTATCCCACTTCATCCATCTCATTATTAAATTGAGCAACAATTGCGTTTTACCGGATCCAGATGGCCCGATTATAATTGCGCGGATAGAGTTTGGTAGCGCTGCATGATGCTTCACTGGTTCTCTTGTTTTAGTCGCTGAAAAATCAATTATATTCATATCTCTATACATAAATTATGGATCTATATTGCGTGAAGTGTAAGGCGCGTACTGGCACAGATGACTTGACGACGATTACAACTAAAAATAACCGATCAGCTCTTTCTGGTAAATGCGTACAGTGTAGTACAAAGAAATTTAGATTTGTTTCTAAACCCAAGGAACCCAAGGAACCTTTAAAAAAAAACGAGGAGGTGATATCGCTGCCAAATTAGCAAAACTCCCTGGAACCCCATGGGCAAAATACCCCGGAGAAAAACACCTTCCAGGGTATAGTTATTGTGGACCGGGAACAAGACTTGATATCAGACTCAATGATCAAAATCAGCCCCGACCCGGTGAGGAACCAATAAACGCTATTGATAAAGCCTGTCACCTTCATGATGTTGCTTATAAAAGCAGCAATTTGCAACACAGGCATCTAGCAGATGTGAAATTAATTCATGCGTTGAATTCTATCACTGATAAATCCTTCAAAGAAAAATTGGCCTCCTTTTTGATAAAATCGGCTATGAAAAGTAAATTGATGTTAGGTGCTGGTAATTAATAGCAACATGGAATCTATTTACTATTCCCCAAGAGGATACTGGAAGGGTAACGCTGCAATCAGTAAACTCGCTAGCGCCGCAAAAGTGAAAAAAACCACTGCGGCTCATTGGTTATCCAAACAGGCACTATGGCAAATTTATCTACCACCGCCTAAACAAATTCAATTCTCGCATTTTGATGTAACCGGACCCAATGAAGTTCATCAGGCTGATCTATTATTTCTGCCACATGATCGTGGTTACAAATATGCGTTAACTGTAGTTGATATTGCAAGTCGATACAAAAAAGCAGAACCGTTAAAAACAAAATCGGCCACTGAAGTCGCTTCTGCATTTGAAAGGATTTATCGACGAGGTCCTCTGCACTGGCCAAATCTGTTACAAGTTGACCCGGGCAAGGAATTTCAGGGTGCAGTGTTATCTACAATGAAATATCACAATGTCGCTATCAGACGAGGGCATACTGCACTGCATCGTCATCAGGCCATTGTAGAACGGTTTAATAAAACCCTTGCTGAGCGGTTATTTGGATATCAATATGCAAAAGAATTCATCCAAGAAAAAAGATCCCGTGAATGGGTTAAGAGATTACCAGGTGTAGTTACCGCACTGAATAACGAGATTACTAGAACCATCAACATGAAACCTATCAACGCGATTAAAAAGAAGTCGATACCTGAAAAACCACAAAAAGATTTCCCTAGAAACGCTAGCGTTTCCCAACCAATTCTTGGTAGTAATGTCATTGTGAGGTATTTATATGAACCAGGAGAGCTTGAAGGGGATAGAAAAAGGGCTACTGATCCTATTTGGAGCGTCACTACGCATAAGATATCTAGTATAACACGATCTACGGGTAGACCTCCAATCTATAAACTGGATTCAACTGCCCCTCAACGGGGTTTTACTAGACAACAATTACAAGTGATACCCGAGGATACTCAATTGCCACCCCATGGGCTTAACTAGCACCCTTGCGTCTATTGCACTCAAGACAAGTCAACATCACATTATTTCTGACATGACCGAGATTGTTATTTTTTCTGTCTACGGTGAATTGGCGAGGATCCTTATCCGAATACTGCCAACGCATTATACAATTGCAACTCGCGCAGTGATTATTCTGTTATTTCTTCAAAGTGATTATTAATTCAGCATCAATATCAAATTCTCGTTGTTTTTTTTTGTCCTGTTGTTTGTAACCGGAGAGTTTTTTATCAATAATATCATTATCGTCACCAATGATTTCATCATCGCCAATGATTTCATCATCGAAGACAATTCTTCGAAGTTGATTTATTTTTCGTACTCTAGACACTGCGAGATAGACTAAATTCGACCATTCTATGCGATTATCTACCATCCAAAGAGTTGTATCCGATATAGTCAATCCTTGTGAAGAGTGTATTGTTGCTGCATAACCTAGCGTCCACGGGGATTTATTAGCACGCAATGCATCTTCAACAACATTGATATCAACCAGCACAATATCATTTAATACTAAATTCTGTTTTTCACTTTGCCCTGGAATATCAACTTCGATGTTCTGTTTTCGTGTATCCGATGGCCTATAACATAACGGTACTGGAAGTGTTGCAAATTTCTGTTTATGCAATTCAAATAACTTCATCTGAAGTGTGTCCCTGACTATTTTTCTACTTGCAATGATTAAATCATTTGGTCTCCACGCTTCCCAAAACTCATTCATGGGAGTTTCCGAAATTATTTCACGGGTTATTTCACACTGGATTCTATCCGGTTGTAATCTAATTAGTTTCTTCAATTCTTTTAATTCATTATCAAGTGATCTGTGATCGGTATCAATTTCTTCATAATAGTCTACAAAACCCTTTAGCCATTCATGGGGGGATGCACCGACAAATGGTGGTGGTTGCCCGTGATCACCGCACATGACGACTTTTGTATTCTTCAATAACAACCACTCAAGAAATATTTTTAAGACATCTTCTGACACTGTGTCTATTTCATCCCAAATGATTATTTCAGGAATAAATTTCTCTCCCATGCGCTCAGGAGTCCATTTATCTCCCTTCCATCGGAAAAAGCTGTGATAAGTGCAAGCATTTACCCCTCTCTGTATCATTTCTCTTGCAAGTCTGTGAGTCGGTGTTAGCACAATCATGTTAGAAACGCTAGCGTTTCCACGACGGAATAACTCAATTACCCGGGTTGTTTTTCCTGACCCACCACAGCCGTTTAAATAAACTGTTTTATACAGGCATATTGGATCAGAAATCGGTGGTGCACTAGAAAATTCTGAACACTGATTGCTTTCTAAGTAATTATTTTCAATGGTAACATCGGCTGATGGAATATAATCATGAATCATTTCTTTCTTAATTCTCCATGATCCCCATTTCTCGTTGCCAGTAGCCTTAAAATCAGCCATTTTGCTATTTATGTAAAATGAGTCAGTAGCAACTCTAACTGCGGTGGTAGGAAATCTATTGATCATTGAAAACAGATTGATAGAAGCATAACCAAGCATAGAAGCTCTCAAATGTGTGTACTGCGGATGGTATCCATCATTGTAGGTAACAATTGTACCCAATTTGGTTCCATCGGACATAAATGCGTCCTTACGATTGACATATAGGCCCTTATTCGTTAAATCCGCCATTACAAAATCGTATTCAGCGTTGTCTATAATCAATCGTGAAGAATATTTCGTATTATCATCTTTGCCACCTTGGGTAAATTTACCGATTATTCTTCGTCCAAGATTTTTTGCTTCATTGTTTCTGATTTCAAATAACTGTCTGGACCAATCCATGATTTGTTGTTCATTAAAATCAGGAAACAGTTTTCGCTCTTCGCTAATTATTTTTTCTAGATCAGGTTGTGGTAACCAGACTGATTTCTGTGCCCGATAGGATATAATTGCTTCACTGACAATTAATGATTTTAACATCTTACAATCAAGCATATACCGTAACAACACTATTGGCATCCAGTGTTTTTCAGACATGTGTTTACCAATCCAAAGATAACTACACGGATGAAGCCCTTCAGCCATTTCAAATGATACCACACAAGCGAATCCGGTTAAATCAAAATCAGGAAGTGGTCCATTAATAGCAACACGGGTCATTTCGTGTGTAGGGTGTCCAAATCGTTTGAAATATTTCTCACACTCTCCATACCCAAGAAAACTTCCTGGATAACATGCAATCATATCAACTGAAATAACGGAATCAGAGGTGTATTTTGTGTTCCATAATCCGCCGTGGCCGTATTCAAGACAGGACAATTTGACATCTGATAAAAACTCACTTCGTGTTGGTTTCCACGCGTTTTTCTTTCTAGCAAAATGTGCTGCAATGGATGGTACTGTAAAACAGTTTGCTAATAATTGATCGTCTTCTTCTCCGTCCTCAGAAAACTCACTAGCTAGTTGTTTCATTTGATTCTGCAGTTCTTCAGTACGGTATAATTCTCCGTTAGGCCTTACAAACTGATCAAATCTGCATTCCTCGTCTGAATTACTATGAAATAGCCACGCTGACACAGGATCGTTTTTATTCAAATGGTAAATAGCATCAAATAATTTCTGCTCTGAAAAAAACTCTTCGGTTTGGGATAGATATTTTACGGTTCTATCCCGTGGAAATATTGTTACTGCAGATGACCACGCGTGTTCGTTATGATCAATAATTTCAATGGGAACCCCCTGTGATTTATATTTCGATTCGTATAATACTTCTCCGGTGATTGTTCTTACCGATATTGGAAATCTTAATGATTTTTCTAATTTAGTTATATCCTGAATTGTTGCTCCATGCTCTTTTACCGTGAACTCCCACTCGGTTATTTTTTTTCGTCTTAGATCAGTGAGTTTATTTCCCCGGGACGCATTTGTGAAGTGTTCTATTATTCGTTCTGCTACACAATTGAGCCCTGTCGAATATTTCATGGGTGCTAGTTTTGAAATATCAGGTTTTTCATTGAGCGGATAGATCCCGTAAACAACTGCTGTGACAGGATAAGATCTTTCGTAGTAGGGTTTATCAATTCCAGTCAAAATTCCCGGTTTTGAATCCTGATTCACGGTGACAGTTTTTTTGCCCCTGAGAATGGGTTCAAATTTATCCTTAATAATCCATTTGCCATCTTCACGGATAACGAATTTGATTCGGAAAAAATGACTTTTTTCCCCAATACGTGAAATGATCACTGCTGCCTTTTCATCATTCATGGTAGCGTCAACAACACCATCAATTCGAAATGTTGACCAACAATAAGATGCTCCATCACGCTTGAATTCATTAAAACAGTCTCTGATGGGTTTATCAAGAATTTTATTCTTGGGTGTATTAGAAACTATATCAAGATTGAATTGAGCATCCTTCCATGATGATCTCATGTTTCCGTCTCTTGGACGTTTGTTACGTTTTTTGGGTCTATCGCGATTAAATCTAGGATTGATTTTCAATAATCTATTAAACTCTTTCATGTTTCCGTCTATTGGGCGTTTGTTACGCTTTTTGGGTCTATCGATATTAAATCTAGGATTGATTTTCAATAATCTCTTAAACTCTTTCATGTTTCCGTCTCTTGGACGTTTGTTACGTTTGTTTCCGTCTATTGGACGTTTTTTGGGTCTATCGAGATTAAATCTAGGATTGATTTTTAATAATCTCTTAAACTCTTTCATGTTTCCGTCTCTTTGACATTTGTTTCTGTTTACTACACGTTTTTTGGGTCTATCGAGATTAAATCTAGGATTGATTTTCAATAATCTCTTGAACTCTCTATCAGCATTGAATTTAGCATTTTTCGAAGTCAATCTCTTGAACTCTTTCATGCTATATATAAAACAGGTGTCTAAATGAAAGATTTATGTATAATCAATCACTGCAAAATGGGTCAGTCATTGAATTAGACAATAGTGTAGTATATAATGACCCAAGAATTCAGACTACACCCAGTGATTAAAAATTACGAAGCATCTAGTGATGATACTGTCAGAAACTGTAGACTGAAGAACCCAATTGGGTGGGATAATGGTATGGGGTATTTGGTGTTTAATGTTGGAAGGAAGACATTTCGCAATCATCGTTTCGTATTTGAATGTTTTAATGGATTGATCAAAGATGGTTTTATTATTGATCACATTGATTCTAATCCAAGGAACAATTCTTTATCCAATCTGCAAGCTATCACACAAGGTGAGAATATCAAACGAGGAAGGAATGGCACTTGTTCAAATAAAGCGAGACCAGTGAAATCTTTGAATACAACAACTAACGAAGAGAAAATATTTCAATCATTATATGAAGCCGGCAAGTATTTCAATATTTGTAGAACTTCAGTACGATTCGTTGCAGAGGGGATAACCAAAACGGCTATTTCAAAAAAGACGGGACAAAAAGTTCAATTTAGTTATGTCTAATGCGTCATAATTTCCAATTAGAGATATGTCATTCTTATAGAATAATGAATTCTGAAAACATGAATAGCATCATAGTTGAAATAGCAAAATTGAAAAATCAGGATATCAAACTATCAGATGGATTAAATCCTGACCAAATTGTGTCTGATTTTCAGGATATTGAATACGGAGTTAGCACTAACAAGTATATGCTACCCAAGAAATATGCACTCATCAAAAAAATTCAGAATTCTATTAAAGACTCTCTTTCATTTTCCAGTGACATCAGTGTGTTCGTCCCGTTGTATGCTATCGTAGAGGGAATACGAAAAGAATTGGGGTACGAATACGAATTGAAAAAAGAAGTCAACTCTAAAATTAGAAACCTACGAGCATTAATTCAAGAAAATGAACAATTTTGATTGCCCGACCATTGATTGCCCCCGACTCTTATCATTTTTTGATTGCCCGATTATTTATCATTTTTTTTAGCCGACCCTCAGAGGGATGTCAAAAATCGATGGACGATGTGTCAGATTGGTCAAAACTAGAATGTTGAAACTATCAGTATTATTTTATTTATATACAATTTTGATACTTTCAACATCAATGATAGAAGGTGTCTCACGATGAAATAACACTTCCATGGTGGTATTAAAAATCATCCGACATGTAACAAAAGTGAGGAAACTGTGGTATTAATTATTTTATTAGAGAATTCCACACTTTCCTCATCATTGATAGAAGGTGTCTCACGATGAAATAACACTTCCATGACTGTGTTAAAAAATCATCTGACATGTCAAGTGTTTTGCAATTGAAAAATAGTTTGCGATTTCAAATAATGGTCAATGAAGCATTAACAACCCGATTGGCTCGTGAACGACTGGATGCAATTAAGAGATTTGTACCAATTCGCGACTCTGTAAGAAATAAACTGCAACAACGACAGAGTTTACAAACTGATTTTGCTCTGGGGTCTGAAGAATTGTTTAAACCAGTAACCACAGCAACGAAGGGGGTAGAGCGTGCTTTACTGGGAGATGGTCCCGAGACGGGAAAATCTGTTATTGGTGAGCTTGAAAAAATAGCAGCGAAAACTGAACAAACTGAACAAACTGATCCGAAAAAAACGACTGTTTCTTTGTTGAATAAATTTACTGATCATGCTAAAATAGTAATAAAAAAACCTAGTTTATTGAAATCAAAGGATTATCACGCCTTTGGTAATTTTGCTGCTCAAAGTTATAATTCAAAAAAAGATTTTTTAAAGGACGAGTATAAAAATGATAGAATATCAAGTAATGATTGGTTTGATAATTTGTATAAACTAAATAAGGGGATTGGTCGTTTGAATAAGGATGAGATAGGATACAAGGAATTTAAAAAGGGAATTAGTAATTATAAAAGAGAACAAATAGAAGAGCGGCAACGAGAAATAGAAGAACGGCAAGAACTAAAACGTCAAACACCAACACGGAGACAAACAAGAAGACAAAAAAAACAACAACTACCACCTGATGATGATGATGATTTAGAAGAACGACGTCAAACACCAACACGGAGACAAAAAAAACAACAACTACCACCTGATGATGATGATGATGATGATTATTTACAAACTACGGATTTAGAAAAACTAGATGAAGCAGCTGGTTATAGCGGAAGTGGATTAGGAAATCCAAGGATTGGAAACATTTGTCCTGATAGCGTTATCAATGATATATCACGATTAGATGTTCTCATCGGAGGAAAACGAGCTGGAAATAATTCACCGGAAATAATTAATGAAGCAGCTGATATCTGTAGACGGTTATTTGCCGGCGGTATCATGGATATCAAAACCTATCGAGATTTCATTGACGAGTTAGCAAATGGGTATCATAGTGATTAAATAACAATTGAAAACACTATTGTTTTTATAATAATGATCATCCATTACAATCATGATAAACCAACCCCCGTCTATGTAGTTAATTCACGGTTTCCAGTTTATAGAGCATACTACGGAGATGGCCTCGGCAATACCATTTTAGGATTCTTTTCAAGAATGGCCCCCAAAGTGATGCCGTTAGCTAAACAGTTATCAATGAAAGCCATTGATGTTATTCGTGATAAGGGTATCAGTACTGTTGGAAATCTTGCCGGGAAAGCGTTTTCAACTGCGAAGGATAAAATAACATCATTAGTGGGACGAAAAAAGAAACCGTTACCGTCTACAGAAGAAATGCCTGCAAGTGTTAGTAAAATAATAAATAACGCAGTAGATGAAAAACTAGCGTCGATGGTAAATCAAGGAGACCAAAGCAATATTGCAAACATGATAGCAGGAAGTGGCCTTAAAAAACTACGTCGATGAAAATGGAAAAATCGTTTACGATTTCACTATTTAGACTCTGATAAATAGAATAAAATGTTCAAAAAATCATCTGATCCAGCATTTGATATAGACGCCCCAGTTGGCAAGGATGATTCTGTACGCGATTATCAATATTACGCCTATCATGCCATAGACTCAAATAGTCGAGCAAGAATTGATCTTCAAGTCCATGATACCAGTAAATACTTTTTGCCCTGTGAAGCATTTATTGAAGTAGAAGGAGAAATTGTAACAGCTGCTGATACTACTAATGTACCAGCACCGTATCCAGCTGGTACTCAAGTCGGTTTTGTCAATAATGGTATTATGGCGTTATTTGAGAGTGCTAGATATCTCATTGATGGAAAAGAAATTGAGTCCATAGATCGTGATGTTGATGTGGCCACAACAATCATAGGGTTAGCGAGATATTCTGATGATTATACAAGATCAGCAGGACCCTCTATGATGTTTGCAAAAGATGGTAAGAATACCGCTGGTGGAAATCCATTTGTTGTAAGACGACCAAAGAATAATGCTGGTGCTGCTAATGCTGATGTCGAAGATATGATTATAAACAACGATGTTAATTTCAATCTAGGAGCTGCAACACGAAACGCAATGTTGCAAGGAGATCGTAAATCATTTTCATGCGCGATTCCACTGCATCATATTTTTGGATTCTGTAGAAACGTCAGAAAAGTTATCTACGGGGCGAAGCATACAGTATCGCTTGTACGAAAGAGTGATGATAACGACGCAATTTGGAGGATTCCAGCAAACCCAGCTGCAGCACATATAAATGATGATGCCGGTAAAGTCATTTTAACAAAAATATCATTGTGGATGCCAGTGTTGACTCCAGCAATCACCGCAGAACAACGACTACTATCATTTATGGACCAAGGAGGAAAGTCGTTGTTGAGTTGGCTAACCGTGAGTACAGATGTGAAACAATCAAATATCAACGGGTTATTCACTTGGAACCTAGCATCAAAACAAGGCGTTTCTGCGCCACGTCATATATTTATTGCGTTCCAAGATAACACACGAGTTGGCAATCAAATCTTCAGTCATATGATATTTGATCAATTAGGTGTGAAAGACGTCTCACTGAGAATAAACGGCCAGCAGGAACCATCTGAGGATATACAACTTAATTACACAGAAAATCATATTGCACGAGTTTATCATCGTCTGTTGTCATTTATGGCACGCGATCAAAATGTCGATACTGGTTTGCAAATATCACAATTTGATTTTAAGAATCTGTATCCGATCTACTACTTCTCACTGGAACATCTCGATTTGACAAGACAGTCAGTTGTTGATATACACTTTAGAGCTAATGTGACTCATGGTGCTATTGCTAATTATAGAGCGGTTGCTGTCATTCTCAGTGATAAATCAATGCTACTCGAAGGTGTTGGTGGAAGAATGAGAGTGGTAGATGCCCCAGTAGAAAATCTTTGAACGATTTTTCATTGAATTAGAATCAATCAATTATATATATGTCATATAGTGTTATTAGTGTTACGTTAACTCCTGGTCAAATCAAAAAATTGCAATCAGAATCGGCTAAAAAATGTGGAACCACAATCACGTTGAAACCTAATCAAATGACTGGTGGTGAAAATAAATTATCGCTGACAACTCGTCAGGTGAAACATTTCAATGATGCTTTCAAGGATAAAAAGGGAGTTCAGATTACTCTCTCTGCGGCTGCTATTAAAAATATGATGAAAACGGGTGGTATATTTCCATTGTTTGCTGTGTTACCAGCATTGATTGCAGCAGCAGCCCCAGCGGTGGCTAAAGCAGCGGCGTTAGGAGCCGTTGGTACTGCAGCAGGAATGGCACTAAAGAAGGCAGCTGGACAAGGATATAAAAAAAAGAGACGATCCGTTCAAGGATTGGGTCTAAGACTACCAGGAACCCCGTATTCGTGGTACAGCGGAAAAGGTCTAAGACTACCAGGAACCCCGTATTCATGGTACAGCGGAAGATCCGTTCACGGATCAGGCCTGAGACTACCAGGAACGGTTTATTAATTCAGGAATCGATGGTTCCAATGTCCAATTTTGATTTAATGGATGCTGCTAAAAAACTAGCGATTAAAAATTTCAGAGGTGTTTTTATGAAAGATCAATTACCACATCAACCAAACAAAACTGAAACAGGTATTATTAATCTCGATAACAGCACCGGACCTGGAACTCACTGGGTTGCATACGCTATTGATCCACGTGGGATTGTCTATTTTGATTCATATGGATTAGCCCCACCAAAAGAGTTTATGCGGTATATAAAAACCCTTCCAATGAAGACTTGGTATTCTACGCTACCAACACAACAAATCAATGACCCACCAATATGTGGCAGTGAAGTATTAAATGTCCTTGACGCTATTTCTAACTCCTTGGGTAACCCAAGGGGAAAACCACCACACATTGTCGTAAATGACTACACTAGTAATCGCTTTTTAGAGAGAGATATATAAAATATCATGATTGATATTTGGGGAAGACCTCTGAAACCCAAACCCGATGACACTGCAACCTCTGATTCTATCAAGGATATACAAAAAAAAATTAAAGATGAAATTGCTGAGACGTTGAACTTAACAAGTGTTGACCCGAATGAAATAGTTGTATTTCAAGACAAACAGGGTAAATTGAAATCCAGTAATATTTCTCTGGATGATATTTTGGTTAAACAACAAAACGCAATCGAGAACACCGTTGCGCTATTTTCCGATCAGCGTAAATTGAAAACCAGTAATATTTCTCTGGATGATATTTTAGTTAAACAACAAAATGCAATCGAGAACACCGTTGCGCTATTTTCCGATCAGGGTAAACTCAAACCGGGTGTACTTTTTTCGACGATTACAGATCGATTTACAAACCACGATAAAGAATTTGAAGATCATTTAAAAAACTACAATAGTTTCCGTAGAAATGTCGTTCATAAGTTCTTTGGATCCCCAATTGTAGTTACACCATCTATCGCTGAAATTAAAACGTTTGTTGATGATCAAAAGGTTATCAACGAAGCAACAAAAACAACAACCGACGCCATTGATACATTTATTGGAACCCCGTTAGATAAAATTGAACTAAAACTCCCTGATATTAAAAAATCCATCGATGAGACGAAAACTTCCATCGAAGGCATCAAAGGTGATCTTTCGAGGATGATAACAGCCATTGAAAAAACAAAAATTCCTCATGAGAAAACCAACAACGTAGTATACACAATCCAACACGGATCATTTGAGTGGACACCTACAAACAACACATTAGATATCACTGCAACCGTCAAGGGTATTTATCGATTAACACTAGTAACACCATCGTCTCAATTTAAGATTTCATCGTCCAGTTCATCCGGGTTCAATAATACGATTTCAACGATCATCGACAAGAATACAACTGAAAAGTTCACAATCGCATCTACTGATACTCATTTGGTTAGGGTCTCAACAACGTGGTATGTGGAATTCGTAGCGAATTTAAGTAAATCGTAATTGAAAACGCTAGCATATTTAAAATAAAAAATGATTTCATCATCGCAATATCGCTATGATCAAGTCAGAGAGTATCAAACTAGACTCAAAACCTTGTCTGAGGAGTATGAATTGAAAATTAAAAAATATCGCAGGAGAATTACCGCAATTGATGTTACTGTGTACGCTGTGAGTGGTGTAATCACCGGAGCCGGTATTATACTGTCTTCAGTGACAATGATGGCTCCGATAGCTGTTCCAATTTGCATTTCTGCGGCAACAACAATCGCTGGAATAATTTCAATAATCACAAAAAAAATATCCTCATGCAGCCAACGGAAACTACAAGACTACATAATTCAATTTCATGTTGTGTCCACTGCATACTCGCAATTATCCTCATTGATATCGTCATCGCTCGATGATACAATTATATCAGAGAGTGAGTTTTCAGCGATGGTAGATATATATGATTCTGCGATGTCAAAATTAGAAATACATCATGAATATAATAACAATGACAACACAGATGGAATTACTTCAACAAATAGTGGAGAACACAAACCCAGTACAAACAAGCATGATCTCAATAACCTCAACGAATCCAGAATTCAGTGTGAATTTCCCCTCTCCGGTCCCAGTGAAGGAAATCGCGCTAGCAAAATTACGAGTATACCACAGCTGGCCAAATATTAGGTCAAAACCATTTGGTGGTCAACAACCCAATAATTCACTGGTATTTGCAAATAAGAATAAACCCGACGGTACCCCAGACTGGAACGTTGTTTCCATACCAACCGGATCATATCAAATTGAACAAATCAATGATGAATTCGCGCGTAGAATAAAATCGATTACTGGAAAAGAATCAAAAATAGCTATAACAGTTCATGTGCCGACACTATCATCTGCCATTGAAATAAGCACAGAGGGTTATGTCGTAGATATCTATCAAAGCTCAATAAGAACAGTACTAGGATGGCCTGAATTACCACCCGGAGGAAAAACCGTTAAATTACCAGAACCACAAAAAACCGATTATATCACAGACAGGACAAAATCTGATAATCCAGTAAGGAGTTATAAAGATTATGATAAGTCATATTTTTTCATTAGAGTAGAATATGATGAAAGAGTACGACTTATTCATCATCTTGCTAACCGGGATAAAATCACTGAAAATTTCACAGCTTTCAATAACGATATTTCGTTGTTGTTTATATCTCTTAGATCCGGCGCTCTCACCCGAGATGAATTTATCAGTGTCGTAGAAACATGTAACAAAATCATCAATGACATGGAAACATTTCATTCACAAATTATTCAAGAAGTATTAGGTGACAGTAGTCCTAAAACAAGAGATTTATTTGCAATAGACTATAAGATCCGCATAGGAGATATTCCAACATTCAAACTTCCAGGATATAATATCTCAGAACTACAAAAATCTCTCGATGATGCCATCGATGAAGGTTTCAAAAAAATCCATGATACGTGGAAAAAAACACCATCACAACCACAAACAACTATCCTCAAACATAATAATGACCCAGATGGTGGTGGCAGGCATATTGCTCCGTTCAATGTGAATATTTCAACGGTGATTGCGCTCAATTTAGTATGTGATGTGATCGAAGGAAGCTATCAAATTAATCTAGAACGATCAAATCAAGCTCAGCAAGGATATATTTTGTATTCATTTGCACCAACAGCTCCTCCAGGGTTTTTAATAATTGAGTCCCCGGTGAATCCAGTCTATATGCGATGTCATAATAATTCATTAACCAGAATTAATTTCAAACTCACTGACCAGTCTAATAATCTGATTGATTTACAAGAGGAGGTTTTACAAATTAGTCTATTTGTGAAATCCTGAAAAGATTTTCGTCGTAGTAAGGACTGGATCAAATATTCGGTTAACCCCAACTGAAAGTTCTAGCAGCAGAGAGGGTGAGTGACAACGATGTTGTAGTCCCTTTTTCCCAAAAAATGTAATAGTTGAAAAGTTTTTGATTTCATTAATTTCATTGATTTTTTCATAATTTTTTTTTGGACCTAATCCATGAAACACACACATATTTGGGACCTGATGTCATTGACTTTTGGGTCTGATGTCATTGGTTTCATTGATTTTAAGCGTGATTTCAGTGAAAACTTGTCTAAAAATGTTGTCTGATTCGCCCCTTCTGCTGCTCCACACTATGTGAGAATTCAACTGTCATGTATGTAGTATGTGACAATGTAACTGTTATTTCCATATTATGTGACAATGCAACCATCATTTCCTTAGTATGTGATAATGCAACTGTCATGTATGTAGTATGTGACAATTCAACTGTCATTTCCATAGTATGTGACAATTCAACTGTCATTTCCATAGTACAGTCAACTCCGTTAACTGCACACCCTCAAGACCATCATAAGACTGTGCAATTAACCGGAGTGTGCAGTTAACCAAAGTACGGTACAGTACACTGAAAAGCATTGGGAAGAAACGGGACTGGCGTGATTACGTGTAGTTATCCGGAGTGTGCAGTTAACCGATGTGCAGTTAAGTGGAGTTGACTGTATATAACTATTTAACTGTGATGTCTGTAGTATATGACAATTTTACTGTTTAAGAGACCATTCTACTGTCAAGATCAGACTTTTGCTAACCTTGAGAACAAAACAACTGTGACCAATGTCCAACATAAATAACCAGTATCCCAAAACTGTATGGTTACCATAAGGGCAAAAACAAACTTTTCAGTCTAGTAAAATCTCACAGTGTAATCAATGGGCAGATTATAGTTATCTTGAATACAGAACAGATGTCATTATTTTATAAGCAAAGATAATCCATATCAGTGGGTTTTAAACTTGAAACTTTGTTTATTTATCTTCAATGTAAATAACAATGACATAAATTGTGCTCCAACTGACTGTTACTGGCTAGATAAATACATGAACTTTGGCTTTAACCAACCCTGGTCAATGATCTGAACTGACCAATGGCCAGAACAGAGCTGACCATGCTAATACTACATCATATACATCATGTAAAAATCATTTGTCCTGTATAAATATAAATATTTAGTAAATTTGTGAAAATTTGCTGAAATTTGTTTATGGAAAATGATGCACATTCTGAAAATAACTAGCCTAGATGCAACCATGTCCATGATGTGATGGTTGCATTAATAGACTGAATGCTAGTTACATGGGCAGACAGACATACAGCCTGATGGTCAGACATATGGACAGAGGGACTAATGGACAGACAAATGGGCAGACAGACTGATGGACAATTGGACAGACTGATGGAAAGACAAATTGACAGATATACAAGACTAATAAACAATTGCAAACTGATGGTTAGACAAATGGGAAGGCAAACCTGATGCTACCATTTGTATGTTAGAACTTTATAATGGTAAAGCAATAGTCATATAGATTTATATGATGGGATGACAGTCGAAATCATGTCTGACAAGCTTTATGTGTGTCTGCAATTAAGCAAATTCTCTCACATGTTGTTTGTCTACCAGGAGAGTCTGACAAATTCTCTCACCTATGTTGTTTGTCTACCCGGAGAGTCTGACAAATTCTCTCACCTATGTTGTTTGTCTACCAGGAGAGTCTGACAAATTCTCTTATATATGTCAGATGACCATGCGCCTGTGTAATCCCACTTTGCAAAACAAGTTGGGCAATAACAATGTTACCCTAATAAACCCTGTGTAATCCCACTTTGCAAAACAAGTTGGGCAATAACAATGTTACCCTACCCTAATAAACCCTGTGTAATCCCACTTTGCAAAACAAGTTGGGCAATAACAATGTTACCCTACCCTAATAAACCCTGTGTAATCCCACTTTGCAAAACAAGTTGGGCAATAACGATGTTACCCTACCCTAATAAACCCTGTGTAATCCCACTTTGCAAAACAAGTTGGGCAATAACGATGTTACCCTACCCTAATAAACCCTGTGTAATCCCACTTTGTAAAACAAGTTGGGCAATAACAGTGTTACCCTACCCTAATAAACCCTGTGTAATCCCATTTTGCAAAACAAGTTGGGCAATAACGATGTTACCCTACCCTAATAAACCCTGTGTAATCCCACTTTGTAAAACAAGTTGGGCAATAACAATGTTACCCTACCCTAATAAACCCTGTGTAATCCCACTTTGTAAAACAAGTTGGGCAATAACGATGTTACCCTAATAAACTCTGTGTAATCCCACTTTGTAAAACAAGTTGGGCAATAACAATGTTACTCTACCCTAATAAACCCTATGTAATCCCACTTCGTAAAACAAGTTGGGCAATAACGATGTTACCCTAATAAACTCTGTGTAATCCCACTTTGTAAAACAAGTTGGGCAATAATGATGCTACCCTAATAAACTCTGGCATGTGAAATCTTTAATGTAAATAAAAAAGCTTATACAATATTGTAAGAGTCAATTAATTTAATCTGCATTATGCTACTTTTATCTCAGTTTGCCAAGTCTATTAAAACAGTACTTTATAAATCAATTCCCACAGGGGAAAAGGAACTGTGGCAGACCCAAAGAGACCTGGCGACGAACAGTGGAGCAATAACCTTAAGACCAGAGGCCTCACCTATCAGACCGCCCCTGCAATAGCTGCCGACAGACGGAAATGGTGCTCCCTTGCTGTTGCCTCAAGCACCAGACGGCGCAGAGAGGATTGATTGATTGATTGATTATAAATCAATTGTATAATAACTTGTCCTTGTATATGCATGCAAGGTCAGCCTATTCAACTTCTATTGTAAGCATGTAAGATCAACCCATTAATCTCCTATTGTAAGCATGTAGGGTCAACCCATTAAACTTCTATTGTAAATATCAAGGGGCCAGCCTAATAAACGTTTATTGTAAATATCAAGGGGCCAACTTAATAAACTTCAATAGCAAAGCCAGCCTAGCCAATTTTTCACACAATGCTGCTGTGTTTATCTCTGAAACAAATAACTATAAAACATTTAGCAAAAAGATTGACTTGTCAAAAAGATGTAAATATGGTACATCAGATCTACTTTGAATTTAATCTATCTGGAGTTAGTTACAAAGCATGACTTATACCAGTCATGACCTTTCCAGGTATGGATTTTCTGGGCATAGGTGCTAATAATTTTAAACCTTCATGCACTACAAAACAAATGGTCATTTCTAGGGTTGTACCTGGAATCGTAAATCACATGGAATTTGAAGCCTGTTAATGGCAATGATAACAACTGGTTTTAACACAAGCTATTTATTTCTCTTCAACTGTGAAAATCAGTGACTGATCAAACAAAACTGAGTTTTCCACCTTATGATTCTCAAAGACACTAGTTGTGTTTAATGCAGTCTCAAGTTCAGCTCATGATAAGCCAAGTTTTTTAAACTTAATCTTCATTATTTGGACAATGATATATATATATATATATATATATATATATATATATATATATATATATATATATATATATATATATATATATATCATATAGACAAAATCATGTAGAAAAAAGTATATATATATATATATTTTTTTGTATATGATTTTGTCTATATGATGTGTAACTAACTCTAGGCAGTAAATACTGTACTGATACTGTCTCTAGGCAGTAAATACTGTACTACTACTATATCAAGGCAGTAAATACTGTATTGATAATTTCTCTAGGCAGTAAATACTGTATTGATAATTTCTCTAGGCAGTAAATACTGTATTGATATTTTAGCATGGCAGTAAATACTGTACTGATACTTTCTCTAGGCAGTAAATACTGTATTGATAATTTCTCTAGGCAGTAAATACTGTACTGATAATTTCTCTTGGCAGTAAATACTGTATTGATAATTTCTCTTGGCAGTAAATACTGTACTGATAATTTCTCTTGGCAGTAAAT
This sequence comes from Unio delphinus, assembly GCA_029339505.1. NCBI lineage: Eukaryota > Metazoa > Mollusca > Bivalvia > Unionida > Unionidae > Unio > Unio delphinus. The sequence continues at coordinate 7,470,963 of JAQISU010000055.1, read as the reverse complement.
AGTGTATTGATAATTTCTCTAGGCAGTAAATACTGTACTGATAATTTCTCTAGGCAGTAAATACTGTACTGATATTTTCTCTAGGCAGTAAATACTGTACTACTATACCAAGGCAGTAAATACTGTATTTATAATTTCTCTAGGCAGTAAACACTGTACTGATACTAGAGGCCGACCGAAATTCGATTTCGGTTTCAGCGCCGAAAGTTGGCAAATGACCACTTTCGGCATAGTTTTGGTTTTGGCCGAAGCCAAAAAGTTAGCTTTCGGTTTGCTTTCGGTTTCAGCCAAAACTGATATTGACTTTCGGTCATCATCCGAAGATCTATTTTAACTTTCAGAATGCAACGCTAGTGCTGCGTCTATTACTCGGTTTGTCGGCCGGTCAGTCGAGGCTAGGCAATTCGACATTTAGCGAAGTTCCCTTAATGCAGGCTCTGAATGATTACTTCTGTATTCGTTTTTAATTAGTGTGGCATTGCATCATGACCCAGGCCTGTTTAATAAATCTTGTGTTCGGCAACTTCGGTTTATCTTTCAGTTTCGGTTTCGGTTTCGGCCGAAGGTGTAGGTAAACTTTCAGTTTCGGCCGAAAGTCAATTTTTAACTTTCAGTCTGGTTTCGTTTTCGGCCGAAACCAGAAATTTAGTTTCGGTCGGCCTCTAACTGATACTTTCTCTTGGCAGTAAATACTGTACTGATAATTTCTTTAGGCAGTAAATACTGTATTGATAATTTCTCTAGGCAGTAAATACTGTATTGATATTTTAGCATGGCAGTAAATACTGTATTGATAATTTCTCTAGGCAGTAAAATACTGTAGTGATAATTTCTCTAGGCAGTAAATACTGTAGTGATAATTTCTCTAGGCAGTAAATACTGTATTGATAATTTCTCTAGGCAGTAAATACTGTACTGATACTTTCTCTAAGCAGTAAATACTGTACTACTATACCAAGGCAGTAAATACTGTATTTATACTTTCTCTAGGCAGTAAACACTGTACCAGTTCTTCTAAGTAGTAGTTGCTGATTGAAAAATGTAAAATAATTATTGAATTTACTAAATCATGTCCACAACTTAGTCAAGGAATTTAAAATACTCAGAGTACCTGTATGAATTCCAGTATCAAGTTTCTGATCTCATCAGTATCAAGTTTCTGATCTCATCAGTATCAAGTTTCTGATCTCATCAGTATCAAGTTTCTGATCTCATCTGTATCATCAAGTTTCTGATCTCATCTGTATCAAGTTTCTGATCTCATCTGTATCATCAAGTTTCTGATCTCATCTGTATCAAGTTTCTGATCTCATCTGTATCAAGTTTCTGATCTCATCTGAGGGAAGGGGATTTAAACAAGGACACTTCAGCATAAAGGCAAAGACAGGAAACAGGAAGTAAGACTTATCATCTAACTCTAAGATCAACAATATGGAGGCTACCCCAAAACACCAACAACTTTTCAAACTGAATATATGGATCAGTAACCCACTATATTCAATTTACAAATTATCTCCCTGCACTAGTGAGAACTATTCCTTGTCAGAAACTTGTTTGAATCACCTTTTATTTCCAATCAAAATTACAAAAAGGTAAGGCTCAATATGTATGCCCCAAACTATTTTAATACTGTTACATCTGACCCATCAAGCTGCAAATGTATACAAAACAAATAAAAATAAAATAAAAAACGAAAAAGGGCACAAGATCTTATACCCTCACCCCACCAAAATGTCTACTTGGATCATAATTCACACCCCATCAAAATATCTACTAGAAACAAAAACTCCAATTAAATTGTCTACTAATAGCATAATCCTCACCCCACCAAAATGTGTATATGAAACATAACCTCCACCCCACCAAAATGTCAACCTGGAACAAAACAGCAAAGATTTTGTTTCTCCGTTTCATATTTACAAATTATACAAGGAACTGCTCCAGATACAAAAGCATAAATAATGTGTGAATAGATAAATGGATGAAAACAAAACTACTGGAAGTATGAATTGTGAATAGCACAATGCACATCTACTATGCTAGTCTATCTTGTTAACCAAATTTCATAACGCACATCTACTATGCTAGTCTATCTTGTTAACCAAATTTCATAATGCACATCTACTATGCTAGTCTATCTTGTTAACCAAATTTCATAATGCTCATCTACTATGCTAGTCTATCTTGTTAACCAAATTTCATAATGCACATCTACTATGCTAGTCTATCTTGTTAACCAAATTTCATAAGGCACATCTACTACGCTAGTCTATCCTGTTAACCAAATTTCATAAGGCACATCTACTATGCTAGTCTATCTTGTTAACCAAATTTCATAAGGCACATCTACTATGCTAGTCTATCCTGTTAACCAAATTTCATAACGCACATCTACTATGCTAGTCTATCTTGTTAACCAAATTTCATAAGGTACATCTACTATGCTAGTCTATCTTGTTAACCAAATTTCATAATGCACATCTACTACGCTAGTCTATCTTGTTGACCAAATTTCATAACGCACATCTACTATGCTAGTCTATCTTGTTGACCAAATTTCATAAGGCACATCTACTACGCTAGTCTATCTTGTTGACCAAATTTACCAAATTTCATAATGCACATCTACTATGCTAGTCTATCCTGTTAACCAAATTTCATAAGGCACATCTACTACGCTAGTCTATCTTGTTAACCAAATTTCATAATGCACATCTACTATGCTAGTCTATCTTGTTAACCAAATTTCATAATGCACATCTACTATGCTAGTCTATCTTGTTAACCAAATTTAATAAGGCACATCTCCTATGCTAGTCTATCTTGTTAACCAAATTTCATAAGGCACATCTACTATGCTAGTCTATCTTGTTAACCAAATTTCATAATGCACATCTACTACACTAGTCTATCTTGTTGACCAAATTTCATAATGCACATCTACTACGCTAGTCTATCTTGTTGACCAAATTTCATAATGCACATCTACTATGCTAGTCTATCTTGTTGACCAAATTTCATAATGCACATCTACTATGCTAGTCTATCTTGTTAACCAAATTTCATAATGCACATCTACTATGGTAGTCTATTATTAGAACCAAATTTCATAATGCACGTTTACAATTCTAGTCTCTCATGTGAACCAAATTTCATGCATATCTTAAAACATTTTTGGAGTCATGGAAATAAAAGTAAAAAAGTAAACAATGTTTGACAAGATAAAGGATTTTTAAAAAAAAACATTACAAATATTCAATGTTGTAAATCAAATTTCAAAATAATTGGTTTTTCACTCATTAAATGGAACTTAATTTGGGGGGGGGAGGATTGTTATTTGATTGAGTATTATGTTACAATGCAAAACAGAAAATATGTTTGCAAGACTTAACCATTAACACATTAGTCAGTTTAGTTAGAATTCTCACAGTAATAATTTACATTTATTTTTACTTTTCATTATGTGGTCACCATTGTACTTATGTGCCATAACATGTTAGTATATACATATATCAAATACTATCATTTAACATGTATACAAAGCTTTCCGATCTTGTCCCAGTTGGGTTGGATGATGCCTATGGGTGGGTTGAGGCCTATGTGCTGGACAAGGTCTATGTGCTGAATGAGACCTAGGGGATGAATGAGACCTATGGGATGAATGAGACCTATGGGTTGAATGAGACCTATGGGATGAATGAGACCTATGGGTTGAATGAGACCTATGGGTTGAATGAGACCTATGGGATGAATGAGACCTATGGGTTGAATGAGACCTATGGGATGAATGAGACCTATGGGATGAATGAGACCTATGGGATGAATGAGACCTATGTGCTGAATGAGACCTATGGGTTGAATGAGACCTATGGGTTGAATGAGACCTATGGGATGAATGAGACCTATGTGCTGAATGAGACCTATGGGATGGATGAGACCTATGGGATGAATGAGACCTATGGGATGAATAATGCCTATGGGTTGGATGAGACCTATATGCTGGATGAGGCCTATGTGCTGAATGAGACCTATGGGTTGAATGAGACCTATGGGATGAATGAGAACTATGGGTTGAATGAGACCTATGGGATGAATGAGACCTATGGGATGAATGAGACCTATGGGATGAATAATGCCTATGGGTTGAATGAGACCTATGGGTTGAATGAGACCTATGGGATGAATGAGACCTATGGGTTGAATGAGACCTATGGGATGAATGAGACCTATGGGTTGAATAATGCCTATGGGTTGAATGAGACCTATATGCTGGATGAGGCCTATGGTTTGGATGTGGCCTAATGGGATGGATGAGCCCCAAGGGTTGGATAAGGCCTATGGGCTGTAGGCTGCATATACCTCTTTTTCATCTAAGATTGCCAATAGAAAAAAGAAACCAGCTGAGATAAATAGAAGCACACAAGACTGACTCATGGTAACAATTTTGACAATATCGCAACTTTCCTCAGAAAACCCAAGTCAGGATCTAGATAACATCATCCACTGATAACCACATTATTCTATAACTGCATATAAACCCCAGCACATGAATACAATCTGCATGTTACAAACCTACTCAACTTGAAGAGCTTTTAAGATTATATCCTGTATCATCAAATGGGTGACACTATTACATCAAAATCAATCCTGCCACACAAAACCCTGTTAATTATCTGTCAACAAATGTATCTCTCCCACAAAGTGTTCTATCTCTAAAACATCTGTTACTTTAAACTTCTCTGCATTTTGTCAAAATAATGCAGCTGATATTAACAAAGCTATCAGGTCCTTTTCATGTTAAATGATTAAGAAAAGTGATAATTCTGTTTTAAACTGACCCCCCAAAATATAGTATGATCTGATTCATTTTAAAATAATAGAACAAAACTTCCACATGATGCTGCAAAAGAAGCAACTACTGGTAAGCAAGAAATATTGACGCCAACATCTCCAGCACTCAAAGTGTAACCTACTTAATAACCCCAAATAAATGACACAACATCACTAGCACTCTCAGTGTAACCTACTTAATAACCCCAAATAAATGACACAACATCACTAGCACTCTCAATGTAACCTACATAGTAACCCCCAAGTAAAACACACAACATCACTAGCACTCTCAGTGTAGCCTACTTAATAACCCCAAATAAATGACACAACATCACTAGCACTCTTTGTGTAACCTACTTAATAACCCCAAATAAATGACACAACATCACTAGCACTCTCAGTGTAACCTACTTAATAACCCCAAATAAATGACACAACATCACTAGCACTCTTTGTGTAACCTACTTAATAACCCCAAATAAATGACACAACATCACTAGCACTCTCAGTGTAACCTACTTAATAACCCCAAATAAATGACACAACATCACTAGCACTCTCAGTGTAACCTACTTAATAACCCCAAATAAATGACACAACATCACTAGCACTCTCAGTGTAACCTACTTAATAACCCCAAATAAATCACACAACATCACTAGCACTCTCAGTGTAACCTACTTAATAACCCCAAATAAAAGACACATCACTAGCACTCTCAGTGTAACCTAGTTAATAACCCCAAATAAATGACACAACATCACTAGCACTCTCAGTGTAACCTAGTAAATAACCCCAAATAAAAGACAACATCACTAGCACTCTCAGTGTAACCTACTTAGTAACCCCAAATAAAAGAAACATCACTAGCACTCTCAGTGTAACCTATTTAATAACCCCAAATAAATGACACAACATCACTAGCACTCTCAGTGTAACCTACTTATTAACCCCAAATAAATGACACAACATCACTAGCACTCTCAGTGTAACCTACTTAATAACCCCAAATAAATGACACAACATCACTAGCACTCTCAGTGTAACCTACTTAATAACCCCAAATAAATGACACAACATCACTAGCACTCTCAGTGTAACCTAGTAAATAACCCCAAATAAAAGACAACATCACTAGCACTCTCAGTGTAACCTACTTAGTAACCCCAAATAAAAGAAACATCACTAGCACTCTCAGTGTAACCTATTTAATAACCCCCAATAAATGACACAACATCACTAGCACTCTCAGTGTAACCTACTTAATAACCCCAAATAAATGACACAACATCACTAGCACTCTCAGTGTAACCTACTTAATAACCCCAAATAAATGACACAACATCACTAGTACTCTCAGTGTAACCTAGTTAATAACCCCAAATAAATGACACAACATCATTAGCACTCTCAGTGTAACCTACTTAATAACCCCAAATAAATGACACAACATCACTAGCACTCTCAGTGTAACCTACTTAATAACCCCAAATAAATGACACAACATCACTAGCACTCTCAGTGTAACCTACTTAATAACCCCAAATAAAAGACACAACATCACTAGCACTCTCAGTGTAACCTACATAGTAACCCCAAATAAAAGACACAACATCACTAGCACTCTCAGTGTAACCTACTTAATAACCCCAAATAAAAGACAACATCACTAGCACTCTCAGTGTAACCTAGTTAATAACCCCAAATAAAAGACACAACATCACTAGCACTCTCAGTGTAACCTACTTAATAACCCCAAATAAAAGACACAACATCACTAGCACTCTCAGTGTAACCTACTTAATAACCCCAAATAAATGACACAACATCACTAGCACTCTCAGTGTAACCTACTTAATAACCCCAAATAAATGACACAACATCACTAGCACTCTCAGTGTAACCTAGTTAATAACCCCAAATAAAAGACACAACATCACTAGCACTCTCAGTGTAACCTACTTAATAACCCCAAATAAAAGACACAACATCACTAGCACTCTCAGTGTAACCTACTTAATAACCCCAAATAAAAGACACAACATCACTAGCACTCTCAGTGTAACCTACTTAATAACCCCAAATAAAAGACACAACATCACTAGCACTCTCAGTGTAACCTACATAGTAACCCCAAATAAAAGACACAACATCACTAGCACTCTCAGTGTAACCTACTTAATAACCCCAAATAAAAGACAACATCACTAGCACTCTCAGTGTAACCTAGTTAATAACCCCAAATAAAAGACACAACATCACTAGCACTCTCAGTGTAACCTACTTAATAACCCCAAATAAAAGACACAACATCACTAGCACTCTCAGTGTAACCTACTTAATAACCCCAAATAAATGACACAACATCACTAGCACTCTCAGTGTAACCTACTTAATAACCCCAAATAAATGACACAACATCACTAGCACTCTCAGTGTAACCTAGTTAATAACCCCAAATAAAAGACACAACATCACTAGCACTCTCAGTGTAACCTACTTAATAACCCCAAATAAAAGACACAACATCACTAGCACTCTCAGTGTAACCTACTTAATAACCCCAAATAAAAGACAACATCACTAGCACTCTCAGTGTAACCTAGTTAATAACCCCAAATAAAAGACACAACATCACTAGCACTCTCAGTGTAACCTACTTAATAACCCCAAATAAAAGACAACATCACTAGCACTCTCAGTGTAACCTAGTTAATAACCCCAAATAAAAGACACAACATCACTAGCACTCTCAGTGTAACCTACTTAATAACCCCAAATAAAAGACACAACATCACTAGCACTCTCAGTGTAACCTACTTAATAACCCCAAATAAATGACACAACATCACTAGCACTCTCAGTGTAACCTAGTTAATAACCCCAAATAAAAGACACAACATCACTAGCACTCTCAGTGTAACCTACTTAATAACCCCAAATAAATGACACAACATCACTAGCACTCTCAGTGTAACCTAGTTAATAACCCCAAATAAAAGACACAACATCACTAGCACTCTCAGTGTAACCTAGTTAATAACCCCAAATAAAAGACACAACATCACTAGCACTCTCAGTGTAACCTAGTTAATAACCCCAAATAAAAGACACAACATCACTAGCACTCTCAGTGTAACCTAGTTAATAACCCCAAATAAAAGACACAACATCACTAGCACTCTCAGTGTAACCTAGTTAATAACCCCAAATAAATGACACAACATCACTAGCACTCTCAGTGTAACCTAGTTAATAACCCCAAATAAAAGACACAACATCACTAGCACTCTCAGTGTAACCTACTTAATAACCCCAAATAAATGACACAACATCACTAGCAATCTCAGTGTAACCTAGTTAATAACCCCAAATAAATGACACAACATCACTAGCACTCTCAGTGTAACCTAGTTAATAACCCCAAATAAAAGACACAACATCACTAGCACTCTCAGTGTAACCTACTTAATAACCCCAAATAAAAGACACAACATCACTAGCACTCTCAGTGTAACCTACTTAATAACCCCAAATAAAAGACACAACATCACTAGCACTCTCAGTGTAACCTACTTAATAACCCCAAATAAAAGACACAACATCACTAGCACTCTCAGTGTAACCTACATAGTAACCCCAAATAAAAGACACAACATCACTAGCACTCTCAGTGTAACCTACTTAATAACCCCAAATAAAAGACAACATCACTAGCACTCTCAGTGTAACCTAGTTAATAACCCCAAATAAAAGACACAACATCACTAGCACTCTCAGTGTAACCTACTTAATAACCCCAAATAAAAGACACAACATCACTAGCACTCTCAGTGTAACCTACTTAATAACCCCAAATAAATGACACAACATCACTAGCACTCTCAGTGTAACCTACTTAATAACCCCAAATAAATGACACAACATCACTAGCACTCTCAGTGTAACCTAGTTAATAACCCCAAATAAAAGACACAACATCACTAGCACTCTCAGTGTAACCTACTTAATAACCCCAAATAAAAGACACAACATCACTAGCACTCTCAGTGTAACCTACTTAATAACCCCAAATAAAAGACAACATCACTAGCACTCTCAGTGTAACCTACTTAATAACCCCAAATAAAAGACACAACATCACTAGCACTCTCAGTGTAACCTACTTAATAACCCCAAATAAAAGACAACATCACTAGCACTCTCAGTGTAACCTAGTTAATAACCCCAAATAAAAGACACAACATCACTAGCACTCTCAGTGTAACCTACTTAATAACCCCAAATAAAAGACACAACATCACTAGCACTCTCAGTGTAACCTACTTAATAACCCCAAATAAATGACACAACATCACTAGCACTCTCAGTGTAACCTAGTTAATAACCCCAAATAAAAGACACAACATCACTAGCACTCTCAGTGTAACCTACTTAATAACCCCAAATAAATGACACAACATCACTAGCACTCTCAGTGTAACCTAGTTAATAACCCCAAATAAAAGACACAACATCACTAGCACTCTCAGTGTAACCTAGTTAATAACCCCAAATAAAAGACACAACATCACTAGCACTCTCAGTGTAACCTAGTTAATAACCCCAAATAAAAGACACAACATCACTAGCACTCTCAGTGTAACCTAGTTAATAACCCCAAATAAAAGACACAACATCACTAGCACTCTCAGTGTAACCTAGTTAATAACCCCAAATAAATGACACAACATCACTAGCACTCTCAGTGTAACCTAGTTAATAACCCCAAATAAAAGACACAACATCACTAGCACTCTCAGTGTAACCTACTTAATAACCCCAAATAAATGACACAACATCACTAGCAATCTCAGTGTAACCTAGTTAATAACCCCAAATAAAAGACACAACATCACTAGCACTCTCAGTGTAACCTACTTAATAACCCCAAATAAAAGACACAACATCACTAGCACTCTCAGTGTAACCTACTTAATAACCCCAAATAAATGACACAACATCACTAGCACTCTCAGTGTAACCTATTTAATAACCCCAAATAAAAGACAACATCACTAGCACTCTCAGTGTAACCTAGTTAATAACCCCAAATAAATGACACAACATCACTAGCACTCTCAATGTAACCTACTTAATAACCCCAAATAAAAGACAACATCACTAGCACTCTCAGTGTAACCTAGTTAATAACCCAAATAAAAGACACAACATCACTAGCACTCTCAGTGTAACCTACTTAATAACCCCAAATAAAAGACAACATCACTAGCACTCTCAGTGTAACCTACTTAATAACCCCAAATAAATGACACAACATCACTAGCACTCTCAGTGTAACCTACTTAATAACCCCAAATAAATGACACAACATCACTAGCACTCTCAGTGTAACCTACTTAATAACCCCAAATAAATGACACAACATCACTAGCACTCTCAGTGTAACCTACTTAATAACCCCAAATAAAAGACACAACATCACTAGCACTCTCAGTATAACCTACTTAATAACCCCAAATAAAAGACACAACATCACTAGCACTCTCAGTATAACCTACTTAATAACCCCAAATAAAAGACACAACATCACTAGCACTCTCAGTATAACCTACTTAATAACCCCAAATAAATGACACAACATTAGCTTCATTAATTCTATCTTAAGGAGGGCACCACTCAGCCTAACATTGTATGCAATGGAAGGGTCACAAATTCAATACCTGCAAAGGCCAGCCCATGCTGTGTGCCTTTGACAAAATCACTACCTCCAATTGTCCTGGCATGATCTAGCTGGCAATGTGTTGTACAAAGCCAACCATCCATCTTGACTAATCCTGGGTCTATTACCATCTCAACTAATCCTGGTTCTACTGCCATCTTTACTAACCCTGAGTCTAATGTCATCTTAATTAATTCTGGGTCTATTACCATCTTAACTAATCCTGGGTCTATTGTCATCTTAACTAATCCTGGGTCTACTGCCATCTTAACTAATCATGCATCTGTTGTCATCTTGACTAATCCTGGGTCTACTGCCATCTTAACTAATCATGGGTCTACTGCCATCTTAACAATTAGCCTTGCTGAAAAAAATCCATCTTCACCATCTAGCATTACAACATACCTGACAGATAACCAATAGCATTTGACACTGGTAACCAAAGAAAAGGAATCCGAAACTTACATGGAAAGGACACTTGTTAGTAAACTGTACTGTTTGCTGGTATATAACTATACAGCTTGCTGGTATAAAACTATACAGCTTGCTGGTATAAAACTATACAGCTTGCTGGTATAAAACTATACAGCTTCAATGAAACCAAAACAAAACTGTAGAGTTTGCTTAGGTAAAACCATAACAAAGATTTACAGATTTATGTGTGCTTTTAATTAATTTCTGATTTTACACAATGCAATTAAATATGAAGAGACAGTTACGGGCAGTGAGAGTATCAGTCCCACTCTTCAATGTTATACATAATGTATATACTCATGTATATACTCATGTCAAACAACACAGACCCTGATCTGATGTCTCGTAATCTGGTCACATATTGGAGTCATCTTGGTTTCATGTATTTGTGTTATTATATATTGACTAGTCACATATTGGAGACAGTGCTGTTTGCAATACTGATAATTTCTCACATGCCACATAGACTTTGATCTACTGGTATATATAGGACCATTCTACACATATCTTGACAAGTCATCTTGGTTTCATGTATTTGTGTTATTATATATTGACTAGTGGTACTGGTTTGAAGTCCTTGCTATGTCAAACAGTGACTAACGGTATTGACTTCAAGTCCTTGCTGTGTCAAACAGTGACTAACGGTATTGGCTTCAAGTCCTTGTGCTATATATTTACAAGTGGTACTGGTCTGAAGTCCTTGTTGTGTCAAACAGTGGCTAACGGTATTGGCTTCAAGTCCTATTGTGTTACATATTGACTAGTGATACTGACGTCAAGTCCTTGCTGTGTCAAATATTGACTAATGGTATTGGCTTCAAGTCCTGTGTTATATATTGACTAGTGATATTGGCTTCAAGTCCTGTTGTGTTATATATATATATTGCTAGTATTTCCAGCAACAAGTCTGGATGGCTAAAAATGGTTAAATATCATGTACTGCAGACAAAAGTGATTTTAAATATTGACTTGATGGGTAATGTTGCTAACTTGCTATTGTAGACTAGACTAAAAATTTGAACATAATTAAGAATATATTAAGAAACGAATTCATACACAACATACATGTAACAAACACATGCATGCTATATATTTGCATGCCACTGCTATGGTGATGCCTGGGCTATGGTTGGGCCATTGCTATAATAATGCATGGGCTATGGTTGGGCTATTACTATAATAATGCCTGGGCTATGGTTGGGCCATTGCTATAATAATGCATGGGCTATGGTTGGGCAATTGCTATAATAATGCCTGGACTATGGTTGGGCCATTGCTTTAGTAATGCCTGGGTTATGGTTGGGCAACTACAATGATAATCTCTGGGATATTGTTAAACAACTGGTATCATAATACTTAGCTATTGTTGGGCTATTGCTGTTATAATGCATGGACTATGATTGTGCCACTCCTAGCTGGGCCATTGCTTTGATAATGCCAGTGCTATGGTTGGGCCATGGCTATTATGATGCTTGGACTATTGTTGAACTACTGCTATGATAATGTCAGTGATATCTTACTGCCAAATTAGACAGAAGAGTCTCAACAAGCATCAGGCAAAGTTACAACTTGGTGGGCAAATATGACATGAAAGAGTAATGAAGTAAATAAATATTTAAATAGCAACAAATGATATATTTATTTATTTACAATCCACTGGAAATAGGTTATTTGGCAGTAATAATAGTTATGTGGACAATTTGTTACAGAAATGTCAGCAGACGACAATGTGTTACAATAAATGTCTGCAGACAAGTCAACTCCCTATGTGAGCCATGTTATTTCAACACTAGTTCTCCAAACTGTGTTCAATTATCATTATTACTTGAATTGAGAAAAATAACTGAAAATGTTTAAGTTAGTACTAATTAGTTGTGCATTTAGGCAATAACATATGTGGCTAAACACATTCTACAGATGTATTAATTCTAGTTACCAAAACACAGGTAACTCTCTCTCTCTCTCTCTCTCTCTCTCTCTCTCTCTCTCTCTCTCTCTCTCTCTCTCTCCATGTCGATAGGTTATCAGTGTCATCAAAATGAATAAAATGATAAATATCCCATTACATAATGCCTGTACTCTGAACTATATAGTAACCATCAATTACTGAATAAAATATAGCAAAATCCTTGGCAATACCACACATTTTCACAACCTAGAGAGCACCATAATAATATTCGTGTTTGTAATACCAACCTTCTGTTTGCCCAGACGCACAAAACTCCAGGTAAAACTCCACGATACAGAATATATTAAAACATCAACGTGAACACTCAAAGAAACGACTGACATATGAATTCAACAAGAGACAGTCGCTGTCAGGCGATCAAGTGAAAAACATTTGTACTCGATTTTCATTCACTAGGCACAACAATGCTAACTCACCTTTTACATTCTCATTGTAGATTAATAGTTCCTGATAGCTTCATTTTATCTGTAATAGAAAATTCCATGCAATAGATTTTATCCGGTGTCACAAATGAATCAATGCGTTCAGAATAACGGAAGCTTATGTAGCCGTTCCGAGTTGCTTATAGTGCATTCTTCGTCGTCTTCACACATTCACTACTATCAACTCAATGAACACCGGTACAGCAGCTTGTGGAATTCCTCTTTCTGATTGGCTGTCACTGCGCTGGTATGTCTGCTATCATTGGTAAGCGTGGCATTCAGTAACGAGAGCATTCGTGTGTATTTGTACACCCAGGGCGGCCAGTTCATTGAGGCTTCAATGCAGTTAGTGGAGTCGATGGATTAAAGAAACATAGTCAATTTTATTCATATCGATAAAAATATATTTTCTTTGTCCTCGAATCCATCGGCCATATGTTTCTGAAATTTGCCCTTAAATGAGATTTAACGCTGTTGAACGTTGTGACTAAACGTCTTGAAACCCAATTATCATTGACGCCTTTGATATATTCAAATGCATGGACGGCACGCGTTTCTATCCTCCAGAGTTCCGGTACGTATGAATATAAAAAAGAAAGAAAGAGCATCAACTGTCGGAACCAGTAAATATTAAATAATAATGTTGCATTTGAAGAAAACTTCACTTTTTGATTTGGCCGATTAGTCATTGATACTATAATCCAATATTCCATGATGTATTCAACAAACAAGAAAAATATACTGGACAAAGAAAGAAAAGAAAGCAATTTTTCTTTTAATACCATAACTATTAATAATATACGTGTTGAGGATGTAGTATAAGTGTGTATGGGATGGGGTAAGTATAAATGTTTTATGGGGGTTGGGGTCAGTATAATTGGAGGGTGGGGGGGTGGGAGAGGGGTCAGTATAATTTTGTATGGTGGGTCAGTATAAATGTTTTACGGGGAGGGGGGTCAGTATAAACGTTTTAGGAGGGGGTTCAGTATGAGTTGATGGGAGGTCAGTATAGATTTTTATGGGTGTCAGTGTAAATGTTTTACGGGGGGGGGGTCAGTATAAATGTGTTACGGGGGGGGGGGGCAGTATAAGTTTTTTACGGGGAGTGAGCAGTTTAAGTCTGCTGTCGCAGAAGAGGTAGAACATACGAGTATTATAAAACGTAAAATGCAGTATATAATTAACAAATTACATTAATATTAAAGATAACTTCTGTGCCTGGTGACTGAAATGCTGAATTGTCGAAGAACAATTCTATGAAAAACATGCTTAGACTTCTCAATGATTCATGCATCTGGAGGTAAACTTTCAGTATTTTAATGTTTATGGAGATCTGTGTGATTCATTATCCGAAGGTGAGCGAACGGATATACATGACAATCATTCAACATGTAACGAAATTTAAAACCTCAATTATGATTAAATCTTTAACCAGATAATTAACAATGAAAACTTACTCAGGATCAACTATATCAATACATTCTTCCTATTCCAATAGCATCATTGTTCCCTAAAATTGGGGGTGGGGTGGGTGTACAAGGTCAGACAAATTTGTGTTACGGAAGAAAATAATAGTAGATTGTCAGACAGTTTGAAAATAATTTGCCATCATGAAGCGAGAACTCAGTTTTATGACATGTAGGAAGTTAATTAAAATTTAAACTAAGACGGTTGATCGATTTGATCTTACAATTCATCAAACAACCTATCAGTTCTTGAGATTTTTACCCTCAGCTGTCGATGGATTGGCCGAGGACCGTTCTAATAACGATCAAATGTAATCGGTAGAAAGCAAATTACCATATAAAATTAACTAACTTGACTTGGATCAACCGGTACACTATGTCCAGTAACCCCAGATCACTGCTGGGCACATTCAATCAATTTTAGTCCGCACACAAATCTGCAAACAGTGCAAGAGTACTAGTGAGTTTAAACGGTAAGTAGATCTGCTCCATGCTGGCATACAATCTGAACCAGACTCCAATTTGTCCAATCCCACTAGTCAATATCATGGACCCACCAGGGGCATCACTACGGAGCCGACTGATTTGCCCCCTTTGCCGATGCTGACACACGTCCTACATCCCTCATTCTTAATATCTATACTGACGAATGTCATTACGATAGGCGTTATTAAGACGAATTTTACGACTGCATGCTTGTTTTTCGATAAAACTGTGTCTTTGTTATCTGACTGATCATCGTTTCTGTCAGTTTCCTTATTGTTAATGATCATAACCAGAGATTCATTGATATCCTTTTGTGTATGCGTACTGGTCATGTTGCATTGTTGTACTTAATATTACTAACCTATAGTGTTGATGTTTCGGGATGGCTTTAAATCACGTTCTTCAGTTATCGCCTATGGTTTTATTGATTTTGAAAGAAAAGAGAAAAACAAATAATAAACAGTTAGTTAAGTAGCCGAGGGGTGTTTATGACAGAAACCTCAGTGTTCGATTTAAAAGTGGAAATAACTTGGCGCGCTGAGGTTTCATACCTTTTTTTATTCTTCCCTTTTTCAAGTTCTCTCTCCTATCATATTTCTCCGTGCTTTCTTGTATAGTTAAGAACATTTCCCTACCATAATTTGTTGGGTAATCTCTTGTAGTGATTTATTTCATTTCTTTTCTTTTGCTGCATTACTTGTTCAGCAGTATTCATTACTATTTAGGACTTTGAGATTCGACTTTTCTCGTCCCTTCCTTTGCTCCAATGTATTATATCTTTTCGTAACATTTTGAATATCTTATTGTAGCCCCCCACTCCCATGCTTCTAAAATATTTCGACCTATTTAATAGGAATGTTGTTCAGTAGTAGTTAGATAATTAATTAGTGTGTGTGTGTGTGTGTGTGTGTGTGTGTGTGTGTGTTGATTAGGATTTTTAACGTAGCTTTAACAATTTTCAGTCATATCGCTACGATGTCTGCAGTGAGGCAGTTTATAGTGATGTCTAGCACTGGTGCATCATGCCTCAGATATGTAGCATCACGTCCCACCAAGTCACATTATCCTGACACCAGGCCAACCAGTCCTAACACTAACCTCTTAATGCTGAGCGCCAAGCGAGGCAGCTGTTAGTACCATTTGTATAAATCTTTGGTATGACTAAAAAGGGGATCGAACTTACGACCTCTCGCATCCGCGGCGGACGCTCTAACCACTCGGCCATCGGAGCGGTCAATTATTTTGTATACTTCAAGTATCGAGTATATTATTATTTTTTACCATCTACACCCCCGCAATTTTAAACTTTATTCCAATTTAGTGTGCATTTCTACGTCACATTGATCTGAAAATTCTGCATGAATAATGTCGCATTTACTTGCATATTGGAATCCAGACTATGTAACTGTACGTTTATTTGACATTTTTATGAGTAGTGTTCCTTTTCTAGGAAGTTTCCCCGGCATACATCTGTAAGTTGTAAGAATGTTTTCTTTTATAAAGTTAATAATTGAATGTGTAAGTAATTTCACATCTCTGTTAAACCCTCTGCTTCTATTTTGGGGTTTTTCGATCCAGTTGAAGTCGTCTCCAATAATTGACTTTTTCATGGAGAAGTTTTTGAGATATTCAGTTAAATCGTATACAGATTGGTTCTTAGTGTTACCGTAATTTGATGAAAGCGGACCGTTCTGGTGGCCTAGTAGTTAGGGCGTCCGCCTCGGATGCCGTATGTCGTGGGTTCGAACCCCTTCATTTCATATCAAAGACATACAAATTGTACTAACAGCTTCCTCACTCTGCGCTCAGTATTAAGAGGTTAGGATTGGTCAGCCTGGTGTGAGGATAATTGACTGAGTGGGACATTCATGTTACATGTCTGCGTTATGATGTCCCGGTGATAGATATCCAATTAAAGTGCCACACTGCAGACATCGTTGCGATATGACTGAAAATTGTTAAAGCTACGTTAAAATCCAAATCTCTCTCTCTCTCTCTCTCTCTCTCTCTCTCTCTCACACACACACACACACACACACCGCAATTTGATAAGACATACGTATATTAGATGCCATCCGTTGATGTCAATATGGATCATGTAACCTTTTGTAAATTATTTAGATTAACTATTGTAGTTGTAAAGCATTATTTTTAAGGTATATAGCTACTCCCCATCTTTGACCGTGATCGACTTGTATGATTGACTCGTATGATTGACTCGTAATGATCGACTCGTATGATTGACTCGTATGATTGACTCCTATGATTGACTCGTATGATAGACTCGTATGATTGACTCCTATGATTGACTCCTATGATTGACTCGAACTCGAAGTCTCAGCGTACCTAAATAGTCATCTCTGATTCACAAGCATTTTTGTGACGTGACCTTTCTGTACCATAAAAGTGAATGTATTTAACCAATCACCATAGACTCTTGAGCAATTATTACAAATAAAATCAGATTAATTTAGGTCTGACATTTACCCAATGTGATTTAGTGTTAGTTGTTTTAGGTTGACACTTACCCCTTGTAAATTTAGTGTTAATTGTTTTATGTTGAGACTAATTCTGTGATTCCGTGTTAATTGCTTAAGATTGACACCATGTGTGATTCAGTGTTAATTGTTTTAGATTGACTCTTACCCAGTACGATTTAGTCTTAATTGCTTCATGTTGACACTTTACATTGTGTGAGTTTTTAGTGCACACCCAAAATTTAATTAAAAAAATGTTTGACATGCGTTTAAGGTTTTAATTAGTATCTTTTATACAATGGCAATATGACTGGTGACAGATATTAAGTCTGGAAGTCACACGGTCTGTGAGCGAGAAACGTGGTATCCATGTTTGAGTTTGCGTACACTTTGCTATACATGTAATTGCATACGTAGCACTGCATACTCTGTACGATGATCACACTACATACTCTGTACGATGATCACACTGCATACTCTGTACGATGATCACACTACAGGGGGAGTGAGACTACAATGGTCTTGAAATAACGCGACGCTCACACCCTCGCGATCTGTAGTTACCGGCACGTGTTGGGGTTTGAATGACATCTGGCGGTGCATTAATTCCACAAAAACAAAATATCACCTTTCTGTCGCAACTGCACGGTGTCTGGTTTGAGGCGTTAATAGGACAGGACAGTGATATCATGGTGTCAGATCCAGCAGTAGCATACGATATTGTTAATACTGTTGATGACGCTTAAACTTCGTAAATAAAGCAACAAATATAGAAAACATCCCACTTACATCAGGGCATCATCTAAGAAAACTAATTGTCACCATAACACGAATAAAACAGACAACTCGATTGTCACCGTAACACAGACAACTCGAGGGCTTCCTTTTCATTATATATTTATTCGAATAATATGATGACACTGTGCCTTAAAGTGCCATACTAGTGTAGATAACGTAAATCAAATTCAGTATTATTTGAATAGAAAATAAAGTCTGGAAGCGGTATAAACAAACCTGATGGAAAAATTCTCCATAATATGTGAGAAATACGCTGAGGTGTGTTTTCGAAAATATTACACAGCGGACCGATTGTATCGCTCGGTAATTTCCGGAATGTATAGATCGTCTGACGTCACATTATAAACACACGCCTTACTTCCGTTTTTATCGAAACATAAACAAAGCACATTTTCCGTTCCATGTTAGTTATTTTATCATCCCAATCATGCCGAAAGCATACCGTGGAGGTACAAGCAAGGGCAGCGGGGTCAGGTGTGTTGCAACAAATTATGGGAATACAAATGCTGATGGGTTTTCCATGTATTCCTTCTCGAAATACCAATCACTTCGTCGTAGGTGGACAGCAAACTGGGATAGTCCGACTGAGTTTTCTGCCCTCTGCTCCTTTCATTTCACACCCGAATGCATCCCTTTTACGTATAGATTTGAAGATGAGCAGATGTGTAGGGCACCAAAGAAAGTCAAACTCAATGAAGATGATGTCCCGTCTATCCACTGTGTGGAGGAAACTGACAACCAAACCAAGGTAAACAAAGGTATCATAACCTTCAACACCAAAGCATCAGCTGCGTAGACTTCAGATGTTGTCACCATCAGAAGAAGTTACTTGTCAAGTGTCACCGCCAAAGAAAATAAGAAGGGGCTATTCAAAGAGAGAAGCAGCAATGGTGAGTTTTTAATGACAAGTACCTTATTATTATATCTATGATATTCAACAAATCAGTCACCACATCATTTCTATGTGTACCCTAAATCAGTCACCACATTGTTTCCATGTGTACCCTGTAGAACGTTTTCATAATTTCCAATTAATGCAGTAAACATCCAATCAATCAAGAACTGAAATATAAATATTTGATAAATATAATATAAACATTTGATAAATATTGTCACAATTTTCATGATGCCTTCAATTTTGACCATTTGAATAGAGAAATCTTTCTGCTGGTTGATTTAGAAGGCCTACATATATATTTCATTGTCAGACTAATGTGTGCATCAGATTAAATATAGATATTTACAAAAATGATGAAGTTTATTCCGATCCCCAATTAATAAAAATCTACAAAACAAAATGAAATGTAGGTGGTTCTTTCCAGGGTTTTCCAGGGTTCTTCCTCCAACAGTTATACTGGCTGCCATGTATCGGCTATATTATGCTGAAAAATGGCGTTAATACTAGAACAACAACCAAATGGAGTAGAAATTTTACAATATTGTTTACCTCAAAATTATCTTTGTAATGGAAACATAATATTTAAACTCCCAATGTAGATGACAGTATATTTTGTTTATAAAAAAAACACATTGGGGTCTTATGGAGTACATGTCATATAGGCATGTGACTCACTAACTTTATTGGTCTAGTAATTTATTGAATTTAGCTTTATCTTTGTTAGTGCACATTTTAATTTTCATGTAAGATAGCATAAAACCAAGCTAAGATGAATATATTTTATAAATTATAGGATCTAAAGTATTTTAAAAGCTTGAAGAGATTGTGACCAGCAGGCAAATGAGAAAAGTTGTGCCAGTGCTGTCATCTGGACAACAAACTTCAGCACTGGAGGGATACCACTCTATAATCAATCGTTTTGCACTAAAGATGATTGGTTTCTCTTATCATTTAGTGCATTCAAGGTAAATCTTATATTATTGCACACACAAAAATACTGTTTCAGGGTTTCACAACAATATACACATTCCCTTGCTGTGGGCATTACCAAACAATGTCCACAATTACACTTAAAATCAGAGTTTTCTTTAATGCATTGTGCTGTGCTTATCAAATGTATTCCTATATTTATGAAGACATCAACATCACAGTACAATGAAGCAAACTGACTAATGTCAGGAACAAACATTTAGTACAGCCCTGTAAAATTAAATTAAAGATGAAAGAAAATAGAAATTGCAAGTAGATGACTACCACATATAAAAGGGTTTATTTCATAGTTTATAACATATACTTTTTGCATACATAAAATAAATTAAAAATTTTAACTTATAATACAGTGTATAAAATATAAATTCAATTTTGCTATCATATATCAGTAAATATCATGCCTATTTCAACAGTTGTGCAAAAGAGGGCATCCTCTCGTAAGAATCTTAAGTAATTATAAATCGTATAAATTTTTTCACAGGTTTTCAAAGCTTAGAACTGTTATCCAATGTACTTTTTACTTATCAACGTATAAATACGTCTCTACCCATGAAATGCAATACACTTTTACATCCTTTATTACAGATGAGAAACATTCATTTGTATACGAATATGATACTGTGGAAAACTACTGCAAATATCGTCGGATACATATATTTATCGTAACTTAGGCCGTATACAAATTCGGTAAACAATTTCCATGAACTGTCCGTCAATCTATCTCGTCTTTCTTCTTCGTAATCATCATCTGCAGCTTCGGATTCGTCGGTATTGGAAACATAGGGTTCAAACTGGTTCGGATTAATTTGGGTGCCTGCAGCCGCTTGTACACCATTATCATAATATTCTGAGCTTATTAAATCAACATCTTCATATGGCTAAGACCCGCAGAATAGTGACAATTCACTTCCTTTAAAATCGCAACTTTCTTGTTGAGTTTCTGAAGACTTTTTCATAATATGACGATACCGATTCAGCCATTGTTTACAAGTGTTCATAATGTGACGTCACGCTTAGTTTTCACTAAATACCGGAAGTGGTCGGCAGTTGCGTTCGGTTATTATCGTAAACAGTTGCAAATGCGATATTAGATCGGCTCCCATGCAGTTATTACTTAAAATTTTTCAATCGGATTTTTTACATTCGTATTTTGAATATACATTCTCATTAACCAAGAATAAACTGAATAAGCGTGGATACACTGTTATGGCACTTTAATAACTCTGTTTTCGTCGAGAAAATGTCGGAATTTATCTTTTTTAACAAGTGACTTTTCTTCCTATTTGAATATTCCCTTTGCTCGTTATTTCCTCCTATCAATAACAACACGTGTCCTTTCATTTCATTCAAGGAGCGTAAAAGGATTACGTTACATATTTACATACATAGATACATACATAGTGTAACGGGGTTTTCGGTATCAAGCGTTTATTGGTACAATGTTGCACAAGCCACTGGTCAGAGGTATTGCGCAACTTGGAAGAAAAAAAACACCAGAAACCGCCTCCCGCTAATACTCGTTATCTAAGGAATGACCTCTACAGTTTGATTTGCCCGGTTATAGAATGGATATGGTAATCTGAGTCGGTATCCTGAACAAAGACAACACACGTGCCCCCGTAAAGATAAATAAAGAATTTAATCAAAAATCAAGAGAAGAAAAGACACAGTAAATTACAATTTTCTTTCCTTCTGAATACTCTTAGTTCAGAAGCACTTTAAAACCGAAGTTTAAAATAACAGATACATTAATTAAATTTCAAACACTAATAAAAAAGACAAATTTAGCCGTTAATAGCTGATAGCAAATTTCATCACGAAATCGAGTGTTCATTAACATTTGACCGCTGGTAAATTCACATGACCTGGTCGTAGACCCTCTGGGTGAACGTGGGATTCTTACAACACTGACTTCTAAATTCTTTTCCCTCCTTTGGATCTCGACCTCCTCGTTATTTCTCTCTCTCCAAACAAACTATTTTCCTTTGAAAAGAAAAGGGTAAAACGCCCTAAGTATCTCGTTATGCTTTAAGAGTTGAGATTGTCCGTCCGTCTTTCTGGTTCGAACAATCAGATCTTACTATCAGTGATAATCCTTTATACGGCTAGCAAATACTACTCAAGTCTTCAGATCAACACAGCTATACCGCTAATTATCAACATCAGAATTTGGGAAAGTCACATATATTCCCGTAAATCATTACGTAAAGTGAGGCAATAAATCCTAGCACACAACCAATATTCACTAATATGATAATTCAAAATTAATGTAGCACTTCCAATCATAAATGTACACAGCGGGTTTCTACAACACCCATTAACCTACCTACGTATATAAGGTGAAAATGCTAATTCAGAATTCAAAAGTACATTACTAAATCACTGTAATAACCGAACTATCCATACAAAAAAAATCAGCACGTCATGCATCTGTAACGACGAAACATCATATAAATTACATCATGATAAATGTGAACGATTCCTACAAAAAAAAAACAGATCATGCATCTGTAACGAAGAAACATCATATAAATTACATCATGATAAATGTGAATTTGAGTTAAATGCCTTGTGTTTTTGGCGTCTTACAATCGTTCCCGTATCATAGATTTTCCCTGGAACCACGATTTTACGGACGTCTTTCCTGAAAGTACGTCCGGAGTCTCTCCTATGGTCGGAATTAATAAAAATGTCCTCTCTTTCAGAGGTCCTTCCCAGACTGACTAAAATTCATTGGTTCGGAGTATATATTTCCCCTCAGGTTCATGGATCGACCCACCCCTGATTCCACATGTGACCACAGACATTTGGAAAACTGCTTAACAATGTGCCAGAAATGCCACCTGGGATTATAATAACACCCTGTCATTTCTCTGAAGTCACTTTTGACAGCTTTACGTGTGAATTTCGCCTTTTCTAACCTGTCATACACCTAGTTCGTTTTTACTATAAACATAGTACCAGTGTGACCTGGGTTAAGAAAACATTACTCCGTGCAAACTCTACCACAAGATAACATTTAATTGTCGGCTAGACTAAGAATTAATTAATGGATTTCACTGACGAAAAATTTGGCACTTGACACATAGATACATACATACATATACAACATACATACATAACAAAATGTGTTCACTTCCTCTTGTTTCGCACCAATTTAGATTTTTTACCAATTACATTGATGATGACTTTCTAACTTGCCCGTCGGATGTTTTTGGTAATAAGTGCAAATTTTGAGTGGTTTTATTGATTTTGAGAACAAGAGAAAAACAAAAATGTAACCATAATTCCACGAAGCTTGATATGAAGAATGTTTAAATTCAAATATTTTCAGTGTATAGCTTAACTTGAAGAATGTTTTTGACTATATCGTGAAAAATAATAAACAATAATAATAACAAAACAGAATTACACTGGATCGCGAAGAATAAGCCTAGTTAATCGAAATGAGAAGAAATGTGGCCCATTTATCTAAATTATTGCTATCTATGTCTCAAGAGGGCTATTTATACGCATTCATCAACAAAATACAACGAAGGATTACACGTGAATGCTCCTGCATTTCTTCCATCAGTCCAAATAACTATTGAAAACCCCTCAAATAAATAATGAAATCCGCCAGAATGAAATTACATATGGCCCCAGTGGGGCAAATATGATATATGGTCATTAAAAAGAAAATTAATGATTGATACCTAGCGGGTCGGAAAAGGCTTTTTAGCAAATTATTTCTCAGAACAAGTGTTCGTTGTGTTTAAGAATAAAAAGTAGATTACAGCATTAATATGGTTTATTCAAGATTTTGAATGTGTTATTTATAATGAAATGAACCTTAATGAGTCACAAAGAATACAAATTCTACCAAAATGTAAAGAATTGATTTTATCCAGAAAGCAATTTCATTGTACAAAAGTTCTACTATTTATAAGAAAATTCCACGATCAGCTTTAAACATAATAGGTTACTTTATCCTTGCTATATTCAAGGGGCTGGGATGAATTGTGACCGCTCCCTCCATCCAAATAAGCACTAATGTGAACGTTTTCCTAGAGTACGTTTTCTTTGCAGTTCAATGATCACTTATCCCATAGAAATGCTTAAAAACGATATCTTCCAGGAGCACTGTCCTCGTGACCCAGTCCTGACTTCCGTCCCAGAAACTCTTTGCTTATTTATCTACGTCACTGCCATCCCATCGGTGATAGTTATCCATCAATCAACTAAATTTCCCGAAAATGTCACTTCACAGGTAAGTCAGGACTGCTATTGTTGTGTTCCGCAAGGAAGAAATCAAATAATTTCATTTTATTCCATGTTAACTATACAGAAACATTTTAAAAAAAGCTACTGGAAAGTGAAGATTGTAGAAAACAACAGACAATTTAACAAATATGCACGGCCGTGAATTGATGTGCCAACCACCATCGTCTAGTATATGACGGATATATCGTTCTCGTGTTAGACAGGATGAATGATAAAAAAAAAAAACAGAAGAAAACAAACGTAGTGCTCTTTACTGCGTGTATTATGTTAATTTGGCATTCTCGATATTGCGACTTTGTAACTTGTTAGCTATTTGTTACTCATTATGTCTTAATAACAATTTGTTTATTTTCATGGGCTTATAAAAGCCCGGCTTCCAGTTTGCTCTTTGCACATGAAAATTTATTACAAAAGAGAATTAAATTTGACTCCCAGTGATCTCGCTGAAAAAGGACGAATAATTTGAGATTGAATGGAGTAAGAGCTGGGTTGTAAATTTCGAGGACATGCAGAAAATACAGGGCCAGCGCTTCCGTTAGGCGAACTAGGCATCCGCCTAGGGCGCTGGGCTAAGGGGCAAATCATGATGGGCGGGTGTGGGAGGGCGTGAATGGGAAGGGGGGGAGGGCGCTAGATATCTGATCTCGCCTAGGGCACCAAAATGCTTTGTACCGGCACTGAGAAAATAGCAAATGTCCATGGTTAATGTAAAGAGCTCCTTTGAACTCACGGATTTTTAACAAAATTATTTAGATGTTATGTTTTTAGTTCCTATAAAACCAGGTGACAAGCAGGTATTTGGGGGAAAAAAGGAAATAATACAAAAACTTACATACTAGTAATGTAATGGAAGAAAAAAAATAATCTTCGACTTCATAGACAAACGGCCTATGAAAACGTTATATTACGAACACGGTTAATATTACACGAAGGGTTGTTGAAATACCATCCAGAAGGTAAATTCGGCATAAGCAATTAACTGGGAGTATTCTTTATGAAGCTAAAGTGCGTTTCTTAATGCTCAAATTTGAGAGAATTTAGGATTGCATGTTCAGCGAGCAGAATGAACAATTCCTCACCCCGCTGTGGACGTGCCCTCAACTTTACAACAAGGCCGCGTTATGGACATGACATCGAGTTGTATAAAATCCTGTTCGAGGCCAGTATCTAAATTGTATCCAAATTAAATAAAATCCTGTTCGAGGCCAGTATCTAAATTGTATAAAATCCAGTTCGAGGTTTGTATCCAAATTAAATAAAATTGTATAATATCCCGTTCGAGGCCAGTATCTAAATTTATTAAATCCTGTTTGAGGCCAGTGTCTATATTGCAGGCCAACACGTGACGATATTATTTAAGAACGTAGATTTGTAATGGATTTTGTTAAAATTTAACATATACTCAGCATGCGAAGGTAAAGTACTCTGGCTACACCATTAAAGCTATCTAGAAGGCAATTACTCTGGCTACACCATTAAAGCTATCTCGAAGGCAAGTACTCTGGCTACACCATTAAAACTACATCGAAGGTAAGTACTCTGGCTATACCATTATTTAAAGAAGAGTCCTATGAGATACGTATTAGTAAATAAGACTCTCTGAGTTTTAGTAAGCACTCAAGTGATCCGTTTAAGTCCCTTAAGTTGGTTGGCAACTGATCATCGTAAAATTAATAGCTGAAAAAAGGCACCTGCCATAAAGTTATTCATCAAGCACGACCAATACAACGTTCTCTCTCTCTCTCTCTCTCTCTCTCTCTCTCTCTCTCTCTCTCTCTCTCTGTTTGAAACACTTAAGTGGAGAATTCGGGTTGTATCTATGCCTGTACAATATCTAACCCACAAACAACACTCGAGTTCGTGAAAGTAACCATAAAAACGTATACAAATAGTTCACCTGTACTATCGTCTACATTGTGGAATTTTTGGGAAGAATGAATTGTTAAAATAAATGCCTTACCTAGTCAGTTATCATTTAATTACATTGCACAGCAGGAAACACCTGTCCTGTTTGGGTTTATTTATTTTCCCAAGCAATTCTTGAATTGGAATTTTAAAAGAATTATGTTGATAATCAGAGTGCAGTTGATTTTTGCTGCCTTATATGATGTTGAAGATTTCTTATCAGTCTTGTGATGACGCTTTCATAATAGTGTTGAGATGACCAGTCTCGTGATGCTGACCTTTTTATATCAGTCATGTGATGCTGACTTTTCGAATCAGTCTTGTGATGACATTTTCATACCAGCCTTGTGATACCGTTTTAATGCCAGTCATGTGATGCTGACTTTTCATATCAGACTTGTGCTGATATTTTCATACCAGCCTAATGATGCTGACGTTTTTATATCAGTCTTATGATGCAGACGTTTCCATGTCAGTCTTATGATGACGTTTTCATGTCAGTCTTATGATGCAGACGTTTCCATGTCAGTCTTATGATGACGTTTTCATGTCAGTCTTGTGCTGACGTTTGTATATCAGTCTTGTGATGACGTTTTCATACCAGTCATATGATACTAACTTTTCATATCAGTCTTGTGATACTGACGATATTCATCAGTCATGTGACGTCGTACTCTGCAATTCATAGCTTTACTTTATTTCCAAATTAACTTCAATAAACGAAATACAGTTTCGAGAGATGGATGGTGTGTAGGCAGTGCTGATGGAAGCGTTCAAGGAGGCGAAGGTGGCGGCTGTATGTGACCCATATTGGAGGGTGGTCAGTACGAAAGCTCTGTAGACGCTGATCTTTTTGCATCTCTTGAGACTGGCGCTGTACCACACTAGTTTATAGAGCCTGACGAGGCGGTGTTTGCCTTGGCCAGACTGTTGTCTATTCTTTGTCGATCAGAGGATATCACCCATCTTTGGTAGATGAACTGGTGGACTACTTTCAGCTCTGTCTGGTCAATGAAGATGCTTGGTGGATGGTACTCTTCTTTGGTTGCAGGCTGGCGAAGTACCTGAGTTGACCTACTGGATCCCGCCATTGTTTGAAGAGTAGGGATGTGTGATATAATAATGCGAATCCTTTCATGCTCGACCATCGTAAATCCAATAGTACCCTATAAATATGTATTACATAGCGACCATTTAATTATTGCAAATTATCATCTTCACTTTGACGATATCTTGGTTTGAACGAGTTATCAATCCAAGCACTTATTTCAAACATAGACGCGTGCATACAGTAAGGACTTAAATCTTGCTACGACAAAGTTTGGTACCTAACGGCAATGGACCTTAGTAAGATACTAACGTGGTACCTAACAGCAATAGACCTTAGTAAGATATAAACGTGGTACCTAACAGCAATGGACCTTAATAAGATATTAACGTGGTACCTAACAGCAATGGACCTTAATAAGATATTAACGCGGTACCTAACAGCAATGGACGTTAGTAAAACACAAGCGTGGTACCTAACGGCAATAGACCTGTTCGATATACTAACATTGCCCATTCCCCCCATGTGGTTATACAGAATATTGTTCCCACAAATCGGACATTGTTATTGGCATTCTTATCAATATATCAGCTCTGGTCAAGCTGTGGTAAGATGACATATCTAACTATATGTGGATGTGGGTACGAAACAAATTACGCCGATAGGAAGCAATGTATAGTGGCAGAAAAACAGTATAGTGAAAAAGAACCGCATTTAGAATATGAGTTCATGAGTCGATATTTGATGTGAAACGGCAAATTATCGAGCTTAAATTTGCGTTATTCTGATTGACCCTCCCCCCCCCCCCCCACAAGCAGGTTATTGACTTAAAGAGTACTTTGTTATATTTACAAAAATAAAATAAATACCCGCCATGAATGAGTGAGCGATTTCAGACGAATACGCTACATGTACATGTAGTAGTGTAAAACTTGTGAGAAACAAGCCCAAGCACTTTCGGAAACAAATGATTTCGCAAGGTAAAAATCTACAAAGGACGAGTACAAGTTAATATCAGTGCAAATACTTAGTCAAATATCAAATACATTCTGTACAGTAAATATCATTTGTTTTTCAGATATATAATAATAATAATAATAATAATAATAATAATAATAATAATAATAATGAGAACTTTATATAGCGCCTAATCTTTAGCTCAGAGCGCTTTACAACATCTATAATGATATGACTATAAAAGCAGAAAGCAAAACAAGCACCGTGAAATTAGAAACATAAAACCAAATGTTGAAAATATTTAAGATAGAAAACATTATTAGGTCTTTATGTTTGTTCTTGCAGTCGAAAAAGGTGAGTTTTAAGAGCACTCTTGAATGGGGCCACTGTGGCTTTGTGTTTAATTTCAAAGGGTAATTCGTTCCATTCTCCACTTCTTTCTATTTTCTTGTTTCAGAATTAGTTATTTTGTCATAATTCTGGAAGGAATTAATAAAACTTGAAATTATTATATATTTTAAATAAGGTTCCATCTGTCAAAACAAATATTGTTAATACGTATCAATCAAAACAATCGGAATAATTGAACCAGTTTTTAAGTTTCATATAGTCAAACAATTTAATTGCACGATTGTAGTTTGTTTTTCAAAAGAAATAATGTATTTGGACGCAGTGTAATTATAGCCTTTATTGTCGCTGAAACACTTTGTTGTGGGCGATCGGATGTTTCGCATCAAAGTTATCTTGTTATTTAGTGAAGTGAAATTAGACTATACCCAAATTAACACAACTGAACAAGCCATGGTGCATCATCTACAGTACAAATATCCTACAGGGTAAGTGATCTCTAATTACTATTGGTTTGAAAGTACATGCACTGAATGTTTGCGTGATTTTTGGCATATCTGGGTTCTTCAGTCGTATAATGTTTCACGCAAATAAAATATTCATAAAGTAAGCGTTATCGGAGATTCTTACAGAATATTTCACACGCATGACGCTCCTACAGAAAATAGACAAATTGCCACCAGCCAAAATCATTTCGAAGACGAGATAAGTGACAGAATTGTTTGCAAATGAGAAACGAGATGTAATAAGTGATACCAGCATCAGCGATAATTGGACAGAGTCGTGCTAGAAGCATTTTAGCCAGTAAGTATCAAAAGACATAACAAAATTACAGATCTATATAGCCAGTAAGTATCAAAAGACATAACAAAATTACAGATCTATATCTTGGAGAAATACAATCGTGTTGCACGCAACATGCAGTAGAGAATGGAAACAGAATTGAAAGATCAAGCAATAGAAATCAACGCTGCTTGCATTTTCTTTATTATGACTGCTTTGATAATAGATCAATAGAGGATACGTACCATCTATCTGTCTATTATTGGCATATTCGCACAGTCTTCCAGTGTTATATTATCATATATATATATATATATATATATATATATATATATATATATATATATATATATATATATATATATATATATATATATATATATATATAATTTGTTACTTTTTAATAATAAGTATTAATGTTCATTGTCTGATATGACCTGTGCTCTATGAATACATTTTTCAAAGGTTAGTGGCTTTCCAAAATGGACTAATTCACAAAGACGACTAAAGTACATTTACGTTCTAAAGCATTTCTTCCATGCCGCTACCTACATAGCCTAATGAAATAAAATAAATTTGCTTTGCTGATCGCTACACAACCAGTCACGTATATAATGTTCCAATTTTATTTGAAAAACTGAATAATACGTTTTGAACATAACATATCTCTGAATTTCAATTACAACATTCAATACAAAATCAGGTACATTCGAATGTGGACCTCAGAGAAAAAATACATTTATTGTCATATAATTTCAACATAATCAATCATGTTTCCTTCGCAACATCTGTTGCAGTATCGTAGGCCTTTCCTTTCATACAAAGGTGCTAATTATTAATTTACACGAGAACTCGATTGGTGTATGTATGGTGTTAAAATAACGCTTTTCATAAAAAGTGGCACACGGTACAGGGACCTACTAGGAAGCATTGATGTGATATGGCAGAGAACAGCCTGCATGGCTTTCTAGCAAAATCACAACACAAAGCCACGCATGCAAATGCTCAATACATCAACGGGCACCTGCTGGGCACCAAGGCTTGGGACTTAAAGGCGATTTGCGTCTTTTGTCCCGGCGCATAAAAGAAGACGATTATGTTTTGCATAAAGAAATTAAAGTAATCGCACAAAGATGGCCAAGTCGCTAACTTTAAAGTATAGTCCGATTTTATTAAGTATTACCTCTCCGTCATATGTTATTCAAAAGGAGGGCGGTGATGACTTGATTAGAGCATACATTTTCAAAGGAACAAATTATTTTCAGACAGACGTGGGTTTAGAGGTTACAGAATGAAAAGAAAACGTTACACTATTGCTGAGAGCTAAGGGGAAGAAGGAGAAAAGTGGGCTGCTTAAGTATACACATCCGACCACTACTGTGTTAATGGGTAAAATGATTGAATTGTTATGGACTTTAATTACTACCTTTAGATGCCTCTTTTGTTATGGGATAATGGACGCCAGTAGTGAATGTACGCAAAGTCGCCTTACTGGTAAAGTACAGAATGCGTGTTTTGCGTAGAACTGCTGATGGCTGTCAATAAAGATTTATACTTTCTAAATGAAAAAAAAAAACTCGCTGTTTCTAAGCTTCAATGCTGTTTGCTTGTTTAATATGCAGCCATTAAAAAAAATCATTATTTGTAAAACTATCCAAAATCGATAGTTAGAAAATTACATGTTACCTTTATATAAAGCTGACTTTTCTTGTGGCACAGGTTTCTTCAGGTTTAACTGAAAATGAAGCTGATGCACAAAACTTTTCTTGAAAAGTATTACAACACGTTTGAACAAAGAAATACATTTATAAACCTATTGTTATTGCGAATAGCAACCGTCTTCGATTAAAATTGGCTCTTTTAAGCGGCCTGTGGTAGATGTGATACAATGCATTGACTAAGTACCATGTTAGCTACAAGTGGCAGATGTGATACAATGCATTGACTAAGAACCATGTAAGCTACCAGTTGTAGATGTGATACAATGCATTGACTAAGAACCATGTAAGCTACCAGTTGTAGATGTGATACAATGCATTGACTAAGAACCATGTAAGCAACCAGTTGTAGATGTGATACAATGCATCGACTAGTTGTAGATGTGATACAATGCATTGACTAAGAACCATGTAAGCTACCAGAGGTAGATGTGATACAATGCATTGACTAAGAACCATGTAAGCAACCAGTTGTAGATGTGATACAATGCATTGACTAAGAACCATGTAAGCTACCAGAGATAGATGTGATACAATGCATTGACTAAGAACCATGTAAGCTACCAGTTGTAAATGAGATACAATGCATTGGCTAAGAACCATGTAAACTACCAGAGGTAGATGTGATACAATGCATTGACTAAGAACCATGTAAGCTACCAGTTGTAGATGTGATACAATGCATTGACTAAGAACCATGTAAGCTACCAGAGATAGATGTGATACAATGCATTGACTAAGAACCATGTAAGCTACCAGTTGTAAATGAGATACAATGCATTGGCTAAGAACCATGTAAACTACCAGAGGTAGATGTGATACAATGCATTGACTAAGAACCATGTAAGCTACCAGTTGTAGATGTGATACAATGCATTGACTAAGAACCATGTAAGCTACCAGAGATAGATGTAATACAATGCATTGACTAAGAACCATGTAAGCTACCAGAGATAGATGTGATACAATGCATTGACTAAGAACCATGTAAGCTGCCAGTTGTAGATGAGATACAATGCATTGGCTAAGAACCATGTAAACTACCAGAGGTAGATGTGATACAATGCATTGACTAAGAACCATGTAAGCTACCAGAGATAGATGTAATACAATGCATTGACTAAGAACCATGTAAGCTACCAGAGGTAGATGTAATACAATGCATTGACTAAGAACCATGTAAGCTACCAGAGATAGATGTGATACAATGCATTGACTAAGAACCATGTAAGCTACCAGTTGTAGATGAGATACAATGCATTGGCTAAGAACCATGTAAACTACCAGAGGTAGATGTGATACAATGCATTGACTAAGAACCATGTAAGCTACCAGTTGTAGGTTTGGGACATTTTATGAAAGTGTCTTTTTGTGATCTCAAGGACTCCATTTATAATAAATGCCAGATTTAGTTCGTATGAAAATTACAATGCTGAATTTTGTCAGAAATGTTTTTTTTTTTTTTAATAAAGCAACGCTCATCAAATACACTCAACAAAGCAGCTCTGGATGTTGTGTGTGATAAATGCACTTGAATATATATAATACTATGTCGGATTCAGCTCATTGAAAATATTAGCAATGCAGGAATTACTCGCTATTTTCGGTATACTAATTCTTCCGATGTTCACATTCCTTAGAAATAAAGACGGTGCTTTAAAAATATACTCCCCCGTTCCGCCAGAAAAAAAGCATAAGTGAATTTTGAAATCAAAAGGTCTCCACCCTAATGTACTCTGCATACTGTTATATGGAGGATTCATCCTTTGAACTTCACTAGATTGGTGACATGTCCCTCATTCATGGATTTCATCTCAGACTTAATATCATTCTTACTTTAGTCGAATGCTCATATGTCCCTCATTCATGTACTTTCTCTCAGATTTAATATCATTCTTACATACATGCTCTTCGTTACATTCACGTATTCCTCACAGACTTGATATCATTCTTACATACATGCTCTTCGTTACATTCACGTATTCCTCACAGACTTGATATTTTTACATACATGCCCTTCGTTACATTCATGTATTACATTATATCATTCGTACATACATGCCCTTCGTTACATTCATGTATTCCTCACAGACATGATATCATTCGTACATACATTCTCTTCATTACAATCATATATTACTTTATATCATTCTTACATACATGCTCTTCATTACATTTATGTATTACTTTATATCATTCTTACATACATGCCCTTCGTTACATTCATGTATTCCTCACAGACATGATATCATTCGTACATACATTCTCTTCATTACAATCATATATTACTTTATATCATTCTTACATACATGCCCTTCGTTACATTCATGTATTACTTTATATCATTCTTACATACATGCCCTTCGTTACATTCATGTATTCCTCACATACCTGATATCATTCTTACATATATGCTCTTCGTTACATTCATACATTCCTCACAGACTTGATATCATTCTTACATACATGCTCTTCATTACATTCATACATTCCTCACAGACTTGATATCATTCTTACATACATGCCCTTCGTTACATTCATACATTCCTCACAGACCTGATATCATTCTTACATACATGCTCTTCATTACATTCATACATTCCTCACAGACTTGATATCATTCTTACATACATGCTCTTCGTTACATTCATACATTCCTCACAGACTTGATATTCTTACATACATGCTCTTCATTACATTCATACATTCCTCACAGACTTGATATTCTTACATACATGCTCTTCATTACATTCACGTATTCCTCACAGACTTGATATCATTCTTACATACATGCTCTTCATTACATTCATACATTCCTCACAGACTTGATATCATTCTTACATACATGCCCTTCGTTACATTCATACATTCCTCACAGACCTGATATCATTCTTACATACATGCTCTTCATTACATTCATACATTCCTCACAGACTTGATATCATTCTTACATACATGCTCTTCGTTACATTCATACATTCCTCACAGACTTGATATTCTTACATACATGCTCTTCATTACATTCACGTATTCCTCACAGACTTGATATTCTTACATACATGCTCTTCATTACATTCACGTATTCCTCACAGACTTGATATCATTCTTACATACATGCTCTTCGTTACATTCATGTATTCCTCACAGACCTGATATCATTCTTACATACATGCTCTTCATTACATTCACGTATTCCTCACAGACTTGATATTCTTACATACATGCCCTTCGTTACATTCATACATTCCTCACAGACTTGATATCATTCTTACATACATGCTCTTCATTACATTCACGTATTCCTCACAGACTTGATATCATTCTTACATACATGCCCTTCGTTACATTCATACATTCCTCGCAGACCTGATATCATTCTTACATACATGCTCTTCATTACATTCATACATTCCTCACAGACTTGATATCATTCTTACATACATGCCCTTCGTTACATTCATGCATTCCTCACAGACTTGATATCATTCTAACCAAACTCAAAGGGTGACATGACCCTTATGTCACAGACTTTAAGATACGTGTGACGAAGATCTAAAATCATATTTAAAACGGTGTCATTTTATCGCGATGTATCTGCTCTGATTTCCTCCACGCTTTGGAGATGTCATTACACGAAATTATTTCTATGTCGTAGCATACTGTAAAGGGTTATTTTAAAATTATTATTTACAGAGGTAATCAAAATCAAACCTAGTGTTGTTCCCGGGATTACTAATGTACCCATTGATACAAGTACTAACTATTCATTTCGTTAACAAATTTATTAACATAGCAATATATTTAAATTACAGCAAAATGAATAGCACAGTGAGTGGGTGTCAATTAGCCTTTCGTATCTCATTCCCTAATTTGCATTTTTGTCATTTACAATTCTGCATTCAAAATTGAGATTCATTACAAGAAAACACATTATCGTACAGTTCGAAGAGATGAGATGAGATGAGCTCATGTGAGACGCAGTAATCTATTTATAAATCAATTGCAATTTATTGTCCAGCCTCTGTTTATATAGATAGGTACTATTGTGTCTATCTAACCACCGTGTATATCTAACCAGTGTTTATCAGTGTATATCTAACAACCAGTATCTAGCAGTGTCTCTCTAACCATCAGTGTCTATCTAACCATCAGTGTCCATCTAGCCACCAGTGTATATCCAACCATACAAACATTCATCTGGAAAGTCATTTTATTCGCATATTAAGCCCCTCCCCACCCCCAAATATTGTTTATATACAAATTATTCATTGATAAATTTCTTGTGGTCTGTGATGAGATACTAGATGTAAATACGGATTTTATCTAACTTATTAAATACTGCAAAAAGGCGCCGTCTTCCATTCACCGCTCCCTTTCGAAATATTAATGGATGATTTATTTAGCTGAATATCCCAAAGGTATTTTATGTAAATGGAAAGTGGTTGGTAGTCGTTTGTGGTTAGTAATATAGAAGTCTATAATAGTGATACCGTGAACTTGTCATTTTTTTTTCTTTCTCGTGCTTTTCACTATATAGACATTCAGACATCAGTCACCATGCTAATAAAAACTGTTCTGCGTATCATGTTCTAACACGCCTGGGGTAGGGTAATATATCGATGAAACACTTACTATTATTCTCTGTGCCATGTTTTGACATGCCTGAGGTAAGCTAGTAAGTATATCGATGATGAATTTCGCTTCGAGGTTGATTTTTATTATCTTTTAATTTGATCGTAGACCCATTTGAGGATAGTTTTCTTTTGTGTCGTAGGTATGCTAAGAAAACGTTTAAGAAGCCAATTAAAAACTAGAGCGGGGATGCTTCCCGTCATGTTTTTACTTTGCTAATCAAACGTGTTGCACCAGAACAGTGAAGGGTCATTGATAACGTTTTACTGGATCTCTGATAAGGTCACTAGTTTTACTGCCGCGCCAGCAACATGTTTTTGATCCCCTCACCCCAAAACACAAAAGAACATAAATTAAATTCTTATGTTAAACGTTTGAGTCATTTTTTTTTTGGGTCCCCACCCCCAAATATTGTTTATATACAAATTATTCATTGATAAATTTCTTGTGGTCTGTGATGAGATACTAGATGTAAATACGGATTTTATCTAACTTATTAAATACTGCAAAAAGGCGCCGTCTTCCATTCACCGCTCCCTTTCGAAATATTAATGGATGATTTATTTAGCTGAATATCCCAAAGGTATTTTATGTAAATGGAAAGTGGTTGGTAGTCGTTTGTGGTTAGTAATATAGAAGTCTATAATAGTGATACCGTGAACTTGTCATTTTTTTTTCTTTCTCGTGCTTTTCACTATATAGACATTCAGACATCAGTCACCATGCTAATAAAAACTGTTCTGCGTATCATGTTCTAACACGCCTGGGGTAGGGTAATATATCGATGAAACACTTACTATTATTCTCTGTGCCATGTTTTGACATGCCTGAGGTAAGCTAGTAAGTATATCGATGATGAATTTCGCTTCGAGGTTGATTTTTATTATCTTTTAATTTGATCGTAGACCCATTTGAGGATAGTTTTCTTTTGTGTCGTAGGTATGCTAAGAAAACGTTTAAGAAGCCAATTAAAAACTAGAGCGGGGATGCTTCCCGTCATGTTTTTACTTTGCTAATCAAACGTGTTGCACCAGAACAGTGAAGGGTCATTGATAACGTTTTACTGGATCTCTGATAAGGTCACTAGTTTTACTGCCGCGCCAGCAACATGTTTTTGATCCCCTCACCCCAAAACACAAAAGAACATAAATTAAATTCTTATGTTAAACGTTTGAGTCATTTTTTTTTTGGGTTACTATGAAACCTCTAATTTCCTTGCGAATAATTCACCTGTTGACAATAACGGAGACAGCGCCCGCGATGATCCTATCCCAAATTTTGTCTAAAAAAACACCCACTTTTCACTCGAAACAAGAAAATCTTTCCCAACGAATAAAATTGTAAGACACTTTACTAGTTTAGTACATAAACTGACAGGTAAGTTAGTACATAAACTAATAGGTAAGTTAGTACATGAACTAACAGATAAGTTCGAACTTTGAGTAAAATCAGGGCTACAGTTTCTGATGTATGCTAACTTCCCTAATTTTTTTTTTTTTTTTTAGGGGGGGGGGTGTTGATCCTCGTGTCTCTCCCCAGCACATACAGCTGGTTTGAGTCGGAAGAGGAACACCGTCTATAATAAATATGTATATAAAGGTGTAGTGGATCCCTGTCCACCCATGTATGCTATTATAGTGTATGTTTAAATGTTTTCCATTTTATTTATTAAAATAAATTTAGATGACGGTTGATCTTTGTTTTGTTTGTCAAATTATTACAGTTAAATTACCCATAAATGAATTTCAACCGATAATACTTTCCAGTTCTCCTTAGTGCCACAGAGAATAAGGATTTCTTTACAGTCTTGTTCCTTAAACTTAGGATTGTACTCTTTTTATTAGAATTATAAAAATTCCAGGGCCAATTTCCTCTCCTTTTCCATTTTTTGATTATTATCTATAATTATTTCCCAGTTGACTTTGCTAGAGTAATTTTTGTCCCTGATTTTAGTCTCGCTTGTGAGAACGGTTCTAATGTGTTGATCATCTGATGTGACGAAATTACCCACAAGGCCTTAGATGATTACACTCTTACTGACCACGGTTATATGTAATAAAATATGCAAATTTAAAGGGTGGCTGACTGTCCTGTTGGAAAGGCTCCAAATAATAATGATGATGATGATGATAATAATAATAATAATAATAATAATAATAATAATAATAATAATAATAATAATAATGTGTGTGTGGGATTTGCATTTTTAACGTAGCTCTAACAATTTTTCAGTTATATCTCTACGATGTCTCCAGTGAGGAAGTTTTATAGTTATGTCTACACTGGAGCATAATGCCGCTGACATGCATCATGATGTCCCACCCAGTCACATTATCCTGACACCAGACCGACCAGTCCTAATACTAACCTCTTAATGCTGAGCGCCAAACGAAACAGCTGTTAGTACCATTTTTGTAAGTCTTTGTTTTATAGAGTCAGCCGGTGATTGAATCCATGACCTTCCGCTTCCGCGGCGGACCCTCTAACCTCTAGAAAATCGGAGCGGTAATAATATTAATAATAATAATAATAATAATAATAATAATAATAATAATTACTATAATAATAATAATACTTTTAATACTAATAATAATAATGATACTACTACTACTACTACTACTAATAATAATAATAATAATAATGCTACTACTACTATTAATAATAATAATAATAATAACAACAATAATAATAATAATAACAATAATAATAATTATAATAATAGTAGTAGTAGTAGTACTACTACTACTAATAATAATAATAATAGTAATAATAATAATAATAATAATAATAATAATAATAATAATAATAATAATAATAATAATAATAATAATAATTTGAAAGTGTTGATGTTAGGGTTGTAAGGATAAGTCCGACAAAGGTCGCATGGTGGCCATGACAATAGACACGAAAAAGGCATTAATTAAACTCGAAGGTCTGACAACAGTTGTAAATGTTTTTCGTTGTAGCGGTGATGGTGGTCTTTGATGATAAATCAAATACCGTAGGGATGCCCATTACGATGATGACTAAGACAACTAATTCCCTGACAAGCAATCCAATTTATATCGGCATATCAGCATGGATAAAGCGGGATCGCTGGAGAAAGAGGAGACGTGACGGGAAGGCGTGAATCTATTTTATTTATCAGATGGTAAGAAAAAATACGAAAATACGTAAGATTCGTATTAATTACAAATTTGATACAGCGAGTAGAAGAAGTAAGTAACGACTATACTATGAAATGTAACTCAAAATATTATCAAGCCTTCCCACAATTCATCTTTATGGATATATACTGATAATATGTCAAAGCTACCAACTGACAGATATTTTCATACTGGAGACATTATGTTGCATATTTGAACAGGTTCACAAAATTCTGAAGGATTACATGGGTACACGTCCAACACATGTAAGTGTTTTTATTTAATATTGGTAGAACACAAGCATTCATGTACGACGTGCATTGTTGGTGAACCTGAATAAAGGATTTTTTTTTACATGTATATTAGAGTTACTTTTTCATGTTGAAATCAGCTAAAGAAAAGCAAAATTATTCTACGATTCTCGCAACAGACTTGAATTTATAAATGCCATCAGGAAATTAGCACTTTGATAATTGGTAAAATGTATTCATATTCCCAAAAATGATATGGAAATGACTATGTTGGTGAGAAGTAGAATTTATTGATATCGCGAACTAAATTACATTTACCAAAAGTATATGAGAGTAAGCATAGTTCCATTGCTTTATGTATGTATGTATGTATGTATGTATGTATGTATGTATGTATGTATGTATGTATGTATGTATGTATGTATGTATGTATGTATGTATGTATGTATGTATGTATATTTGTGTGTGTGCGTGCGTGCGTGCATTTATAATGTATGTATAAAGGGTAGAATATTGATTAACACCATTATAAACGGACTATAATTACTCATCCCTTTTAGTAATATACGGTTTCTCTAAGTTCCTGGGTTGTTTCGTATGGCGATAGTGAGGGAAAACTATAATTTCGTGAAACATTCAGTCAGCATAACAGTTTGTTCTTGGTACCGTCATAATTGCTACCTGGGGTCTTATTTACTTAAATTGACTTTCCTATGAAGTTAACGAACTATAATCATCAGACACATGATTGGACGGACGTATACTCGATACATGAGACATACGACTGGACGGACGTATTCTACTAGATTGCTGCCTTCTGCCGGCTCATATAGTTCACGTTTGAGTGTCATTTGGAATCCTTGTCTATCTGTTTATAATGTACAGACTACGATTTCATCTCAGAATGAAGTACACCCGTTGCCATCCCTTCTCCTGATCGATTAGGATTTAATTCGACAAATCATTTTGAAGCTCGAGTGAGGATTACGCACATCTATAATGTATTTTCCACTCCCACTTTTTTATTGCCTGTAGCAAGAATACATTATCGCAAAAGTTCGAGTCATGTCGCTGGGCAGATAACGATGTAGGTACAATTCTGTGACAAGATGTATCAGTCTAACATTAACTTATTCACTTGATGGTATCAGAGCCAGTACTAAAGAGACCTAATCAGTTATTTTATCATTTAGATCCCTGTTTTTCATTTTAAAAGATTCAAGCAATTGTAGTACTACATCTATTTGCTTTGTATGCTCAACAATTGAACGACTATTATATTTCATATGATTGTACTTTTGTGTGTGTACATGGTTGGGTGGTTAGCTGGAGGTTATGGATCAGAGCCCCTCCCCCCCCCCCACGGCCCTTAAATTTCTTTCAGAATAAACTATTCACTTACATTACACTCATATTTCTCCTTAGAGAGGCATCATAAACAAGTGAACTTCAGTGACCATATTTCTTCCATTAGGAGTACTGTACTCACAAATCACTTCTTGGCATGGCATTGGAGTTCAGCTAATCAGATAATCTAGGCTAACTTTAAAATTTACGGTTTTCTCGAATTTGAGATGTTTATAAATAATGGCTAAAATAAAATATATTTATACTACTTTGGTACTAGATATATTAAAGAAAAAACATTACGATGTAATGTACTGTGAATCAGCGGCATCGCTAAGGTTGGTGTCACCCAGTGCGGTAAACTGATGTTCTCACCCCAACAGACTTCCACCATAGATTTCTTCTTCATAAAATAAGTCCACATTATAAAAATGACTGCATGGTGACACCCTGTGCCTGCTAGTCATGTATTTAACTATCATCTGTTATCCGCTTATGAAATCCGACTAGACCGAGCAGTGTGTGCTCTGTAAAATTTGCAATTTTTCATTTTGGTGTCACCCCTCTGAGATGGTGTCACCCGGTGCGGTCCGCACCCCATCCCCCGCACCCCCCTAGCGACGCCACTGATGTGAATACTGTAATATAGAGTGCTAACAGACTGTCATAAATCAGACAGATACCGTAATATAGACAGCTGACAATTATATGTCGATACCACAGTAAATAATAATAACAACCAAGTCGTTAATGAAATGTATCTTCACAATTCCAAAAGAGTAGCCACGGTAACTCAGTTACTGAGGTCATGATTTAACGATCACGAGTGTGATACCGAATGATCTGACGATCGCGAGTGGGATACTGAATGATCCAACGATCACGGGTGGGATACTGAATGATCCAATGATAATGGGTGGGACAACGATTCATCCAAGGATCGCGGATTGGACACCGAATGAACCAAGGCTTGTAAGGGATCCCCAGCCGAACAACATCTGTTAATTTTATAAAGAAAGTTTGAACAAGAAATAGGAGATACCCGGATTTGTCTTACCTCAGGGCTCGTAACTGCTCT
Source organism: Unio delphinus (assembly GCA_029339505.1). Classification (NCBI taxonomy): domain Eukaryota; kingdom Metazoa; phylum Mollusca; class Bivalvia; order Unionida; family Unionidae; genus Unio; species Unio delphinus. The sequence goes on along the minus strand of JAQISU010000055.1, from coordinate 7,428,952 downwards.
CTATGGCCCTGTTTGAGGTGATGGATACCGAATGATTCAAGGAACACGAGTTGGATACCGACTAAATCCAGCCTGGTCGGCTGCCCAACAGCGTGTTCTTTTTTTGAAGGGATGGCAAATTCAACAAACACTGTTAACTATGATCCCAACTCGCATGTGCAATGTTCATAAAGAGATAAATCACCTCTTAGGATGAAATGGTATAAATATCTACCAATAGGTTAGACTCTAGACCATACCAGCAATTATCATATCGCCACGTGCCAGACAAACCCTAACAAATGCCAATGCCTATGGGCTAATAAGTGCCAATATCTATGGGCGAATAAGTGCCAATACCCATGGGCTAAAAAGTGCCAATGCCTATGGGCTAATAAGTGCTAATGTATATGGGCTAATAAATGCCAATGCCTATGGGCTAATAAGTGCCAATGTCTATGGGCTAATAAGTCCTAATGCATATGGGCTAATAAGTCCCAGTACTTATGGGCTAATAAGTCCCAATACATATGGGCTAATAAGTGTCAATACCTATGGGCTAATAAATGCCTATAAACCGGTGATTAATGTTACTGTTCTGAAAAAATGTATAAGAACAGTCGATTTCTTACAGACTTTTTGGAAGCTTGTAAGACAATCGGGTCTAACGTTGATCAAGACGTCAACTGCCACTGTGCATCAGGTGCTAATTCGATTCTGTATAACTTTAATATTTTCAACCATTTTAATGAATCTTCAGCATACACTAAAATACAACGCTAATTCATATGGCTAAGTGACAATCATATACACAGCGGGGCCATCACTTTAGGATCGGCATGGTTGCTTTACCACAAAACCAAATGACGTTAATCGTCTCCATCATCTGATTGCTGATGTTGGGTTTGGTTCGATGGGAATCCACCTAAAAACCTAATGACGTTTCGTCTCCAGCATCTGATTGCTGATGTTGAGTTTGGTTCGATGGGTATTCAAAGACCAATTTGGGCTTTGCTATCAAAATGGAAGAAATCAACGGGTTTTTTCCCCCGTGAAAGACTGATAATCCCTTGATATAAAACGTAATTTGTATTCTGTTTAGCAGACGACAAGGACGCTACTTGATATAAAACGTAATTTGTATTCTGTTTAGCAGACGACAAGGACGCTACTTGATATAAAACGTAATTTGTATTCTGTTTAGCAGACGACAAGGACGCTACTTGATATAAAACGTAATTTGTATTCTGTTTAGCAGACGACAAGGACGCTACTTGATATAAAACGTAATTTGTATTCTGTTTAGCAGACGACAAGGACGCTACTTGATATAAAACGTAATTTGTATTCTGTTTAGCAGACAACAAGGACGCTACTTGATATAAAACGTAATTTGTATTCTGTTTAGCAGACGACAAGGACGCTACTTGATATGAAACGTAATTTGTATTCTGTTTAGCAGACAACAAGGACGCTACTTGATATAAAACGTAATTTGTATTCTGTTTAGCAGACGACAAGGACGCTATGGGTGTATCGAGCGGCATGAATATCAGAGGCCATATATGTAACAAAAATGTGACAAACTAAAGCGTTTGATTATGCGACCCGCGCCTTTAGCACGGTTTTTAAGCCTTAGACACGGTTTTTACGCCACAGTATTTACGCCTTAGACACGGTTTTTACGCTCTAAAACAGACTGCTAACCTCGTTATTCCGTGCATAATTCACCAGTGTGCACACTATATTCTGATGAAAACTTTTTTTTTGAGTTCTTTCCATGAGCACCGTTAATGTCCGCTGGATAATGACCGTTTGTATACTATCAGGTAATGATGGCCACTTTCCTGAGGACGGACTGTGTTCATAAAATGAAATTATTCCGCTTTTTGTACGTATGGCCATGCGTAAGAAGTCCATGAGACGATCATACACATCATCATCATCATCATCATTATCATCAATAACAACAACAACAACAACACAATGCAAAATGCAGGAAAATGTGACCAAAACTTTCTTCGTCACTCCAGAACATTATATTTCCTTTGAACATTTTAATTTGTTTCTTGGAGGTCAATCTAAGTTTCTAATAAGCATTAATTCTACATGAGCCATTCATATAAAATGATGGTGTTTGGGTAGTTATAAAAGACGTTGACATGTCATAATCCCAATTATAACGGTCTTTGATATATTCCTAAAAATTCCTAATCATACTAGCCTTTCTCGATTCATCTACTTGAAATCATGCCGATTCCTCGACTAATGTCATATTCTGTCATTAGAAACCAAGCATTATCGTGAATAATTCAAATCTACCTTCATTATTTCCAGACTAGTGTCACGAGCTAACGCAAGTGCACTTCAATAATGCGATTGATCAAATTTGCATCTAATCATGCAGACATGTCTAAATTCTTCGAAATTACCAAACAACATTATTAGTACATATTTTGACGTTGTAGTAATGAAAATTGCCAGGAGAAATCAATTAGAAATGTTTTACGACATTTTGAATATACTAATAATCGTAGTCTATTATACTAATCCTCTCCATTTTAAAAAAGATTTCACGTGTGGCTGTAATTCAGTTTATTTAAATTTGTAACAAACATCCAAGTATCAATAATAAGTAAAATTGTATTTTTGTCTGAATATTTATTTTGCATACCAAAGCCAATCTCATCTCTGCGTGGGTTCGAGTCTCAGATTCTGCCAATTTGGGTATGTGAGAAAGCTTGCCAATAGCTTCTCGTGGATCGGTGGTTCCTTCCGGGGATCATCCCAGGTTCTTCCTCCACCATATATATATGCATATCAAAAACGTCTTTCCAATGGAAATACACAAGTCTGCATATAAAACACGTCTTTCCAAAGGAATCACACAAGCTTGCATATCAAATACATCTTTCCAACGAAAACACATACGTTTGCAATTACCTATAAACATGCCTTTTCAAAAATACTCGATATTCCCTATTTTACACCAGTGGCCGAGTGGTCAAAGGCATTGAGTTTCTGAGTGGCCTAAGGCACTGAGTGGCGGAGTGGTCTAAGGCACTGAGTGGTCTAGTGGCCTAAGGCACTGAGTGGCTGAGTGGTCTAAGGCACTGAGTGGTCTAAGGCACTGAGTGGTCTAAGGCACTGAGTGGCCGAGTGGTCTAAGGCACTGAGTGGCTGAGTGGTCTAAGGCACTGAGTGGTCTAGTGGCCTAAGGTACTGAGTGGCTGAGTGGTCTAAGGCACTGAGTGGCCGAGTGGTCTAAGGCACTGAGTGGCCGAGTGGTCTAAGGCACTGAGTGGCCGAGTGGCCTAAGGCACCGAGTGGCGGAGTGGTCTAAGGCACTGAGTGGTCTAAGGCACTGAGTGGTCTAAGATACTGAGTGGCTGACTTTACAGATCACTCACATATCAACTCTGTCAGCCTGAGCTCGATCATCGGCTCGATCAACGTCGGTACGTGAGTAAACGTACCAGTAGATTTCGGCGGTTCTTCCAGTGGTCTACACAGTTCTTATTTACCAAATATATAATGGTGACCGTGGATGTGCTGAGAAATTGTAACAAAAAAAAAACAAAACACAAAAGCAAACCGAATCTATCTGATGTTGTATCACTCATTCGAAATGACTCTAAAGCGGATTTTGGAAGACAATCTGAAGGTATTACGATTAATGGCACATATTCCAACCGCTCTTCATGTTAAAAATGAGTCTCACTAGATACTTCCTGATCCTATGGGAGTTCCAACGCGTAGAGTTGCTCTTCAGAAGTTTGCACTCTACAGTTATTATTTATGTTTTAGAGAGGGGCCGGTATCAGATGATTTTGTTTTGCACTGGCAACACACACATGAGGGAGAATGTCGGCATACGTCCATGCTACATTCATGGACTTTGACTGAAATCTCACTATGTAATTATGAAAGCAACGAAATATCTAAAGAAAACAGTCCTTATACAGGATCGAAGACCTGAACAAATTAAAAGTACACACCTTTCAGCAATCATTAAAAGAGGGAAAATGAATTTTGCCTAAGATACACGTCTTGTTTAGATAACCAGGGTAATCGGTGAGGAATACCTTGGATATATTGCTTTGTTCTAAAATCAAATCCTATGTAAAGTACATACCCTTTGAGCGGAACCAAAGTGAAAAATAGAATTATCAGTTAACTTATTTAAATCTAATATCATTGACTTTATTTAAAACGTGTTCAAATTTTTTTCTAAGGCTGTAAATGGGTGTGTAACGCATTGGTTGCTATTTCCAACTATTCCATCATATTTGTTTATACACTAACGTCCTTTCGATACATACGTGTCTATCAAAGTGCAGACAACCCGGGTTTCTACTCCAGATTTTAAAGCTTGGGAAGGATGTTTTAACGAAATATTTTTTAGATAATTTTTTTTTTAAACCTCGCTTTTGCAGAATCAGGTTTGACGAGCAACACCAGTCAATGCATGAATTGATAAATAATTCTAAAACGATCAATGCACAAGAATTGATGACCGATGACTGATGAACTTGTTCCTTGTATCCTTCAGAGTTTCTTTCAGGTGGACAAAATTCCACATATCTCACATACATCAAATTACGCTGCTTAAGATCTTACGCAAGACGTAGCTTCTGTACTTTACTGCCATCCGGTCAGGATCCCTAAAACCAATCCCATGCTGGGACGGTCATCAATTGATTATATCATTATGAGGGCCACTTGATGTCCGTTTGCTGGCTCAGATCTTGTCAGGACAGGTCAGTTACATAAGGATATCTGGAAAATAGGTACCACTTGATAATGCTCTTGATACTGTTGGTACCACGCAATTTAGAACAGCTACACGCCAAAGTCATTCATCGGTACTTAACACTCGCATCAGATCCTTGTATTCTGGAAGGCTTTGCTTTCACGAAGTTGAAAATATGGCATATTATACCCGGACGATTGTTCTGTTATCACTATCAAATGTGGATGATGCAAAGGGGTGGCACATATTATTATGTTATTATTATATATTTTGACGTGATGTCAAGTTGGATAATATCTCGATCTCATCATGTGTCTAGCCGGTTACAATTTGAAGAATTTCCCAGTCTCGTCATGTGTGTAGTCAAATACAATCTGGGTAATATTTCAATCTCATCATGTGTGTAGTCAAATACAATCTGGATAATATCTCATACTCATCATGTGTCTAGCCGGTTACAATTTGAAGAATTTCAGTCTCATCATGTGTGTAATCAAATACAATCTGGGTAATATCTCAGTCTAGTCATGTGTGTAGTCAAATACAATCTGGATAATATCTCAGTCTCATCATGTGTGTAGTCAAATACAATCTGGATAATATCTCAGTCTCGTCATGTGTGTAGTCAAACACAATCTAGATAATATCTCAGTCTCGTCATGTGTTTAGTCAAATACAATCTGGATAATATCTGTCTCGTCATGTGTGTAGTCAAATACAATCTGGATAATATCTCAGTCTCATCATGTGTGTAGTCAACCGCTCCGGTGGCCTAGTGGTTAGAGCGTCCGCCCCGGAAGCGGGAGGTCGTCGGTTCGATCCCCGGCCGAGTCATACCAAAGACTTACAAAAATGGTACTAACAGCTGCCTCGCTTGACGCTCAGCATTAAGAGGTTAGTGTTAGGACTGATCGGCCTGGTGTCAGGATAATGTGACTGGCTGAGACATCATGCTACATGTCTGCGGCATGCTACATGTCTGCGGCATGATGTCTCAGTGCTAGACATCACTATAAACTGCCTCACTGCAGACATCGTAGCGATATGACTGAAAAATAGTTAAAGCTACTTTAAAAATCCTAATCAAATCAATCATGTGTGTAGTCAAATACAATCTGGATAATATCTCAGTCTCGTCATGTGTAGTCAAATACAATCTGTATAATATCTCAGTCTCACCATGTGTAGTCAAATACAATCTGGATAATATCTCAGTCTCGTCATGTGTGTAGTCAAACACAATCTAGATAATATCTCAGTCTCGTCATGTGTTTAGTCAAATACAATCTGGGTAATATCTCAGTCTCGTCATGTGTGTAGTCAAATACAATCTAGATAATATCTCAGTCTCGTCATGTGTGTAGTCAAATACAATCTGGGTAATATCTCAGTCTCGTCATGTGTGTAGTCAAATACAATCTGGATAATATCTCAGTCTCGTCATGTGTGTAGTCAAATACAATCTGGATAATATCTCAGTCTCGTCATGCGTGGTGTGTGCTATTAACTCGGCTGACAACATATCTAAGTAATATCTTTCAACGAACGAAAAGAAATTCCAACCCAACGCCCTATAAAAATATCCTTAAAATGAACACGTTAGACTTTATAATTTACAGCAGAAGTTATTATGGAGGTCTTTGGAAAATTGGTGTACATTTATGACTTCTAGCGGAATCGTGCCAGAATTTGACACTGCTCGATCAAACAAATACCCTAAGTTTGTATCAAAACAATTTCTGGTGGCTAGATGGTGGGGATGTTTGAATAGTGCTGTCGTAGTTGTGAGTGATTTAATTTGTATTATGTTTAGTATAGAGAATATTCGTTCGCAATTATAAATTCTAACGTGTCCATCCTATAAAGAATTTAACTCTAATCAATGCAAGACCATAGATCTCAAAGGAATGTAATTCTAATCAATGCAAGACCATAGATCTCAAAGGAATGCAATTATAATCAATGCAAGACCACAGATCTCAAAAGAATTTAACTCTACTCAATGCAAGACCACAAATCTCAAAAGCTTTCCAATTGTCTATTAACTGCACATCTAAATGGTTTATCTTCATCAACTTTCCGTACCGCCAGCATTTCACGCCGTTAGGATACACAATTTCCCCAAAACAAAGGAAACTATTTTTACTACGCCACCTTAGGTCAATCAAATCATGGTTTCAGACTACTTTTCACCTGTACAATTGCGTCACATTTGCCACCATTTCGACATAAACGACACTAGAACACCAAACGATTTTAACAAGGACAATGGAACGACAAGGACACTCACGCTCTCTGACCTAAATTCATCAAACGTAAACCATGGATTCATGGAAACTCACAAACACTTCACTCCGTGAAGTTTTCTCCTAGTAACTGGTTAATTAGTTCGGGCTAAGGAAATTAGCATTCACAGTACAACCTTAATGTGGTTCAAGTCCTACTTAGTCAACAGCACACAAACTGTATCTGCCAATGGAATACATTCCAGCACAGTTGATATATGTTGTGGTGCTCCATAGTGGTCTGTTCTGGGATCTGTTCATTTCATACTATACACTCAGCCGCTCTCAAGTGTCATAGATCATCACCCAGTGTCTCATCAATTGTACGCTTATGACAACCCAAATATACAAGTCTAGCCATCCAACTGAAGTTGCTGCTACCATCCAAGGAGTAGAGAGGTGCATACCTGATGTCAAATCATGGATGGCATGTAATAAGCTGCAGATGATGATAAAACTGAGGACATTCTGATGACAACTCAAAGACTTTCTCATTCACATCCTTTACCTCAAACAATTTATATCAGCATCACCTATATTAAATTCACACAGTAAGCACGAAACCTAGGTGTTACTTTGGACAGTACTCACACATTGCACCAACATGTCATAAACATATGCAAGGCTGCATATGTCTTGCTGAGACGCATCAGCTCCATTCGCAAATATCTTGCAGTTGATGCCACTAAAATACTTGTGTGTTCATTGGTACTTTCAAGACTGGACTACTGTAACTCAATTCTGTCTGGTTCGTCTCTATGACTACATCAGAAACTTAGCGTACAACGACCAGAGCACACCTCCCCGCTGCTCTGTACCCTACACTGGATATCCATTCGATCCAAAGTCAAACACAAAAATTTGTTTTCTGTGCTACGTTTCACTCTAGTCCAACATACCTAGCTGGCCTCAACCATGTTTACACACTAGCAAAATACTTACGCTCCTCTTCTGACAATCGTATACTCATTATTCCCACTATGAAAACGAAGTCATATGGACAACGTTCTTTTGCATCCCAGGGCCCAGCAACGTCGAACGAATTGCCCATTGAAATTATGCATTGGGATCCCTTTCAAGAGTACTCTTAAAACTTACCTTTCTCGACTGCAAAACCAAACTTAAATATCTAATAATGTTTCGTACCTTAAATATTTTCATCACTTTTTTATGTTTTCTAATTTCATGGTTTTGTGTTTTGTTTTTGTGTAATCATATCATTATAGATGTAAAGCGCTTAGAGCTTCCAAACAATAGGCGCTATACAAAGTCCTAATTATTATCGATATTTTAAAAAAAAAAAATTCTATACCTTTATTACCCTTAGTGATAAAATCATACATTGTTCATATTTGTATTATATTCATTGATACTTATTCATGATATAATCATACATTGTTCATATTTGTATTATATTCATTGATAATCCTTCATGATAAAATCATACATTACTCATATTTGTATTCTATTCCTTGATAATCCTTCATGATAAAATCATACATTGTTCATATTTGTATTATATTCATTGATACTTATTCATGATATAATCATACATTGTTCATACTTGTATTATATTCATTGATACTTATTCATGATATATCATACATTGTTCATATTTGTATTATATTCATTGATACTTATTCATGATATAATCATACATTGTTCATACTTGTATTATATTCTTTGATAATCCTTCATGATAAAATCATCCATTACTCATATTTGCATTCTATTCCTTGATAATCCTTCATGATAGAATCATACAATTTTCATATTTGTATTATATTCATTGATAATTATTCATGATAAAATTATACATGGTTGACATTTGTATTCCATTCATTGATAATCATTCATGATAAAATCATACATTGTTCATATTTATGTTTTATTCATTGATAATTATTGATTATGTAATCATACATTGTTCATATTTGTATTCTGTTCATTGGTAATCCTTCATGATCAAATCATACATTGTTCATATTTGTATTTTATTCATTAATAATTATTCATGATAAAATCATGCATGGTTCATATTTGTATTATATTCATTGATACTTATTCATGATATAATCATACATTGTTCATACTTGTATTATATTCATTGATACTTATTCATGATATAATCATACATGGTTCATATTTGTATTATATTCATTGATACTTATTCATGATATAATCATACATTATTCTTATTTGTATTATATTCATTGATACTTATTCATGATATAATCATACATTGTTCATATTTGTATTATATTCATTGATACTTATTCATGATATAATCATAAATTGTTCATATTTGTATTATATTCATTGATACTTATTCATGATATAATCATACATTGTTCATATTTGTATTATATTCATTGATACTTATTCATGATATAATCATACATTGTTCATATTTGTATTATATTCATTGATATTTATTCATGATATAATCATACATTGTTCATATTTGTGTTTACCTTTAAGACGTTGATCACCCATGCTGATATATCAATATATCAGTCATACATTTTTCCAAGTCCAATACTTTGATTCTTGTTTGATAAATCCATGAAGTTCTGATTAGTTCCAATTTATGAAGGATATCTTTTTCTTATAACCGTTGTTGAACTCAGTGAACATCAGTTGGTTAATTCCATTGTAGGACTTTATGCGGAAGAGTGTGGTGTCAGATTTAAACATTATTTATATTTACATGTACATAATAAATAAAACATCTCATTCAGGACATTGCTTTCAGCGTCCTTGTTAAATCCAAACTCAGCCAGGCGTCATGTGAAACTAGTTGTACTGGCTATTTAAAACGACATTGTATATTTTTAATATTGTTAAAAGAACTTTGAATTCCATTTTTTGTAGTTGGAGTATGAATGATTAGCGTAATTTTGGAGAAAGTAAATACTAATTGTCCTTGCTTCAAATATGAGCCAATAATAACAGACCGTTCGGATTAGTATTTTTCGCTTTTGGTAAATTGTATAAAAGGAGCCGATAATATTTGTATTGTTTTATATATGTTGTTATTTATTCATTCCACTTACAGAAGCCATCATTTTCTGCTCTGGAAAAATTGATTTTTCCTGTTTTAGTAACTGCTGATTTTGGGGAGGAGCACATGAAGCAGTCATTTTGATTAGCTATGGGCTTAGATTATACACGAGTTCCAAAACTACATGTAAGCATGTTTAAGCTATAGTATTCGGTATCATCACATAGGTACTACAACATTCTCCAAATTGTGCATGCTGCAAATGCAAACAACTTCACCTCACAACTGTCACTCTGTCAGCAGTTTGTAATATCTATAGACGCCAATTCACTCATTTCCCTCCAGGGAATTCGGTGGGAGTAAATTGTACTGGAGTATCGATCAAAGATGTTTTTCTTTCTTCGCATTTGACATATAATTTTGTTATTGAGCCCAATCAATGAAAACGTATTTTGGCAGATTCTCCCCCCCCCCCCCCAAAAAAAAGAGAACACAACATGAACAAAACAGTAACAATAGCACAATGGCATGCTGCTGGTTAAACATAGAAGGCTTGGCAACATACGTCAATGCCAAGGTCGAATAGTTGCCAGTTGGGAATACATGACGATATGGAAGGCAAGTTTAAGTTCCAAGTTTAAAAAATGCATCTCTTAATGCAAGTTATCAGTATATTTTATTTAACAATTTTAGAAAGATCTCTAGAAGTAAGAACATAATATCCAAAGAAGTGTGTTCGCTTGTTGCAGTAAATCATTAATAAGGTATCCCTGGAGAACAATGTTGTTAAATTTGTTGTCATACACTGTGATTATGTTCACATGTTGTGTGTTTATGCCTTTTGCATTACGTCTGAATTATTATTATTATTATTATTATTATTATTATTATTATTATTATTATTATTATTATTATTATTATTATTATTATTTAGCAGTTCAGGATGTAACAGAATTGTTACCGAGAGGATGGTGGATTAAATGAACAACACAAACACAATATGTGAAAGAAAATATAAATTTATGAAATAAATTATTAAAGAAAAATAATGATGTATCAACACAATAACTCATGCGTTCAACCCACAATTACACTCACAACCATTCACAATACATGAATAAATTAAATATTAATACAAAATAAAACACAGATACAAAGGAATCTCTTGGACTATACACAGATCCAAGGAACCTTTGCAAAAGTTATATTACCGCAAGTATAAATTACGATAACAAATACAAAAACATCAAACTATACTATCGCACGTATGGATTGCGACAACTAGCACGAACATATACATGTATTCAATCAAGTTGCTAGCTTTTATTGAGATTCATGCAATCCCTTGAAATACTATTGTGATTTGAAGTAACCATGTAAATACAACAATGTATTCAATTGTACTACAATTGCAACACACACATGTGTCTCGACCCTGTATAACCGTACGATTCACCACCTGTTGAATCGCCGCCCAGTTTCCCCGAATACCTAGGGTTGACCAATACTTTTATCGGTCACTTGCCCTTCACGGATCCACCACAGTTATACGTACAGACAGCATACAACATCTACTAGAACTAACGTTCCTCAATACCCTAGATGCCACCCCGGATGTTTACAACTCTAGACAGCTCCGACGCTCGGACTTCTAGATTTCCAGATATTTACACGTCACGACAGATGTAGACGGACAGACAATCTGACAGACAGACAGTCAGATACTTCAATTCGATTGCACAATAAATCAGCAACAATTTCAGCTACGATATCAGAGATGTTATCAGTGTCGTTAACAGAGATGCTATCAGAGATGTTCCGCAACAAATCATCTACAATTTCAGCTACGATCTCAGAGATGTTATTAGCCGACGTTATCAGAGATGCTATCAGAGATGTTCCGCAACAAATCATCTACAATTTCAGCTACGATCTCAAAGACGTTATCAGAGATGCTATCAGCTACAATAAAGAAACCAGACTAATAATAGTTGTCTCAAAAAATAATCTAAACCTTAGATTACGCTATTGCATTTAAAGTCTAATAGTGACTAGTAATTCCAAATATTCCACGTTTAAAATCTGCATTGCAATAAAGTCATCATTATATGAAATGATAAACTGAATAAAATTCACAATAAAACGAAATATAAATTTAACACTCACCCCTTTGGCTGGAGATTGAAAGACGAGCTATCTATCCTGTGATTAGATACTTTAGGTCCCGTAATATTGATCAGAAATATTCTGCCTTATATACCCACAAATAGGTGAGCAGAAATCACGGCAAGATTACCGTGCACTACGTGAATCTAATGTTCCGGACTTCATGTAATTCAAAGTCAGGCACATGCAAATCGTTACACGCCGCTTACCTTGGAGAAAACCACTTATTCACCCCAGGTAACGCATGTACGACGAAACAAAAAAAAAATGGTGAAATTAGTTTGTAATTCAAGAAGAAAATAAATTTAATTTTCGCCTAATTCTGTGACACAGGAACGTTAAATAATTTTATTGCAAAGAATAAAAGAAACTGATTTTACTGTTGGGTTGTGTTGAGGGATGTAGTCTTTTCTTATTCGGTTTCCAATTCTTTAATATATGACAGGGAAATCAGCGAGAAACATCCTGATATGGGAGAGGGAATTGAAAGCCGAGAGAGGCCAATAAACCGAAGTGGAAAATGGGACAAGTTCGTTTAATGGATAAGGAATATGAAATTCTCGATGTTAAGATCATCTCGTAAGGCTCAATAATCATTGCTATGGACGTGTAGGAAAAGTGAATTATATCAGGAAGGAATAATCATGTTTGTCAAAGGGTAATTTGGATCCACAAGGTACTAAAAATATGACGATTAAAGATTTTGTGAAGTTTTTACAACATAACATAGTCAAAGAATGGAATTACACAAAATTTATTTATAACACAGCATAGTCAAAGAAAGGAATTACACAATATTTAATTTTAGCATATCGTAGTCAAGACAAGACCAAGATCCTTAAGATCAACTATACCAGTAACAACCCAGCCACACTGCAGGGAAGTCCCCTGGAAGAGGTGGAGTCCTTCACGTACCTAGACAGCATTATCAACCAGCAGGGTGGCACAGACGCAGCCGTTAAGGCAAGGATCGGAAAGGCGAGAGCAACTTTCATTCAGCTCAAGACTATCTGGAGCTCCAAACAAATTTCCTTGATTACCAAAATCAGACGGTTCAACTCCAGTGTGAAGTCAGTCCTACTGTATGGAGCAAAGTCTTGGAGAACCACTAAGTCCATAGCAATGAGAGTTCAGACCTTCATCAACAGCTGCCTGAGAAGAGTTCTCCAGAGCCGCTGGCCAGAAACCATCAGCAACAACAACTTGTCGCAGAGAACCTCCCAGCTTCCGGTTGAGGATGAGATCAAGAAGAGAAGGTGGGGTTGGATAGGACACACCCTACGTAAGCCGCTGACCAACATTACCAGACTGGCATTGAGGCAAGAGGAGAAGGGGACGACCAAGAAACACCTGGCGACGCGACTTTGAGGCAGACATCACTAAGATGGGTTACACCTGGAGTCAGCACAAAAATTAATTATAGCACAGCACAGCATAGTAACATAATTACACAAAATTTAATTATAGCACAGTATAGTCAAAGAATGGAATTACACAAAATTTAATTATAGCACAGTATAGTCAAAGAATGGAATTACATAAAACTTAATTATAGCACAGTATAATCAAAGAATGGAATTACACAAAATTTAATTATAGCACAGTATAGACAAAGAATGGAATTACATAAAACTAAATTATAGCACAGTATAATCAAAGAATAGAATTATTCAAAATTTAATATAGCACAGTATAGTCAAAGAATGGAATTACACAAAACTTAATTATAGCACAGTATAATCAAAGAATGGAAATACTCAAAATTTAATATAGCACAATATAGTCAATAATGGAATTACACAATATTTAATTAAAGCACAGCATTGTTAAAGAACGAACGATATTACACGAAATTTAATTATAGCACAGTATAATAAAAAAATGGAATTACACAAAATTTAATAAAATTTTAGTACAGCACAGTGTGTAAGACCGGCTACGGGTGTGAAAGACCGGCCACGGGTATGTAAGACAGCCACGGGTATGTAAGACCGGGCATGGGTGTGTAAGACCCGTATTCGCCTGAGCTTAGCATATAGTAGGTACAACAAAGGGAAACAAAACATGTGCTGGCTTCCAGAGGTAAATAAGGTCGCTTACTCAGCAGATTTCTGGACCGATTCCTACAGTCTTGCTGGATGTGTCTGCTTTCGGAACAGACATACCGATTTCGATACAGCAGATTTCTGGACCGATTCCTACAGTCACGCTGGATGTGTCTGCTTTCGGAACAGACATACCGATTTCGATACAGCAGATTTCTGGACCGATTCCTACAGTCTCGCTTGATGTGTTTGCTTTCGGAACAGACATACCGATTTCGATACCCAAAGTCGGTTATGATCCAACCTTTATATGCTGCATTTAGTTATGTTGACCAGAACTCGTCAGTTGGTGATTTGAGGAATGCATTTTTGGGCTGAAGTTTATAATTTGTGAAGAAGTGTAGCGGTCGAGGTTTGTGAAAAACTACTTGCCTTACGGCCCAAGGCTGCCCCGGACTTTTGTTGTTGTTTCATTGTATGTGTAACTTTTTGAGAAGAGGAGATCATTAGTTGTTGTTGTCTCATTGTATGTGTAACTTGTTGAGAAGAGGAGATCATTAGTTGTTGTTGTCTCATTGTATGTGTAACTTGTTGAGAAGAGGAGATCATTAGTTGTTGTTGTCTCATTGTATGTGTAACTTGTTGAGAAGTTGAAATCATTAGTTCGATCCTCTACACCGTTCATAATTTGTCTCTAATGTTACAAATACTTGATAACACAATGCGAAACAAAAAACGCAATACAAATTCTTGCAGAAGGAAATATATAAAATAGGACAAAATGATATTGGAGGCAAGTTGCACGGGAAGAAATATAATGGAGGTGTATTTTATTGCTGCGCAGTTGTTGAGGAAGAAAACAGGATTGCCTCTGGCGGATGTAAGGTGACTGAAAATCTGACATAATTCTGTAAATCCATAGTTAAAGCCTATGGTGTCCATTAATTTAGTGGGCAGCTGTTCGTTTGAAATTGTGTCATTAATATATCATCTGTAATAAGGTTATTTTCCAGAGCCTGTTGAATACAAATGATGTCAATGAGGGCAAATAACAAAGGAGTTTGCCTTGTAAGATCTTTGTTTTCAAACGCCCAGAGTGCACTCCTGTACTAGATGTAATATAAATCAACATTAGATTGTAAGGAATATAGTTGTATTATGGCCCATATTCTGTACGGAATCTAGTTGTATTATGGTCTTTGTTCTGTAAGGAATCTGGTTGCGTTATGGGTATTATCAGAAATCTAGTTGTAGTATGGTCACTGTTCTGTCAGGAATCTGGCTGTATGGTAACTATTCTGTCAGGAATCTAGCATTATGTAAGAGCTAATGAAGATACATTGTTTAGGAATCTAGCATTATGGAAGAGCTAATGAAGATACATTGTTTAGGAATCTAGCATTATGTAAGAGCTAATGAAGATACATTGTTTAGGAATCTAGCATTATGTAAGAGCTAATGAAGATACATTGTTTAGGAATCTAGCATTATGGAAGAGCTAATGAAGATACATTGTTTAGGAATCTAGCATTATGGAAGAGCTAATGAAGATACATTGTTTAGGAATCTAGCATTATGGAAGACCTAATGAAGATACATTGTTTAGCCAACTGGTCGTTACATACAATTTTTGAGTTTGTTATCAGAAGTTTTTAAAAATCTCATCTCATGATTATTTTGAGTTCTCAGGGAGTATTGTGGTACGGCATAAATCTTATTTCATGATTATTTTGAGTTCTCAGGGAGTATTGTGGTAAGTAATGCATCTTGCCTCATGATTTTTAGAGCGCTCAGGGAGTATTTCGAGCATAAATTGTAATTTAAACTTATTTCGAGTATTTTTGTAAGCATAAATCTTACCTCATGATTAATTAGATTACTCCCGGAGTAATTTGGTAATTTATAAATCTTGTCGATGAATATTAAAACACGCGGGTTATATTTTGGCACGGTCTACATCTTACATCATTGTTTAGAGTACTCAGGGAGTATTTAGGTAAGGTTTAAATCTTACATCATGATTATTTAGAGTACTCAGGGAGTATTTAGGTAAGGTTTAAATTACTCAGGGAGTATTTAGGTAAGGTTTAAATTACTCAGGGAGTATTTAGGTAAGGTTTACATAGTACCTCATGATCAATTAGATTACTCATGGAGTATTTTAGTTTGCTTCTGTTTCTTTTGTAGCTGTTTACCATGACAGTAAATTCAAAATCTTTACTTCTCTTTAAAAGAGATAAAAGCATGAACATTTAAGTTTACGTGAACAACCGTCGTCATTTTAGTTTACATCTGTGTATCTTTTGTGGCCATTACAATTCGATGAAAAAAGTAAGATACAAAAAAGTGTCTTACTTCCCTGCTTTGTTCCGTTCAGGCATAGATAGCATTGCTCAGTTCAGTTATAGCATTGCTCAGTTCAGTTATAGCATTGCTCCGTTCAGTTATAGCATTGCTCCGTTCAGGCATAGATAGCATTGCTCAGTTCAATTATAGCATTGCTCGGTTCAGTTATAGCATTGCTCCGTTCAGGCATATCGTTGTTCCCTTCAGACATAGCAATGTTCCGTTCAGGCATTGCAATGTTCCGTTCAGGTATAGCGTTGTTCTGTTCAGGCAATGCGTTGTTCCGTTCAAGCATAGCGTTGTTCCTTTCAGGTATAGCATTGTTCCGTTCAGTCATAGCATTGTTCCGTTCAGGCAATGCGTTGTTCCGTTCAGTCATAGAATTGTTCCGTTCAGTCATATTGTTCCGTTCAGGCAATGCGTTGCTCCGTTCAGGCATATCAATGTTCCGTTCAGGCATAGGGTTGTTCCGTTCAGACATATCAATGTTCCGTTCAGGCATAGGGTTGTTCCGTTCAGGCATAGCAAGGTTCCGTTCAGGCATAGCATTGTTCCGTTCAGGCATAGCGTTGTTCCCTTCAAGCATAGTGCTGTTCCCTTCAGACATAGCAATATTCCGTTCAGGCATATTGTTGTTCCGTTCAGGCATAGCAAGGAAGTCGTTGGTTAAGATATAGAACAAGGATCTTGCGTGAATGACCGACTGGTGAAACGTATAGCCAGACGTATTGCATTCCCCATTGTGGTCTTTTCCTGCATGATGATGTAACACTGAGGGAATATCATTCTTGACAAGAAAAATACAGTGGAGAAAACAAATACCAAAAAAGATTATCACTAAATTTTAAATGAGTTATTTGCTGTTTATTCACAGTCACCCGACAGGAAGTCAACTTGAAATACAATCTTATATCTCTTCGGCAAAATCGGTAATTAACAATAACCAGCGACAGAGTGTGACTGATCAGCGATAAAGTGTGAAAAATCAGCGATAAAGAGTGAATTATCCGCGATAACGTGATTGATTGGAAAGTCGAAATCATGCGACCTCCGTTAGATGATGTACTTTTAATGTTGAAAACGGGAAGAAACGAACGGCTTCTGAAATTGATTTTAAAAATCTGAGCCACAAAGTACAAGAGACGAAATAAATAAATTTGTCGTAAACACTTGTTCTCATTTAGATCTGTGAATATATTCTGTCTTGTTTCATTCGTTAGTTACCATAAATTACTTGATTACATGTTTCCAGTGCATTCTGTCTTGTTCCATTCGTTAGTTACCATTAATCAATTAATTAATTACATGTTTCCAGTGATGATGCAAGATATACATGTAATCACAAGCTGACAAAATTCCTTTTCTTATCATCTCCGTCATCTATTTGTTTTCTAAACATTTAAGTCATCTATTTCTTCATGGGTATCCCTTAGTTTACTAGCGAAAGCAGTAAAGGATCATCACCATTCATCATTGGGTAAAAAAACGTGTTTAAAATTCCTCATCATCCATCGAAAAGAGCCAGCATTGTTTTATCTCTGTCCTTTTAACGTTCATCAGTGCGTTGCCACCCTTTGCACAAACCAATACATGGAATATGTACAATATCATCATGGAAAGAACCAAACCATGGATCATAGTCATCATCGAAGGAGCCACAGAAGGAACACCATGGAAATATGGTCTCCATGGAAGGAGCCACACAGCAAGGAACACGTACAGTGTCATCATTGAAAGAACCAAACCCTGGAACATGGTCTACATTAAAGAACCAAGCCATGGAACATGTGTATTATCGTCATGGGAAGATCCAGAATATAGAAACGTGGGATTACTTTGCATGCTACAGTCCATTTAAAGCACGACTGCTACGTACGTGCAAGTTGCAAATAGTCCCCAACCTATAAAGAATAGGTCACCAATCTCACCCACCCCCAATAAAAGCAATAGAAATGCTGTTACATGGAAATACAACAAATTTAACACCAACTTATATTACTATTTGAAAAGCACAACATTTTGATGAGATAATTATAATAGCAAACAGCAACAATGGTGTCAGAAGTGGTATAATTATAATAGCAAACAGCAACAATGGTGTCAGAAGTGGTATAATTATAATAGCAAACAGCAACAATGGTGTCAGAAGTGGTATAATTATAATAGCAAACAGCAACAATGGTGTCAGAAGTGGTATAATTATAATAGCAAACAGCAACAATGGTGTCAGAAGTGGTATAATTATAATAGCAAACAGCAACAATGGTGTCAGAAGTGGTATAATTATAATAGCACATTGGTACCCATATCTTGGTATATTTTGGTTTTTCCAGCAACGAGCTGAATGGAACTCGATGGATCTTTATTGACAGATAATCGCAGGTAAATCCAACCTTAACAAGTTTCCCTATCTTGATCCTATTTCTTTTCTTTTGTTTTTGAAGACTCCATCTATAAACATTGGTGTCCAAAATAATTAAGCTGAAATAATTATGTAGGTATGCATTTGCTCTATATTGAAGGTGCAACGTTAACATACGCACCCGAGTACAGACATACCGCATGGAATACTTCAGATACATCAAGTTATGGTAAGTAACCGATTTTAAAGGAAGCACAAGAAAATGACAGATTTTACACAAATGAGCGGAATCTATAACAGTCTTGACTAATGTGTATCCATCTGAACTGAGTAACCTTTAAATAATGGAATGTTTAGATAGTTCACTTGTATATCACATGGCCAATATGTTTGGGCTGTTTGATAAATATTTAGAGGGAATGTACGGTTTGCTCCACGCAGATGAAATCAACGAGAGAATATGACATTAATTTTTATTGTTCCTAGTTTTACAATCTCACTTTCCGTCTCTATTAAATTACACCATAAGCTGACTCATTTTAGAGACGAGCGACCGCTGCTTCACCAGATGAGCAAATATATGATGACGATGCGTAAGGAAACATTTTCTATAAAGCAGGATAAGTGGTGAATCAAAGGAAACATAACTTCGTGGTCTTCTGATGTCCATTTGAAATGTTTATTTTATCCTTATTACCGCAGAGGCTGTTAGACGTTAAAAAAATAGCCAGCTTTAATACACGGCAATAATTAGCTAGCTCGTGCACAAGTTTGACATGGATTAAAGCTGGTCAATTAACTTTCAATCCGGTGCAACCATAAACTTTTGAACATGACGATGATCTCATGATTTCGACAGCAATTCTCATTTCGCACAGGCATTCAAACCGAATTGAAAATTAAAATTGATTGCTACTTAAATATAAAATGTTTGACACGTGCTCAATATTTCTGTGCGATTTAATTGATAATTCTTTTTCCCAGATTTATTACATAAAAGATCGATTTTCGCAGACAAATAAAGCTACAGGATGATATGGATCACAGCGCGTTGCTGATTACATTCCGCGTTCTTTCAATTGATGCTGCTGCACAATCAAAGACATGAAAAATGGTAGAAGCCTAGTACAATGTCAGTAAATCTGTTGCTCTAGTCTGACTCAACAGTCAAATATTTAAATAGTAAAATAACAATTAAAGTGAAAAAGTGGCAACGCAAACCAATTTTTTCCATAAGAGTAGAGACAAAATTTATGGCTTTTAGCAACACAAAGACAAATGCACAAACGTGATGCATTTGCCAGAATACTTTTATGTTGGATTGACCAGTGAGATCAACTTCGGGCAAGCATTCGTATTATGACGTACAACTTGAGTTACGTTAGAACGTTAGGTGATAATAAAATAAAGATATTGTATATGTATTCCAATCACAGTAATAAATGGAAAGATGGACGTAAAACTGCATTGAACAGACTCATATCAAACACGGAAAGACGGGTAAGTCATCTGCGAAATTCCTTATGACAAGTTACCTTGACTACGCGCTAGGAAGAGGTGTCAACTTTCACAAAGTGGAGACGACGTGTGCGACCACAAGAATTAAACAGAATAAGGGAGTAGAATTTCAAAGGCTTGCCAGTCGTCATGCACGCTTTAAAGAAAAATCAATAGACTGTAGTGAAGACAGGAGCGTGTAGTTATCATCGTTACATTTCTTGTTGAAATTTGGTATATTTACAATGCATACATATGCGTAGTCCGAGTTACCTCTGACCTTGCCACCCAAGTTTTGATATTTGGGCGTTTATGTTGGGGAGCTGGTTCAAAGCTAAAAGTTGGAATTCGCCGACACAATTTTGTGTCGGCATAGGGTAGCCGCTTACTAGCCGGTCCAGTAAACATGAACGACCTTTCATCAAGATATAACTGCATTAAATCGATAGGAATATGGTTTATTTTCAGCAAAGTCGTGAGCATAGCACTCGGTATTTCTTTAAACCGCTGTCAGACGAGACGAAAGAACATCGTTGCGGAAATTTGACCTGGATCTGGCAATTTGCATTCTTAGTCACGTGACTATACAACTCTCGCAACCTACATGTCAATGACATCATACCACGATATACTGCACGGACCAAGAATTGAATGTTCTGGAACAAGGGGCTGCCATCTTTGTATCTTTCTGTCTGTCAGGAGCTCGAAAAATATTTTGCCCTGATTTATAGCAAACTAATCCCATTTGCATCCAAGATCTTCTTTGGGAATAATATTATCTTGATGTAAAGAAATGAAAATCTTTCAGCTCAGAAGCAACGCAGAGAGTACTCCATTACCTAATAGTATATACATTTGCATGGTGTATGTTAATTGCTGTAAAAGTTGTTATCTAAAAATATTAACTCTCATGTGGTATATAAGCTATAACTAACATCGTGCAAAAGTTAGAGTGCTTATTGATAAATGTAGGAGATGTTGACCCTTAAACCTACAATTGTCTAGCAATACTGTAACAGGCAGGGAAAAACCCATGTACGATACTAGCTGTACTGTAGCAGACAGGGAAACACACATGTACGATACTAGCTATACTGAAATAGACAGGGAAACACCCATGTACGATACTAGCTATACTGTAATAGACAGGGAAACACTCATGTACGATACTAGCTATACTGTAATAGGCACGGAAACACCCATGTACGATATTTATAAGAGCGGAACAGTAAACATAAAAGCTCAACTTGATATCTGAGAGATTATGTACGATACTAGCTATGCTGAAATAGGCAGGGAAATACCCATGTACGATACTAGCTATACTGAAATAAGTAGGGAAACATCCATGTACGATACTAGATATACTGTAATATGCACGGAAATACCCATGTACGATATTTATAAGAGCGGAACAGTAAACATAAAAAACTCAACTTGATATCTGAGAGATTATGTAAAGTTCAGATAGAAAACAAGCGCCCTTCTGAACATCTTAGGATGATTCGCAGGCTTCTTAAGGACTTGTGCTTAACACATTACTGTACGATTATAAGCAACTAATAAAACATGACATGCTGTATTAGTTTTACTTCGTTTTCATTTTAATCCGAATTTTTTCCCCAAGGATGTCTTTGTCCAGAATGTTTCCTACACTCCATTCAGATAAGTTTGGCAAACGGGACAGGTAGCAAACATGTGATTAAAGAATCAGAAATACATTTATTTTATAATATTCACCATTATTCTGTGACAGATACAAGCGTTTTGAGACAAAAATATATTTTTTTGGAAGTATTTTGTTATGAAGAACGAAATCACGCCATTAATATCATTCAACTTTTAACATACATTACTGGCGGAAACTGCCGACGCATCGATATTAGTGAAAAAGTATTTCGGTAAGTTACTATGGAAACAAATACAAACCGATATGCCGGTAAATCCGCACACCTTTACATTTATGTTAACGATTCTTCCATTGTGCTTCTTCGATACAAGTAGAATTTAGTCGTCTTGGCAAATCCAGAAATCCTGTTTCCCAGATAGTTCTAATGGTTTGCTGCCATATTCTTCATCTCCAGGAACTTTTGGCTATAAGGAATATCAATATATTTTATCTTGTAACTTTATTTCTTACCGGTCTTTGATTCGTACGAAAGGAGACGTCATTATAGCGATACTTCTTAATTATGTATTATAATTATTCATATTGCACGATAAATTCAATATTTTTTAAGTACCCTAATCGCATATGATATTCCCCGGCCGAGTCATACCAGAGACTTATTAAAAAATGGTGATAACAGCTGCCTCTCTTGGCACTCAGCATTAAGAGGTTAGTGTTAGGACTGGTCGGCCTGGTGTCAGGATAAAGTGGCTGGGTGGGTCATCATGCTACATGTCGGCGGCATGATGCCCCAGTGCTAGACATCACTAGAAACTGCCATATTGCAGACATCATAGTGATATGACTGATTTTTTTTAAAATCAAAGGTACGTTAAAAATCCAGATCACACACACACACACACACACACACACACACACACACGACAATATAAAAATCAATGTTTTTCCCTAACGGCTGCAAGGTTATCAATGATACCATGTCCATCAAGCTGGTCTTCCTTGACTACTGCGAGCTGATAAAAAATGATACCACGTCTACTCCGATGTTTAGACAGCAACGACTGCACAAATCTGATATTTCCAAAGTTACATTTTGATTATATTTGTAATTATCTATCAGTCATTGTCACCTTTAACGTGCTATGCGAAATAAGGCCTTGAGGTGGATAGCGGAGGGGTAAAAGTATTCAAGGAATAAACGGCCGAACGAACAATGCGGCCAACATTTTGGATTTCAAGTAACCAGGTGAATATTTGTGATATGCAATGCAGGAATTTATTATATATTACTGAGTGATAATACAATTGTTAAGTACAAAGTGTTTTGAAATATTTTGTTCATATCGTGTATAAGTGTGGTTGGTGCTGGTGACTTGGAAATATATAGGTTTAATTAAATATTTTTCATACGTCAAATACCATATTTGAAAATAATTTGTTCGTTTAGTCATCTACTATAGTGCATATACCATGATGAAAATAAGTCATATTGCTAATTTGACTTTCGTTTAAATTCTTCAACCTTATATCTGTGATTGGTACCACATCAACATCTTTCTCGACCCTAAATACTTGAAGAAAAACTCCCCAGAGCATGATAAACAAACTCCTGCTTATAGATTTCAATGGAATAAAGCAAAAGCAAATCGGTATTTTTAAGGTCAATGGTTCCATGTTGCTAGCTTCGTTTATGTTTCTCTACGTTAAAGGACTTTATATTGATTTATGGCCCTATTTCTTGACCACAAATGAAAATTTCTTTGACTTCCGAATGATATTAACCTCTTAAAAATTAACGTATCATCTGAAATAAAGATGTCAAATAACAGATTAAACATCACATGGATGGAACATAACAACTCAATTCCACCTAGTATCCCCAAATTAGAATCTCTCGAGATTACAAGAAATTGTAAAAAACCCATATACGATTGAATTCAATGACTTTAACATATTCTCCAGCAAAATGCATGGATTGTATTTAAATTCCATTGTGTTTGACAAGGATATCCCATCCGGAATGAAGGAATTCTTCGAGATAAATGTCTATAACAATGCAGAGGCGACCTTATTGGAGCAGTAAATCTTTATAAAGGCCATATATCAGTCTGTCACACTTAATGGCGTCATTTCGTTTTTCCTTTTCAGAGCGGAATGTACTCGAGAATAAGTCATTGACCTGGATATATACTTTTTTAAAGCCAAGCAAAGACCAAATCAACCACCAAACAGGTGAGAATTCGACTGATTAATTTCAAAAGCCAACCAGAAAATGTGCAATCAAAGAGACCAACGCCGTAAACCTGTATAAATATGCGTCACTCTGCAAACTGGTCATTTGAAGAAAAAACAAATTATTGTAAATTATGTTACACAAAAGAACACACCTCGACCAACGTTCCCTCTAAGCGAATGGTAGATGTGCGCGCAATGCTCGCTGAAATGGAGACATGCAAACTTTAACGTTGGACTGACAATTCAGCTGCGCAGGGATGTTTGATTAGCTGCGCACGCGCGCAGCTTAGAGGGAACGTTGACCACGACATATATCAATTGTACAACAGAGTGACAAGGAATAAAAAGACACTTCCAAACCCATTTTTTCTGTAAATTGATGTAAGGAAAATCTAGTATATATATATATATATATATATATATATATATATATATATATATATATATATATATATATATATATATATATATATATATATATATATATATATATATATATATATATATATATACACACACAGAGGCGTAGCTGGAGGGGGGGGGGGCAGGGAGGTACATATGTCCCCGGGCGCCAAAGTACAGGGGCGCCAAAATGAGGCTTACAACGTTACATTATAATAAGTAAACAAGGGTAATAAATCGGTCACAAGATATATATATATATATATGATTCATTGTTGAAGACGTTAATAGATCATTTTGTTTTAGATTGTAAAGACTCATTTTAAAACTTACTACTTAACTTCAAAATAATGGCTTGTACTTTTCATTGGAGGGATACAAGATGTCCTAATTTATGACAGCTGTAATAAGTATTTGACCCTCATTCGGGTTGTGAAATTGCATCTCATTATTTTATGCAAGGGAGGTTTACCTGAGATTTAATTATTCCGATATTAAGCATGGATGTTAGTAGAATTAGCTTTAGCTGCGTTCAGTTGAGAGGTTTGGATTTATTCCTTTCAATTACTTATTGGAATTACATCATGCTCAGAAACTTTAACACTTAAGTAGCTGGGTGGGAATTGTTGTGAATTCATTTAAAGTCATTATGGATTATATTGTTGTGATACATCAAGACTGTAAGCACATGCAACTATACCAGACCATGGTCATATCAGCACAATTGATTGATTTTCAATCGGAACACCATTAGAACGCATATGGAATACTAAATACTTTAGGATTTTAGACAAAAACTTTATGATTATATTCACCATACTCATTTGTAATCTATCCCGTTCTATTCATAAGAAATTAATTATTTGATGCATTCGGCAAACTTTGTTGATTTTCGCTCTTCTTTGTTATTTTAGTTTAAGATAATAGAGTCGCAACACTATATAAACGCCATTTATTGTGGGGGTAGGGTGGGGGAGAGAATGAAAGATAGAGATTCAAAAGACATCCTTTCTGGTGGACGATATAAAAAAATACACGTTTCCAAGCTCACTCTTTATAGTATATCACAAGCCACGGGTGATTATCTGTTATGATCTGTTATCGTCACTAGCCACGGGTGATTATCTGTTATGATCTGTTATTGTCACAAGCCACGGGTGATTATCTGTTATGATCTGTTATCGTCACAAGCCACGGGTGATCTGTTATGATCTGTTATCGTCACAAGCCACGGGTGATAATCCATTATGAGTCTATCTTGTTTATTATGTGTATATGCATAACCACTTAGCGAATCACTGTAAGACAATTGTCCTGATTTTAGGGAAAAAAATGTTCTTTCTCGCTGTTTAAATGGGCTAATTATATTTCATCGTCAAAGCACAGTAGATTATCAATTGACAAATCCAACGCTTTCAGTAATGTATTGGATATTTTGTGTGTTGCTTATATTGCATTTGTATTATAAACACCTAAGAAATATCAACACTGCCACAGGTGGGAAAAAAGAATAGCGACGTGTCACATGTGACTTGCGACGACGTATTTCTTGTAGAAGATGTACAAACACATTTCCGACAACACATTTCCGAATCAAGTCTCTAATAAGCAGAATGGACATATGAAATCGAGTCTCGACCAACCAGGACGAATATATCAACATGATTTGACAATCCGTAGACCAGCAGTTCTTATCAATTTGGGTGGAGACCTGTATATTAGACTTGTAGTGTTCATCTTACTACCCATGTCACCCATCACCTTCCACCCAATCAAATGCTACCATACCACCAGCATAGGAAATTCAAAAGTATTAGTTGATCTTGGCGACCCGCTGAAAACACGGTGACCCAGTTTTGGGTCGCAGCCCATGGGTAAAAACCACTGTCCTAGACATTACGGAGACGAATATACACCATATTCAGATAACATCTCAAAACACTATTCGTTTCGAACTATTAACACAATATACAAGATCAGATGTGTAAGCATAATATATTTATTATCAATTACTGCAAATACCTATGTATATAACTGTAATGTGTGTGAATCCGCCGTATTTACTGACACAATGTCTTTAAGATGAATACAGATAAACATAACGAAGACAAAGAATGATGTAAAAGGAAAATCGTAATCTCCGTCATCTGGAAAATCAGTTGTAAAGATATATCGGAAAAAAAAGCCATACAACTTGTAGACTTAAATGAGAAGCTTTGTGTACGTTGGCTATAAAGCTGTGAGGCTTTCAAGTTGTTTTGCAAGTCATGTCGGTGAGTGTAAATAGGCCCATTCATTTAGTGGATAGCAGATCATCGTAAACTTCATTGCTTAAATAAATAACTTGTCACATTGATATTTGTTGCGTGTATCTAATAAAAATGTTTCATGTCACTTAAGGCAGATAACGTGGAAGTGTGTCTATTATTCATTGTTACAAAACTCTTCAGTTCCAGTTCCGTACTCTAATTGATATAGGGCGTCATATAAAATTGATGTGAAGAATGGAGACGTACTATCATCGACATTGTTAAAGAGTTAATGGAGATTTGTAGTTTTGACAAAACCTTAATCATCATGGCTTTGTGAGATTTCTTGGATCATTCAAACACCTGAGCCATGATGGCTTTATAAGAGTCCTTGGATCATTTAAACACCGGATAACAAAAATAAAATCCACGATTAGCATTACAGGTCACACGCCATTAACCCTATTCATTTATTAGCCTGTAGGAAAATCTTAGTGTCGAGTATGGGCTTGATTGGAAAACTGCATTTTCATTCCATATGCAGAACTTTGCATAGCATCAGTCTGAGATTCCACTTGGAGTTTATGATATGGTTAAACGTCAATATCACTGACTAGGTTGCTCAATATAGCTTAAACGGTTCTCTCCATTCACTTTTTAACAATATTCTGTCAAAAAACGTTGCCAGCCCCACCCCCACCCCAAACTTGCAACCAACACATTGACTAAATACTGGCATTTTCAATGACATGAATTCCAAATGAAATATTGACATAAATACTGGCATTTTCAATGACATGAATTCCAAATGAAATATTGACATAAATACTGGCATTTTCAATGACATGAACTCCAAATGAAATATTGACATAAATACTGGCATTTTCAATGACATGAATTCCAAATGAAATATTGACATAAATACTGGCATTTTCAATGATATGAATTCCAAATGAAATATTGACATAAATACTGGCATTTTCAATGACATGAATTCCAAATGAAATATTGACATACATACTGGCATTTTCAATGACATGAATTCCAAATGAAATATTGACATACATACTGGCATTTTCAATGACATGAATTCCAAATGAAATATTGACATACATACTGGCATTTTCAATGGCATGAATTCCAAATGAAATATTGAGAGGTTGTTTTTCACACGTTGCCCAGTTATCTATGCACAATAGCTTGTGTATATACCAAACATGGATTACAACAGTGTGTAAATGTAACATATTGGAGTTTGTTTGGTCCATTTTGACAGATACGAAACTCTTATATTCATTTATTGAAACTGTGAGTTTCTTTTGACGGTTTGCATTGAAGATGTTATGTCGTTCACATATGAGACAAAATGTGAAATTGACATGGTCAAGAAACATACAAATACACGAAATGAGACACGAATATACGAGAATATACAGTCCGTCAATTGATATACACAGTTGTTTAGTCAATAAAGGAAATGAAGTCCCTCTATTTCACTGACATATGGCTTACACAAGGAAATGTTACATTTCTTTACTCTCTGCAAAGTAACCCGCCTGGAACTTTACTTGCCACAGAACAACGTTGAAACAGGAACCTTGACCCTTCAGACGCCCAGCTTGGTCAACATCAGTGGTTCCACCAATTTTATGCGAACCGCTCTACAGCTGAAATATATATTTGGTGAAGATGACAACTTGCTGAAAAAACCCGTATGAAGTGTAACAATATGTGGAAAAATTAAGAGCCACTGCATAGTGGAAACTACAGAAGGATCCCTATCATCACGTGCGTAGGGAAAATTAGAGATGTAAAAATGGGATGAGTGAGTCCCTACCGACGGCTCTAAGCATATGACCCAATAAGACGGTCGACCAAGTTACAAAAACACAATTTTCTGACAGAACTGAAACACTTCCCACGGGTAATGCTGAACCCATACAATATTTAAAGTAATATCATGGCAGATTTGTGAACGCCATTCCGTAAGAGCCATATTCTAAAGACGATGAGCTGATTCAGTGATCCTTGTCGCCTTAAGGATGCTTTTTATTTCTTTCTAGTTTCACGAAAGACCGTGCATTCAATAGTCAAAAAGAGAATGAAGCAGAATAACATCATTTTGTCTCCAGTTATCTTACCAAAAACCAGTAATATATTATAGTGGCCGCTCCAGTGACCTAACAGTAAGTGCGTCTGACTCGTGAGCGGGAGATCGTGGTTCGATCTCCGGGTGAGTCATACCAAAGACTTGTACAAGTGGTACTAACAACTGCCTCGCTTGGCGAAGAGGTTAGTGTTAGGACTGGTCGGCCTGGTGTCAGGACATTGTGACTGGGTGGAACATCATGCTGCAGTGTTAGACATCACTATATACTGATTCACTGCAAAAATCGTAGGACTGTAAAATTGTTCAAGATTCGTTAAAACTCCAAATCTCTCTCTCTCTCTCTCTCTCTCTCTCTCTCTCTCTCTCTCTCTCTCTCTCTCTCTCTCTCTCTCTCTCTCTCTCACACACACACACACACACACACACACACACACACACCACAGTGTACTATTATGTTATATTATTAAAGAGCGACATACCGAAAAAAGACCGTGTAGTGTATCAAACCAGTTTTAGCACCTGCATCTAAGCCATTTAGTTCATATCGACCCGGTTATTCAGACTGCTTCGTCCATTTCCTGTTTGATGACGTAATATTGTACAAGTTACTTTAAGTGTCCACTCCCGACTGAAATCTGAGTCATGCACCTGCTGTGAAAATAAACTTTATTAAGGATGAGAGGACATTTGTGAAATAATAGGTGTCTATTGATATCAGAAACCCGCCAGGGGGCGGCGATGCGTGATTCCAGAGGAGACGGTAATTGCCGTCTAGCAGTTTCAAAGTCAAACGTGTGGTGCTTGTTAACGACGGAGGGGTATTCCATCACGAACAGCGAGCGAGAGTGATCAGAAAGTGGAATTTCACATAAATTAATTTGATGATTGTATAATTTATCTAGTAGACAGGATCAATGTAATGGTTTCTGACCGCAAGCATAGTAATGAACACACACAAGTTATAAAACAACCTGAGTCACTATGTTGCTCATATAGTTACGTCATAATTAAATTTATAACGTTACGTCATAATTAAATGTAGAACGTTACGTCATAATTAAATTTATAACGTTTCAAGATAGTTAAGTGTAAAATATGCGAAGTAGAGTCCTCTAAACGTTCATGATGAACCGTTTTTTTTTAATGTTTTAAGTTAAGTATTAAATTGTATTTTTCTTTTGACCATTTGGATCTTGCACGCAATGTCCCCCTCCCCCATATCTCTCTCTCTCTCTCTCTCTCTCTCTCTCTCTCTCTCTCTCTCTCTCTCTCTCTCTCTCTCTTAAACGTGGAAGAAAGCAAGGCACGCATACAGAACGTCTTGTTTCATTTTGTTGTTGGTTAAATGTGAAATTCCACGCCAGTAATCTACATAGTAATGAACACACACACACACACACACACACACACACGCGATATATATATCGCGTTCTTACATCACTGTGGCAATTTATATAAATGCTGGTTTAACTCTTAAAAAAAAAATTAAAGATATGTCAAATCTTATTTGTCCTGACATTTGTGCTAATTGGAAAGATGAGTGTGTACACCAAATAACAATTAGCTGACTGAGGTGGAATAGATTGTTCAGTTAGCATTATACATTCTCAATAAAACGTGCTTCTTAACGTTAACAATCTCATTTTCTCGGGTGGACCCTATTTCTCTGGTGTTATATATTTATTCTTCTCATGACCAAGCAAGACGAAATTCATCAGTTAAACAAACACACATTAAAGATGCTTAACACAATAACATGTCATAAAGGCACTGAATAAAGAGATCATCAGAGGAAAACAGAGCTAGGCCTTGCTTAGAGGACTTTGTTTAGGATTTATTCCTCTTTACAAAATGGTTGCCGAGACCAACAGTAGAAGGAATATACCCGTCGACCGAGGGTGATCATATCTGCCAAATGACTACTGCATAACAGAGATTGCAATAGCCTGTTAAACAATTGGATCACTAGCTAGGCATAATAATAATAATAATAATAATAATAATAATAATAATAATAATAATAATAATACCAACAATAACAACAACAACAACAACAATAATAATAATAATAATAATAATAATAATAATAATAATAATAATAATAATAATAATAATAATAATAATAATAATAATAATAATGTGGACATTGTACAGACCCTAATCGTTAGAAAATCAATGCTCTTTCCAGTATTAGATAAGATATAAAAACGTATACAGCAATATTATTAGAAAAAACAAACAGCACGAAATTACAAAACAAAACATGTGGACAACTGAGGAAGTAAACATTACTAACTCTTGAAGCCTGTTTTTATATAAGTAGTAATAAGTTATTATATTATAGAGTCTCAAGATGCGTTTTAGGAAAACTATTGAATGAGATCACAATGTTCATGTGTCTAAAATCTATGGACATTTCGTTGCACGTTGCTGGGCTATGTGGCAATAAGAACGTTATCCTTATCACTTCATTTTAACATGAGGAACAACAAAAATGCGAGTGTCCGAGGAGGAGTGTACTTTTCTAGATGAAGTATACACATGTGTGAGGTTAAATATTGGATCGGAGCCAGTCAACAAAAGGTAGGATGGTCACAAGATTTATGCTTGAGTCTGGACGTGGTCGTTGGAGGTTCAGATTTTTATTACTCTAAGGATGATGCAAGTAGCTGTATTTTTAACTCTTTGAAGTTTCTATATTACATACTGAGCCGTACCGGATAGCAGTGCATTAAAATATTCCAGTCTTGAAAGTACTAAATAAGACGCAAAGGTTTTTGTAGCATCATCTGAAAGAAAATTGCGAATGTAGCTGATGCATCTTAGCTCCAGATATGCAACCTTGCGTATGTTCATTACATGTTGAGGAAATGAGAGTGTACTCTGAAGTGCCCCTAGGTTTTGTACTGAATGTGTACATTTAATGATGGTATTGCTGATACTTATTGTTTGAGGTAAAGAATATGAATGAGAAAGTATTTGCGGGGTGATCAGGATGGTTTAGTTATTCACTTACATCTTAATACATGTCATCCATGACTTCACATCGAAAAATGCAACTCTCTACGTCTTGTAAAGTAGACTCAACTTCATTTGGGCAGCTATATTTTTTACATTTGAGTGATATTAACATACAACTGGCGAGACACCGGATGTTGATTTATGACACCTGAGAGCGGATTAGTTTAGAGAATGAATGGAACTGGGACGAGAACAGCGCTTTGTGGTACACCAAAACATAAATCAACTTGGCTGAAAATGTTTCAATTTACGGACATAATATGTGTCCTGTTGACCACGTAGGACTTGAACTACATTATGCTGCATCATGAATACCAAATACATACTGAAGACGGTGACGTAATGATCATTTATGTTAAATACGAAATAACTGCATTTTTGAAAAATGATGGTAGTTACCAGGATGAGAGAAATATTGATAATATTGAACCCAAGCATTCAAGCAGCAGTGATGATGGAATGGAATCGAATTCATAAGACTGTGTTGCTTTTCATAATAGTAGGGATGTGTGCGAGCATAAATACTTTATGATGTCGTTTACCCACAAGGCATTGTACCATCGGCCATATTGTTTTCCTACAAATATATGACAGAACGTTTTGCAAATCTTTTTGTTGTTTTCACCTTTTCATCTAAGTGATTATTCTTGTTTGTTGTTCAAGAGGGACTTGTAAATAATTGTTGTGTATTAATGTTGGTAATGGAAAATGGATTGACTGTTCCTCCCTTAGTGCATTGTTTACCTGTGCAAAGACATATGAGTATAAAAAACAAATAACAACAACAAGATAAACAACAACAACAACAACAATAATAATAATAATAATAATAATAATAATAATAATAATAATAATAATAATAATAATAATAATAATAATAATTAATTAATAGATGTCCACCCATACTGAAGTCTTTAATGGCTAGATGTCCTCCCAAACTGAAGTCTTTAATGGCTAGATGTCCACCCATACTGAAGTCTTTAATGGCTAGATGTCCTCCCAAACTGAAGTCTTTAATGGCTAGATATCCTCCCATATTGAAGTCTTTAATGGCTGGATGTTCTTCCATTTGTATGCCTCTAATGGAGGGAATCAAGGAAATTGTCTTGGGGTTTATAGGTGGTCTGAATATCTGGGTTGTCTTGGGGTTTATAGGTGGTCTGAATATCTGGGTTGTCTTGGGGATAGTTACTCAGTTTGCTATGATATTTTTGTGTCCTTGGTCTGAGGGTCAACGTGGGATTGGGGATAGTTGGTCTGTAAGGCTATGTTGCTTAGGGTATCGTTGGCGTGAGTAACTGTGCTGCCAAGGCCATTGTTGGTTTGAATGGCTGAGTTGTCTTATGAAATCGTTGGGCTGCAGGCTGTGTTGTGTATGGGATATTTCCATGAATAGTTGTGGACATGTTTAAGATAAAAGTACTATATTTGGTAAAAAAAAAAAAAAAAGATCGATATTCGCTTACACAAAACATTGCCTGAGCAACGAAGCCATCCTACTGATAAGAATGGCTCCTTCTTTTTTAGCCTAGTTGTTTAATCATAAAACGACTGAGAATCATTCAGATATTTTTTTAATAGCGACGTTCATATTGATATTCTAGCGGTCGTTTCATACTTCGCTATATAAATTCACCGTGGCGGTTGTAATTAAAATGTTCAAGTCACACGTGGATTAATAATTACATTTTCTATTTCTTCTACAGTTAGCACATGTATCAACTTACAAATTTAATAACACGGTCAGTTCATGGACAACATATGCCGACAATTAATCATTACGCCTGATAGATTTTCAAAGTTCGTTATAAATACCTTACAGCCACGAATATTATAGAGCGTTCTGAGTCAACAGTCAACAAGTTTAATCTATTTCGACACTGGAACTTGATGTAAATTTTTCAATTGTATTTGAATGGATTATCAAACTCGTCGACTAATAATAGAAAGTATTTTTTTTATGCCAAACTTCTAGTTCTGAATATGAGTAAAACACGAATAAATGCAAAAGCAGATATAATGTAAAAGCGATTTAAATGTCAATGCAGAAATATATTTTTAAAAATCATTATCTGGAGGGTGGCAAATGCGGCTGTGACAATGCCAGAGTTAAAACTGTATCCGAAGGTTTCTTTTGAAGTTTTGCAACTTAACTGGTATGTATGAGAGTGCATATATATTATTGAACTGATAGCAGATGGGAATCTCGTAGAGACCTGAC
Source organism: Unio delphinus (assembly GCA_029339505.1). Classification (NCBI taxonomy): domain Eukaryota; kingdom Metazoa; phylum Mollusca; class Bivalvia; order Unionida; family Unionidae; genus Unio; species Unio delphinus. The sequence goes on along the minus strand of JAQISU010000055.1, from coordinate 7,394,647 downwards.
TTTTATTTGCATGAAATTGCAAAACAAGTTTTCGACACAACTTGAAGACGTTGGACAATTTTAGGTGGCGAGTCTGCCATTCAGCAAGATTTATCTTCGGCGAGTTAGAATTTCCACGAGATAATCGTAACTGAGATCTCGTTTGGCGAGGCGTTGCATTAACGTGTATGCCATTAGACGAGTTGTGATACATAATGTTTGTGCATATTGTGGTTTATGTTGATGGTATTTGATTATGGAAAGAAAAATAAAAGGTTAAATTTTGTATAGGACGAAACGAAGATACCGCCCTAGAGAAAGTCAAAAGAGTTGAGTCTGTATGAAAGAGAGATACAACGCTGGAGTGGGAGTCACTCGATACTTAAGTTGCACACGGCTGTGCTTTCTGTCAATAGATTCCAAATAACCACCAACACAAACACACATTCGCATATGTAAATTTTATTGTGACCAACGATTATCCGGTGTATGTAGTGACAGATTTCTTTGTGGGAAGTGCATGAGGCGAAGAATAAGCGTCAAATCAAGCGATTCGCTTTGCTATTAATCATGTATCACTCGTCGATACACATGGCCTTGATATTTTTTTAGGCAGGTGAGTTTGATTAAGATAATAGCAGGGACAGGCAGTACCCATGAATAACACCTGGGCTAAGTGTATTCATGAATCTAGTATTAGATTTCACAATGCCGGTCACTTGAATAAATCACAAACTTACGACTTTATACGATAATAGGGACTGAAGCCGCCACATCCATTGAAGAAGAGACGTGTTAGTAGGAAAATAATTCAATTCAAAATCTGTCCTCCGCCATATGTACCTAACATATATCTAGAATACAAAAGTATTGGTCGAACTGCCCAGCTGTTGTCAAGGTAATATAAAAGTCTGTCCTTTTTCTCTGGAGGCCTCGTTCAGGTTAAGTTAAATGTAAAATCTTGTATTTGATGAGTTCCACGGATGTTATATATTTGTCATTGTAATATCATGCTGTATTTATCGAATGATATAGCCGGTATAATAAGTTTTTGTTTTTTCAACGATTGCTTCACCGAATCCTGATTTGGGAGTAATCGTTAAATTCCAGGGTGCCCAACATGTGTAACACCATATGTGCCAGAATGTTAAATTTTACTTAGACACGCAATGCCCATACGGTCCAACGTGAAAACTGAATTGGTCCAATCGACCCGTTAAACCAGGCAAGATCTCATTAAGTTTTTTAGGACTTTGTTCGTTTTCCTGACATGGATAAATTTCAAATATAGCGAAATGCGTTTAACTGTTTGGTGTAAAGTGGTGTAAATGCTGTTTGGAGTGATAGGTAATCCGATCCTCTTTAGTGGTAATCTTAAAACATCGTACATTCTTTCTAAACCTGTTTGACGTCATCCAATGCTACGATATTTTAGCCATGGCAATTACCAAACCTGGTCTTGCAAAAATCTACTTTGACATTTAGAAGGTTTCCTACTGAAACCAACGCATAGCGCGAATCATGGTACATTTATCTAACAGCTCGTTACAATACATGCATTACCTTCATTTATCGAGGTAAATAAATCTTTTGATGGTGGTGGTGGTGGTGGGAGAGTTAGTTTGTGTTATGTATATACCCACAGTTTTCAAGAGCTTTTGAAATTGAAGTAGATGTCGAGTCTGTATAGATGCTCTTCCGTCATTAGCACAGTCTTTGATATCAACATGACCTTATCAGTCTTTGATATCAGCTTGACGTATTCAGTCTTTGATATCAACTTGATCTTATCAGTCCTTGATATCAACTTGACTGTACCAGTCTTTGATATCAACTTGAGGTATTCTGTACTTGATATCAACTTTTGACCTTATCAGTCTTTGATATCAACTTGACGCATTCAGTCTTTGATATCAGCTTGACCTTATCAGTCTTTGATATCAACTTGACTGTATCAGTCTTTGATATCAATTTGATGTATTCTGTCTTTGATATCAATTTGACTTATCAGGTTTTCATATCAACTTGACCTTTTCAAGTATTTTATATCAACTTGGACGTTTTCAGTCTTTGATATCAATTTGACCTTATCATCCTTTAATATCAACTTGACCTTGCCAGTCTGTGATATCAACTTGACCTATAAATCTCTGATATGAACTTGAAGCATTCAGACATTGACATCAACTTGACTTTACCAAACATTGATATCATCTTGACGTATTCAGTCATTGAAATTTCCTTGACCTTATCAGCCTTTGATATCAACATGACCTTATCAGTCTTTGATATTAACTTGACTTCATTAGTCATTGATATCAACCAGACCTTATCAGTCTTTAATATCAACTTGAACTTATGGAACTTTGATATCGGCATGAGGTATTCAATTTTTGATATCAGCTTGAAGTATTTAGACCTTGACAACAACTTAACCTTAGCAGTCATTGATATCGATTTGACCTTATCAGTCTTTGGTATCAACTTGAACTTATCAGTCTTTGAAATAAATATGACGTATTCAGCCTGATATCAACTTAACGTATGGATATCAACTTGACCTTATCAGTCTTTGATATCAACTTGACCTTATAATTCTTAGATATCAACTTGCCCTTTTCAGTCTTTGATATCAACTGCTTTTTTCAGTCTTTGAAATAACTGTGATCTTGTTAGTCTTTCATATCAACTTGGCGTATCAACTTGACGTATTCAGTATTCTATATCAACTTGACCTTTCAGTCTTTGATATCAACTAGCCATTTTCAGTCATTGATATCAACTTGACCTTATCCCTCTTTGATATCAATTTGCCCTTTTCCGTCTTTGATAATAACTTGACGCATTCAGTCTTTGATTTCAACTTGACCTTATACGTCTTAGATATCAACTTGACCATTTCAGTCTTTGATATCAAACTGCTTTTTTCAGTCTTTGATATAAACTTGATCTTGTTAGTCTTTGATATAAACTTGGCGTTTTAAGTCTTTGATATTAGCTTGACGTATTTAGTCTTCTATATCAATTTGACCTTTCAGTATTTGATATCACCTAACCCTTTTTAGGCATTGATATCAACTTGACCTTATTCCTCTTTGATATCAATTAGACCTTACCCGTCTTTGATAATAACTTGACGTATTCAGTGTTTTATATCAACTTGACATTTTCCCGTCTTTATATCAACTAGTCCTTTTCAGTCTCTGATATCTACACGACCTAATTAGACTATATTATCAATTTGACGTATTCAGACTTGACCTGTTTAGTCTTTTTTTATCAACTGGACGTTTTCAGTCTTTGATATCAACTTGCTGTTTTCAGCACTTGCTATGAACTAGACCTTATCAGTCTTTTATATCAACTTGACTTTATCAGTCTTTTATTATCAATTTGACTATATCAGTCTTTTATTATCAATTTGACTTTATCAGTCTTTCATATCAACTTGACCTTATCAGTCTTTAATATCAACTTGACGTATTCAGAATGTGATATCATCCTAAACTAATAAGTATTTGATATTAACTTAACACATTCATTGATATCATCCCAACGTTAACTATCAGTCTTTGACATCAACTTAACAGATTCAGTCCTTGATATAAACTGTAAGTATTCAGTCTTTGATATCAACTTGACCTTATTAGTCTTTGATATCAACTTGACGTATTCAGTCTTTGATATCATATTTTCCTTATCGGACTTTGATATGAACCCTGAATCATTATGTTTACCGTCTTAATTATAAACTATTCAGCCACTAATTTTGCATTATAACAAACGGATCAATCAGTCACTACCGGTGACCCGTCAAAAGAGCGCACGACAAAAGAGCGCCGACAAAAGAGCGCCGACATAAGAGCGCCGACAAAAGAGCGCAGACAATTGGGCGCACTTAAGCAAATACTTGAGGTACGATAAACGAATATGGCAGGGTTAGAAAGGAACTTTAATTTGTGATCGCTAAGGCTAATACTTGTTTAGAATGAAACAATCGGAGGTACGATCAAACGACATCACAGCTATTTGTGTTTACCTATACGAATAAACGAATATGGCAGTGTTTTATGTGTGATTAGATTGCGTTTTGAATAAAAAAAATTCGCCTATACTTATTTTAATGAAGCAAAAAAAAAAGAGTTACCATCAAACGATGCCGTCTGATCTGAGTTAATTTTCTTGTTTCTATTTTTAAATATTTTTTTCCGAGGTCTTATGTCTGCGCTCTTTTGTCTGCGCTCTTTTGTCGGCAAAATAGTGCGCTCTAATGTCTGCGCTCTTATGTCGGCGCTCTTATGTCTGCACTCTTTTGTCGTGCGCTCTTTTGACGGGGTGCCGTCACTACCACAATGTTGTCGAATAAGTGGACACCACTATTGATCTCCTGCTAGTTAATGTTTTGGTTGAATGTTTTCGGCATTGAGACTCGTTCAAGGTTGTAATACAAAGTTTTGGAGAATCGTGCCCCTTCCAATGATAATCAGCGTGGTTGTAGTTGATACAGGCATGTCTAATATTAGAATAGAATGCGCATCTTTCTGGTCACGAGTCGAATGCCTTGATCACTGAGCCACTAATGCCTGGTCTTGTCACGAGTCAAATGTCTTGATTACTGAGTTATCAATGCCTAGCCGTGTGATGAGTCGAATGAGTTGACAACTGAGCTACCGCGGTTATTACGATAAGAAGACACTGCTCCATTCCTGTAGTAACCTTGCTTTCTGTCAAATTTTATAACAAAAGAATTTCATTTAGCTATTTGGAAATCTTAGGAATCGGTATATTTATTTGTTTGATTAGGATTTTTAACGTATCTTTAACAATTTTTTCAATCATATCGCCTACGATGTCTGCAGTGAGGCAGTTTATAGTGATGTCTAGCACTGGGGCATCATGTCGCATACATGTAGCATGATGTCCTACCCAGTCAATTTATCCTGATACCAGGACGACCAGTCCTAACACTAACTTCTTAATGCTGGGCGTCAAGCGAGGCAGCCGTTAGTACCATTTTTGTAAGTGTTTGGTATGACTCAGCCGGCGATCGAACTCACGACCTCCCGCTTCCGCGGCGGACGCTCTAACCATTAGGTCACTGGAGCGGTTATCGGCATATTTAAAACCCTCGAAGGGAAATAATACATATTATATATAAATCGGTATATTTTAATACGATTCATATTATATAAAAATCAGTGTACAGGAATGCAATACATATTCTATAGAAGCAATACATATTATATATAAATCAGAGTATGTGATTACAATATATATTGGTGACGATTAACAGGAAGACAATGTGGCACATTACATATTTCTGCCTAGACTATTTGCGTTCGGCATACCATGTGTCCTGCCTTTACTGCACAATGAGGTAATGGCATGGACGACTGTCCTGTTATGTCAGTTTTAGATGAAGATCACTAGATCTCAACACAACAGAATAATTGTAAAGTTTAGGTAGAAATGCGTCAATTCTGCTAACATATTTAAGAAAACATTAATTATATTAGAACATGAGCGTTGTATCCTATAAAATGTTATTCAATCCATTTCATCTTCTTTTGAACAAATACTGATTGAAATCATTTTCGAAGTCTTTGTTACTTTTTTTTATCCAAAGATGTCGATCATTCATAAACTTGCAAATTCAGGATGGGCACCAATTGTCACAAAGGTGATTCATGTTCATGAGAGGTTTATGACAAAGAAATTCATGAAAAGCTTTCACAGTGCGGTAGAGTTATGCGTTCGCCCGCCTCCTGCCACCGCCATGGCATTTATTTGCGTGCGCATGTTCAATAGATCAGTTAGCAACTCAAAGCGACCATCGCCTGGGACATTACGACGATTTATATCCTTTGTTTGGACTTGTAATGCAAGAAAGTTCTGTTTTGAATAAACAAATTCCAGGCATCTGATACACTTTACAATTTGTTAACCATGAAACGAGCTTGGTTTTATCTCAGATTTCACCAGCTAACACATCGATGACGTAAATAGAGTTTATTAGGGACTAATTTCTTTGAAATACACACAAAATTTAAGGGAAAGATTACACAATGAAAATTTTATGAATGAACAGCGATGAAAAAAAATCCAACTTGTATTATGCAGTTCTGAATATTATTTTACCAATGGGCAAAACACATTGCCTTTATATTTACTGTTGCGTGAGTTACATATAATTGCGTTTCGATTTGGTCAATACGAGAACTTTATATAGATATTATAGATAGTACCTGAAATAACGGTAATTACAGGTAATTATTGTATTTTATTGTGTGTGTACAATACTCTTTATTGTATTATATTTTGTAGTATAGACCGGTGACCTAAAGTTCTCAATACACATTCTCTTCTCAAACACAAATAATTGCGGTTTTTTTTACTCCTGAGCAAAACACATGCAGTTGCCTCTTTATTTTGCTAACAATTGCTGTTGTTGTTGTTGTTTTAGTGTATAACGCAAATTTTTAGCACACGATAGATTTTACATGGAGGCCAGTATTAATGGTAGAGGAAGAACCCGGGAAAGCATTCTCACATCACCACATTGGACGAATTTGAGACTCGAACCCACGCAGACAGAGGTGTGATGGCAGCGATCCGTAACGCAGAGCGCTTTAGACCACTTGGATACTCAGGGCTCGTAACGATTGAAATACATGTAACTGCTAACGATTGAAATACATGTAACTGCTAACGATTGAAATACATGTAACTGCTAACGATTGAAATACATGTAACTGCTAACGATTGAAATACATGTAACTGCTAACGATTGAAATACATGTAACTCGGTTTTTAATTTCCTTATATGACGCTCTCGAGTGTCGTATTTTGCAACAGGTTAAGTTTTTAACGAAAATCGTTTTCTGGGTTTTCGACACTAGTAATACCGGCTTTTAAAAAAGACCTTAAATATCTAAGGTATTGTTATAATAGCTTTAGTTCCCTTTTTTGGTGAATGATTCATGGCTGTAATATAGATTATAGAGGATATAGCTTGACCTCGCTTCAGATGTGCGTTTATTAAAACAAGCTACTAGCTCTGCTTGGTCAAACTCCACCAGTGAGATCCTTAGGGATTTATGATCTGCCTGTCCCAAGTCAGGGTAAAGGAGGAGGGTTGGGCGTGGGGTTAGCACCCCCACCCCGTAAAAATAACGACGCTACAGAAACGTCAACAACAGAAGAAACAGAAAACTTTATCCTGGGAGAGGATGGGTCTTCATCACGAAGACGCATGACGTTGGGTGGTGAAAGCCGAAAGGATGCTACAAAGCCGACTACCCTTTTGTCTACCAGGAGAATCAACATCGACACATGGAATGTTAGGACCATGTACGAGCCAGGAAAGACGGCGCAGGTAGCAGCCGAGATGAGGAGCAACAAGCTGGCCGTGTTAGGCATCAGCGAGACACGGTGAACCCAAGCTGGACAATCACGACTGATGACAGGAGAGCTGTTGCTGTACTCCGGGCATGAAGAGAGCGACGCACCCCACACGCAGGGAGTAGGCTTCATGTTGTCCAAGCAGGCACAGAGAGCACTCATTGGATGGGAGGCGCACGGCCCCAGGATCATCACGGCATCCTTCCGAACTAAGAAGAGGAAGATCAAGATGAACGTCGTCCAGTGCTATGCCCCAACGAACGACAGTGAAGAGGAGGACAAAGACCAGTTTTACAACAGACTGCAGAAGATCCTCGAGACCTATCCGGACAAGGACGTCACCATCCTCATGGGAGATGTCAACGCCAAGATTGGGTCTGACAACACTGGATACGAACCAGTCATGGGCACCCACGCCCTGGGAGAGATGAATGAGAATGGAGAGAGATTTGCAGACCTGTGTGCACTCAACAGCCTGGTCATTGGAGGCAGCATCTTTCCTCACAAGCGGATCCACAAGAATACATGGATATCGCCAGACAGCGCGACAGAGAACCAGATTGACCACGTTTGCATTAGCAAGAAGTTCAGAAGATCCCTGCAGGACGTTAGAGTGAGAAGAGGAGCAGACGTGGCGTCCGACCATCACCTGGTGGTGGCCAAACTGAAGCTGAAGCTGAAGAGAAACCAGATGGAAGCGTCAGACAGAAGAGTCAAGTACAACGTCAGCCTTCTGAAAGACCCCAAGATAAGACAAGAGTTTGGTCTGACGCTGAAGAACAAGTTTGAAGTGCTTCAGGAACTTTTTCAAGAAGAAGAAGACAGTGTACCCAACAGTTGGCAGATAGTGAAAGAAACACTAAGAGCATCATGCCAAGAAGTAGTGGGGACAAAGAAACACCAACAGAAAGACTGGATCACAGCAGAGACCTTGACCAAGATCGAAGACAGGAAAAGAAAGAAGGCAGTAGTCTACAACAGTAGAACCAGAGCAGCGAAGGCCAAGGCTCAAGAAGCTTATGCAGAAGCCCACAGAGTAGTGAAGAGAAACATCAAGAAGGACAAGAAAGAATACATAGATGGACTGGCAGCTGAGGCGGAACAGGCAGCGTACAGCGGTAACATGAAACAGCTGTACGACATCACCAGACGACTCTCCGGGAATTTCAGCAAACCAGAAAGACCTGTCAAGGACAAGCAGGGGAATACCATCAACAGTTTAGACCAGCAGATGAACAGATGGGCAGAGCATTTTGAGGATCTCCTGAACAGGCCAGCATCCGCGAACCCCCCAGACATCGAACCAGCTAACGTGGATCTCCCGATCAATTGCGAGAAACCGACCAGAGACGAGATCAGGAAGGCCATCACCCTGATAAAGAGCGGGAAGGCGGCTGGACCCGACGACATCCCAGCAGAAGCGCTAAAGGCAGACCTGGATGCGTCAGTGGAAATGCTGTACCCACTCTTTGAGAGGATTTGGGAGGAAGAAGACGTACCGGCAGACTGGAAGGAAGGTTACCTGATCAAGCTTCCAAAGAAAAGCGACCTCAGCAACTGTAACAATTACAGGGGCATCACACTCCTATCTGTGCCAGGGAAGGTCTTCAGCCGAGTCCTCTTGGAAAGGATGAAGGCAGCCGTGGACGCACAGCTGCGAGATGAGCGAGCAGGCTTCCGGCAGAACAGATCCTGCACGGACCAGATTGCGACGCTCCGCATCATAGTCGAACAGTCCCTAGAGTGGAACTCCCCGTTGTACATCAACTTCATCGACTATGAGAAGGCGTTCGACAGCGTGGATCGAGAAACCCTCTGGAAACTCCTTCGGCACAACGGCATCGCAGCCAAGATGGTCAACCTAATCAGGAACTCATACGGCGGCATGTCCTGCAGAGTTATCCATGGAAGGCAGCTCACAGAAAGCTTCCAGGTGCGAACTGGAGTCCGACAAGGATGCTTGTTATCACCGTTTCTCTTCCTCCTCGCCATCGACTGGATTATGAAGACGTCCACCAGCGAGCGCAGGAACGGAATTCAGTAGACTTTGTGGAGCCAGCTAGACGACTTGGATTTTGCCGACGACCTTGCACTCCTTTCACACAGCAAACAGCAGATGCAAGAAAAGACAAACGTTGTGGCAGCCACGTCTTCACAAGTTGGCCTCAACATCCACGAGGACAAGACCAAGATCCTGAAGATCAACTCCACAAGTACCGAACCAGTCACCGTGAATGGAAGTCCCCAGGAAGAAGTGCAGTCCTTCACCTACCTGGGTAGCATCATTGACCAGCAGGGCGGTACAGACGCAGACGTCAAGGCAAGGATCGGCAAAGCAAGAGCCGCCTTCATCCAGCTCAAGAATATCTGGACCTCCAAAGAGCTGTCCTTGACCACCAAGATCCGACTGTTCAACTCCAACGTGAAGTCAGTCTTACTGTATGGAGCAGAGACCTGGAGGACGACCAAGGCCACCATCAGGAAAGTCCAGACCTTCATCAACAGCTGCCTCAGAAGGATTCTCCGAATCCGCTGGCCTGACACCATCAACAATGCCAATCTTTGGGAAAGGACCTCCCAACTTCCTGCTGAAGAAGAAATCAGGAAGAAGAGATGGGGCTGGATAGGGCACACCCTAGGGAAACCGCCAACCAGTATCACCAGGCAGGCGCTGAGGTAGAACCCACAAGGCAAGCGGAAGAGAGGCCGTCCAAGAAACACCTGGCGACGCAACCTCCAGGCTGACACCACCAAGATGGACTACACCTGGAATCAGCTAGAAAAAATGGCCCAGGACAGAGGACTCTGGAGATCTGTAGTTGGCGACCCATACCCTGATAGGAGTGACGGGCAGTGAATGATTGAATGAACTAGCTCTGCTTGGTCATTTTCACTTCTTGGGCTGCTGAGGTCAATTATAAAACATAAGAGCCTATAATTTTATTTAATATATTTTGTAATTTATTCATTGCAATTTCAGAAACTGGTCTTGACTAGTCTGGCAAATTAATGTTTTTCCTATTTTAAAAACTGCTAAAGATGTACTTTAGACTAACTCTGGCTGATTTTTTCAGCACATGAGAGCCGTCATTTTGATTAGCCACAGGCTTAGAGCATGTACAATTTCCACAAATGCAATGTCATAAGAAATTGCAGCCACATCACATGAAATAAGATAGAGGTATGCCAACAGTTTCACCATCATTGTGCATATTGCAAATTTCAAATAACTTCACCTTCCACCTGTCACTCTCATTATATATATGATGTGTATCTTAAAGACCAAATATGTACTGATATTGTAGAATTTGATTTCCGCCGTCTATATGAAGTATTTAAGCATATCAAAAAGTCATTTTGAATAATTTTCATATTTGTCTTACCCCCCACTCCGAATTTCCTTTATCGTCATTTATTTCTTAACTTTATTAAAATGAATGAAAAGAAAGAAAAATCTCTATATATTGCATTCAATTAATGCAACAGTTTTATATTTTAGTTGACTTCATGCCTGTGTTCTTAATTTTTATTTCTTGATAATTCAAGCTGATTTTAAAATCTGTTTCAGATAGTGTACTTTAGACTAATTCAAGCTGATTTTAAAATCTGTTTCAGATAGTGTACTTTAGACTAATTCAAGATGATTTTAAAATCTGTTTCAGATAGTGTACTTTAGACTAATTTAAGCTGATTTTAAAATCTGTTTCAGATAGTGTACTTTACACTAATTCAAGCTGATGTTAAAATCTGTTTCAGATAGTGTACTTTACACTAATTCAAGCTGATTTTAAAATCTGTTTCAGATAGTGTACTTTAGACTAATTCAAGCTGATTTTAAAATCTGTTTCAGATAGTGTACTTTACACTAATTCAAGCTGATTTTTCGAATACATGTAGCAGTCACAGCATAGCGACTGTAGAATTTACAAAATTATCCAGATAAATTTCTATACAGTACATGACAATAGTATAACAATATTCTCTCTATGGTGCATGTTGCAAATGTAAATAGCTTCACCATACACCTGTCACTATGAAACGTTCCTAACATTTAGGGAGCTCCCACTAATACGTGAAATACATATGACTGCCTTTCTTTATGCTAATGCGTGAAAAAATGTAATGGTTTGTAAAAAAAAATAAAAAATTAATGGGTGAAATGCATGGAATTGCCTTTTTTGATATAGATTGTTACTTTTGTTATATATATATATATATATATATATATATATATATATATATATATATATATATATATATATATATATATATATATATGTATGTATGTATGTATGTATGTATGTATGTATGTATGTATGTATGTATGTATGTATGTATGTATGTATGTATGTATGTGTGTGTGTGTGTGTGTGTGTGTGTGTGTGTTAACTAAAAGCTTACATTCTCGACCTGCACTGATGTAATGATTGTGTTTAAAAAAAGTATTTTATTTTGATTTTCGTATTCATGGTTTAGATTTTAGGAAAAAAATGCCTAAGATTCAGATTTCAGATATTGCGAAAAAATTTGACCCAAAATTAAAATTAATTTGTTGTATCAGAAGAAAAAGAAAATTTGGCTTTAAAGTCTCGGTTTAATAAAATAATGTGAGTTATAACATTATAACAGTTATAACATTGGTAATCTGGCAAAATATTTGAAAGCTGTATTTTGAAATATAAATGTAATTAGTGCACCTCTAAAACCTTATCAGCCATTTACAATCTGTATACATTTAGAAATATTTCGAGGTTTTAGAATTATATCGATGTTATAAATACGTGTAGCACGGCTATTTATGAAGGTAAAAACAGTTGTTTTCTGTGATATCAAAGACAAAGTTCTGTAAAGAGGATTAATTCATAAACTTGGATTGTCGGTGTATATTTCGGATTAACGTCCGCATTAACTTAATAAGATGGTGCAAACTAATCGTGTACAAGGTTGTGCTAATAATATTGTTGCTGATATCCAATGCAGTAGAAGATATTTGGCTGATATCCAATGCAGTAGAAGATATTTGGCTGATGGTATTTCATTATAAGTCATTGTTCAGGATCCGGCCTTGGCTGCTGGCGTCTTTAATGAAAATAATCACACAGTTCAAAGTAAGGGCAGATCAATAGCTTGTCATTTTTAATCCTAACATGACCGAATCATTGATCTTATCACAATAATCTCATCATGCATACCACCCTTCATGTTTAATGAGAAAATACAGTTACAAATCCTGTAAATTCTATTTTAAAAAATATAGGTTGAAGAATTGCACACATATTCGGGAAATACTATCAAAGACGTGTAAAAGGATCGATATCCTCTGAAGTTTGAAATTCAAATTCTGTACGAAATCATAAAATGTTATTGGTTTCTTTTTCGTAAGACCGCTTTTAGAAAATGGAGATATCCTTCGGAAAAATTGTAAAAGATCAAACTGAAAACAGGTGAAAGTCAACGATGTGTTCTGTCAGGTGCTACAAATATGCAACATATATAGATGTCTCAGAAGAAACGAAACTGGAGAAAGTATAACGTAGATGACGTTAAATATAGAAAGATTACTTTTCTAAAAATGTATAATTGTGCTTCTACTGGTTTCTAGTAGTTTTTGGTTCCATCAAGTGTTTAGTGGGTAGGTAATATATAACTTTGCGGCGCATAAAATTTACAAATGTATTTTATCAGGATTTATTTCTTACAAAAATATATCATCGAAAGGGACCTTCTTCGACTTGAAATTAAGAAACCCTATTAGATAGTGTTTCACATCATATATGAATGGAGTTTTAAAAAGTCAAGCGTATTATTACTGCGGTGAAAACATTCAAGCGATTTACTACCACGGTGAAGCAAGTTCAAGTCAGTAATTACCACGGTGAAAATGTCCAAGCGAATTACTACTGCGGTGAAAGAGGTCGACGCGTATTACTGCCTAGGTGAAAATATTCCAAGCGTAATAATACCGCTGTGAAAAAGTCGAAGCGAATTACTACATCGGCGAAAACATCCAAGTGAATTACTTCCGCGATGAAAGAAGTGCCCGCATTCTATGGGTTGCTTGCACAGACGTCACGATTGAGTACGCAAATACCCACAATGTAACGCACGCGCATCTTGCGCCGCCATTTTGTGTCCCTAGCAAACCTTGTCAATGTTAGTCATCATGTATATTTAAGATACTAATCTGATTAAATTGTCGATAAGGACATTTACTTTCTCGAATGGAGTTTTAAAAAGCCAAGTATAGATTATACTTGAAATTAAGTGCCCTATAACACGAAAGTAAGCAGAAAGCTGGAAGTTCCCTTTGAATAGTGAAGTTGAACCGTATTCGTGCATATTGCTATAAAAAAGAAAAGCAGTTTGTTTTCTTCTTTTACAAACAGAAAATATTGACATTTTAAAAAAGTGTTTCGTATCATATCCCTATGCTTGTCATCTTGAAGAGGTGAGAGAAAACAGAATTTGGGAGAAAAAAGCACGAAAAGAACAGATAAGAACAACCGCAGTGAAGATGGACTAAAACGGAAAGAAAGAGGTTATCAAGTTATACAAGGCAATAACTTCGACTGTTCATTTGTTTCTATGATGAACCGATTCTATCATTTAAAACAGATCGGCTATTTATAAAAATATGTTTGTGTTTGAAATTCGGTAAATGTTTTTAATGTATAAAATAAGTGTATCTCCTAATGTATTGTATTCTCACAGTTGTTTATGTAATTGATTAAATTTTTTATTTCATGTAAGGGGGCTCGTGTCATTCTGCTCTAAATATCTGCTCAGGTCTTTAGTCATTCAACCTATAAGTTCCACGCTTTCTATAGGCCCGTTTGATAAGGGTTGTTTCCTCCCTTGCGCGTGTTATCGTTATTTGTTAACTCTACTTTCGGTGAGCAAAAATCTGATGAAATGACGTATAAACAAGGAATCGCAGACCGGTGCTCTTTTGACAAGCTATCAGTTCGTGAATTGAAGGTTTATTTAAGAGATAGAGGTGCACACGTTTAGGGAGAAAATATTCCAAATAAATGGACTTTAAACGGCTTATGGGATAGTCATTTGCCATTGTTCTAAACAGAAGATTGTACAATTATCTTGTAATGAACAGTTTAAGAACTTTTGATAGCAAAATGACGAATGTCAAGAAGCAGTTAAAAACAAAAGTTTTTTTTTAAGAAGACAGATATATGCACTCATTTACATATCACACAATTTCGCAGGAGTGCTCGCATTGCTATGTGAAGGCCAAATTGATTCCATAGTTGCCAAACGATTCTTAGAAGAAAATTGACTTATTCATCGTTTAATTTTTCGCATATTTATTGGATAATATGCACACTTTTAGTAAATAGGAACATATAATTTGCTTTAATGTCCTTTTGAGGCAAGTCGGGGTTCTTTTGGAATTTTACTGACACCCGCCCCCACCCCCCCCACCCCCACCCCCCCCACACACACAAAAAAAGAGAAACACTTGACCATATCCGGCCCTGTTGGTACTGAGTTTCTATTCTGACTTTTAATAAAAAATAAGTTTTATCTGCTGGAAAAGAATTTAAATTTCAGTAAATTATTGAATTCCAGACAAAGTTCATGGTTATGAAAAATATATATATATATAGATCTTCTTATTTTCCCATGTGTGGTCATAGTAGATACATATGTATATTCATATATATTGCTCCATCTGGACAATGACACCGAGGGCTAAATAACGAGAAACGAATAAAAGGAACAAATTGTTTGAAAATCAATCATCACTCAACATAGCCTCCACAATTCAATATTTTGAATTCCTCATTCTGTGTCAAAATACTATTCTCTATTCTGTATGTCAGTATACTATATTTTTTATTCTCAATTTTAAATTATTAGATACTCGATATTCTGTGTTATTATATACCATATTTTGTATTCATCATTCTGTATTATTAGATAATCGATTTTTATTCTATATTTTGTATTATTAAATACTATATTTATATTCGCCGTTCGGTATTATTAGATACTCGATTTTGGATTCCTGATTAGACACAATTAAATATGTATCTTAATCACACAGAATGGAAAATGTTAGCTATATTATATTAATCACAGAACGGAGAATATAAGATATCAATTTCTTAACAATCAACAATGTTAGAACAGCTCTGCTGATGTGATTTTGCTTTAAAATGAGTGCGTTTTTACATACACACACGCACGCACACACGCACACATAGACACACAAACACATTGATTTGAGGTCTATTGACTGGCAAAAGTTAGCGTTTGCTATTTCCCATTAAGTGTGTTTACATCCCCAAGGAATGAAATAAATTAGCAACATGGCGCAACGCATTCACACAACTTCGGATGAATTTCCCTTTCCTACTATATAACATAAACGACGCTTTTTAAGATGGCAAGGTGGGTCACTTTGAGCTGGTCGTAAATCAAACCCAAGATGTGCCAGAAAATTAGTCCGTACCTGGCTGTCCAATAGCCAACTGAATATGGAATGTTAAACAAGAACTCCAAGGGCAGACCTAGTGATATTTTAAATTGCAGGTGTTAATTAAAGGTACCATACCTAGATCGTGGTGACCATTTACGAGAAACAGAGGCTGGAGTACATAATTAAAATATGTCATCTTTGTACTGTTATTTTTTGTCTTTCCTTTTTTTTCTGATTTCTTCCACTTCGTACACGCTTCTGTTGAACCCACCACATATTGCAAGAAACAACGTGACACGCAGTTTTGTCAGTCTATTGCATGCCACGGTAAACTGCCACTTCAGACAATTAAATGCCATAGTTGCATATGTTTGTGACATAACCACACTAATTAATATACTTTTGTAATAAAAACGAATTCGAATTTCTGCTTGTCCTGGGAGCGTTTCGTATAACCTATACACGTCATATTGCAATCATATAATTTAAAAGATGGAATGAAAGACAAAGAGAGTGAAAATCTATTTATAATTTCTGACGTCTTCGTATCAAGGAAAGGCCGATATAGTCTTTTCTTATAATTACTCTACAAGAGAGCAGCAGAGGAGGTGAACAGACCAACTTTTCTAGGCGTCAATTTAGTAAACTAAGGCTTCCTTGAAAATACTTTTACAAGCGTCAATTTAGCAAACTGAGGCTTCCCGAAATTGCTTTTACAGGCGTTAATTTAGCAAACTGAGGTTTCCTCAAAAATGCTTAATAGAAGCCTCCATTCATCAAAATAAAATTAAAAAAAAAAGACGCCATTTAGTTGACGTTCACCTCCTCGGCTGCTAATGCGCTAACTAAATATTTGATCAAGTCCGATACGATATCTTGTCCGAGAGTCTGCTAAATTTATCGTTATAAATCCGTATGGGGCGGTTCTAGCCATACTAAAGAAATTTTTAAATTTATTAAAATCCATATCACCGTCACACCAGTAATTAAAAATATTTTGTAATGTGTATTTTCCAGTACCGTTAAATACGCATACTAAATTGCAATTTTCTCTTATTATACTTGGAATCTGTGCGTATTTTTGAGTAACATATATCACATCTATGTTTTTATGTCTGCCTCGGGAAAATATTATAGCAGGATTTGTTTGTCTTTCCAACATAACATCATCATATACGACTAAATTGTTAATACTTCCATCAATATCATCAATACTAGGTGCCTCTTCGATATCGGTTATAAACTCAATGATATCATCACCGTTAATTTCTCGCGCGGCATCATTAAAATCCTTTAGCACTTCATAACATCGTTGATCGTCTACACTCGGAGCAATCATGTACAATTTATCCCACTTCATCCATCTCGTTATCAAATTAAGTAGCAATTGTGTTTTGCCACTTCCAGATGGTCCGATGATAATCGCGCGAATAGAATCTGGTAACATTGCATGATGTTTAATAGGTTTTCGTTGTCGAGTAGCTGAATAATCAATTACATTCATAACTGTTATATATAAATTATGGATCTATATTGTGTGAAGTGTAGGACACGTACTGGCACAAATGACTTGACGACGATTACAACGAAAAATAATCGATCAGCGCTTTCTGGTAAATGCGTACAATGTAGTACGAAAAAATTTAGATTTACTTCCACGAAACCTTTAAAAAAAAACGAGGAGGTGATATTGCAGCCAAATTGACAAAACTCCCAGGAACACCGTGGGCAAAGTATCCAGGAGAAAAGCACCTTCCAGGATATAGCTACTGTGGACCGGGAACACGATTAGATATCAGACTTGATGATCAAAATCAGCCCCGACCCGGCGAGTATCCAATAAACGCTATTGATAAGGCGTGTCATGCTCATGATGTCGCTTATAAAAGCAGCAATCTTCAACATAGACATCTCGCAGATGTAAAATTAATTCATGCGTTAAATGCTATTCCTGATAAATCCTTCAAAGAAAAATTGGCTTCGTGGTTGGTAAAATCTGCTATGAAGGGTAAATTGATGTTAGGTGCTGGTAATTGAAAATGCTAGCATTTTAATATGGAATCTATTTATTATTCTCCGAGAGGATACTGGAGAGGTTACGCAGCAATCAATAAACTAGCTAGTGCATCAAAGGTGAAAAAAACTACAGCGGCAAACTGGTTATCTAAACAGGCAATATGGCAAATTTATCTACCAGCGCCTAAACAAATTAACTATTCGCATTTTGATGTTACAACACCTAATGAAGTTCATCAAGCTGATATACTATTTCTGCCGCATGACAACGGTTACAAATACGCGTTAACGTTAGTTGATATTGCAAGTCGATACAAAGAAGCAGAACCGTTAAGGACAAAATCATCTACTGAAGTAGCTTCTGCATTTGAGAGGATTTATCGACGAGGTCCTCTGCGCTGGCCAAATCTGTTACAAGTTGATCCTGGCAAGGAATTTCAAGGTGTTGTTACATCTACGATGAATCATCATAATGTCGCCATCAGACGAGGACACACTGCGCTACATCGCGATCAGGCAATTGTTGAACGGTTTAATAAAACCCTTGCTGAGCGGTTATTCGGATATCAATACGCAAAAGAATTCATACAGGATAAACGATCCCGTGAATGGGTCAAGAGATTACCAGCTGTGATTACCGCAATCAATAATGAGATTACTAGAACAATTAATATGAAACCTGTCAACGCTATTAAGAAGGCGTCTATCAAAATGGAAATCCAAGGAATTTCACAAAAAGAACCAATTCTTGGTAGTAATGTCATTGTAAGGTACTTATACGAACCAGGAGAGCTTGAGGGTGGTAAAAAAAGAGCTACCGATCCTATTTGGAGTGTCACTACGCATAAAATATCCGGCATAACACGATCAACTGGTAGACCTCCAATCTATAGACTGGATTCAACTGCTCCTCAGCGAGGATTTACACGCGAACAATTACAAGTGATTCCCGAGGATACTCAATTACCACCGCGTGGTCTTAATTAGCACCCAGGGTGCTGTCACCCCGGCGTCTGTTGCACTCAAGACAGGTCAACATCACATTGTTTCTGACATGACCGAGATTGTTATCTTTTCTATCTACGGTGAATTGGCGAGGATCTTTATCCGACCAATTCCAACTCATTATACAATTACAACTCGCGCAGTGATTGTTCTGTTGTTGCTTTAGTGTCTTAATTAATTCAGCATCAATGTCAAATTCTCTTTTATTTTTTTTATCCTGTTGTTTATAACCAGAGAGTTTTTTTCTGATTATATTATCATCGGTGTGTATATTACTTATTGTATTGTCATTATCATTAACCACAATTCTTCGAAGTTGGTTTATTCGCCGTACTCTGGATACTGCGAGATAAACTAAATTTGACCACTCAATATGATTATCTACTATCCAAAGAGTTGTATCGGATATAGTCAATCCCTGTGAAGAGTGTATTGTTGCTGCATAACCTAACGTCCACGGGGATTTATCAGCACCTAATGCATCTTTAACGACGCTGATATCAACCAACACAATATCATTTAATACTAAATTCTGCTTTTGTTGTTGTCCAGGAATGTCAACGTCGATATTCTGCTTTCGTGTATCCTTAGGTCTATAACAGAGTGGTACTGGAAGTGTTGCAAATTTTTCTTTATGTAGCGCAAACAACTTCATCTGAAGTGCGTCTCTGACTATTTTTCTACTCGCGATTATTAAATCATTTGGCTTCCACATTTCCCAAAAATCATTCATGGGAGTTTCTGAAATTATTTCACGCGCTATTTCACATTGGATTTTATCCGGTTGTAATCTAATTAGCGCTTTGAATTCTCGTAATTGTTCATCAAGTGATCTATGGTCGGTATTAATCTCTTCATAATAATCTACAAATCCTTTTAACCATTCATGTGGAGATCCACCAACAAATGGCTGCGGTTGGCCGTGATCCCCGCACATGACGACTTTTGTGTTTTTTGTCAACAACCATGATAGAAATGTCTGTAATACTGTCAACGATATAGTACATACTTCATCAATGATTATTACATCAGGAATGAATTTATCGCCCATTCGATCAGGAGTCCATGTATCGCCTTTCCATCGAAAGAAGCTGTGATAAGTACAGGCTTTTACCCCCCGCGCTATCATCTCTCTGGCGAGTCTGTGAGTTGGTGTTAACACAATCATGTTAGAAACGCTAGCGTTTCTACGGAATAATTCGATTGCACGAGTTGTCTTTCCTGATCCACCACAGCCGTTTAAATAAACTGTCTTGTATCTACAAATCGGATCGGATACGGGCGGTGCAGTAGAAAATTCTGATTGAATCTCTGAGATATTATGGTTACTTTTCAAGTATTTATCATCCATAGCAACGTCTGCGGATTTACAATACTCATGTAGTGTTTCTTTTTTAAACCTCCAATTCCCCCACGCTTCCTTAGGATCTGTGAATTTAGCTACATCTGATTTATATTTCTCATGGATATACATCGAATCAGTAGCTACTCTAACCGCGGTATTAGGAAATCTATTTATCATCGAGAATAGATTAATACAAGAATAGGCTAGCATAGAACTTCTCAATTGTGTGTATTGACAACTTTTTCCATCACAGTAGGTAACAACCGTACCTAGTTTCTTACCATTTCGAAGGACATCATCTACCCAAACATTATTAGTTCCGCTCGCAGATTTGTAAGCTTCCTCATCTAATTCCCCTGATAGAAAAGCGTTCTTACGGGTTACAAATTTCCCTTTTTTTATTAAATCAGATATTATGAAATTGTATTCTTCATCGTCTATGATTAATCTCGAAGAGTATTTTGCATTATCAAATCTTCCACCTTGAGTGAATTTACCGATTATTTTTCGTCCGAGATCTTTAGCCTCTCTATTACTACCTTCGAATAATTTCTTAGACCAATCTATGATTTGTTCCTCGCTGAAATTCTTCGAATTTCCATCTAGAAATTGTTTTCGTTGTTCGTTAATTATTTTTTCGAGATCGGGTTTTGGTAACCAAACATCTTTCTGAGCGTTATAACAAATAATCGCTTCACTGACAATTAACGATATTAGCATACCACAATCGATCATATACCGCAATAGCACAATTGGCATCCACGCTTTTTCATACATATGTCTACCAAGCCAAAGATAACTACACGGATGTAACCCTGTAGCTAATTCGAATGATATCACACGAGCGAACCCGGTTAAATCAAAATCAGGCAATGGACCATTAATCGCAACACGAGTCATTTCATGTGTGGGATGTCCAAATCGTTTAAAATATTCAGAGCATTCTCCATATCCGAGAAAACTTCCAGGATAACACGCGGATATATCAATTGAAATCATACCATCACGTGAGTATTTCGTATTCCACAATCCTCCATGACTTAATTCGACGCAACTCAACTTCACGTCATTGAGAAAATCACTTCGTGTTGGACGCCATGAATTCTTTTCTCGTGCGAAGTGAGCTACCACTGATGGAATAGTAAAACTATCCGTAAGTAGTTTTTCTGTAGAAATGCTAGTGTTTCCTTCTAAATACTCATTAGCGATTTTTCTCATTCTAGTATCTAATTCTTCAGTTCGATATAATTCACCATTTGGTTTTACAAACTGATCAAATCCTATTTCCGGATCCTCATTACTCCTGAGTAACCATACTGACACAGGGTCGTCTTTGGTTAACGCGTGAATAGCATCAAATAATTTCTCTTCATAGAAATCATCCCTAGAAAATTCTTTAGGGATATATCGAACAGTTCTTTCTCGTGGAAATATATTTACCGCGGGTGTCCACGCGTGTTTGTTATGATCAATAATTTCAATTGGAGCTCCTCGCGATTGATATTTCGGTTCGTATAATACTTCTCCGGTTATTGTCGCTACCGATATTGGAAATTTTAATAATGCTTCTAATTTAGCTATATCGGAAATCGTTGCCCCGCGCTGTTTCACTGTCAATTCCCATTCGGTTATTTTTTTTCTTCGTAGATCAGTTAATTTATTTCCCCGGGATGCATTTTTGAAGTGTTCTATTAACCGTGTTGCTACACAATTAAGTGGCAAAGCCACTGATGATGAAAACATTGGAGCTAGTTTTGCAATACTTGGATTATTATTTATTGGATATAACCCATACACAACTGCTGTTACAGGGTAAGATTTCTCATAGTATGGTTTGTCAATTCCAGTTAGAATTCCTGGTTTGGAATCTCTACTCACAATAACAGTTTTTTTATCCTTAAGGATTGGGTCAAATTTATCTCTGATAATCCATTCACCTTCCTCTTCGATAATGAATTTTATTCTAAAAAAATACCTCCGTAGAAATTGCTTTGCAATTTCACCAAGGTGTGAAAGTATCACAGCTGCTCTTATATCATTCATAGTAGCATCAATTACGGGTATATTGACATCTTCATCAATAATTCGAAATGTCGACCACGTATGAGATGCTCCATCACGCTTAAACTCATTAAAACAGTCGCTGATTTTACTCAATAGTGGTTTATCATCTACTAGACTTTTAGGTATATCAGAGATTCTATCGAGATTAAATCTAACATTTTTCCAAGGCTTAATTTTCGATAATCTCTTGAACTCCTTCATATTATAATTAAAACAAGTATTTAAATAAGAAAATTTTATATAATGAATCATTGCAAATGGCTTATGATTGGATCAAAGACTCCGTGTAACAAATCATGTAGAAATGAATTCTGTGGGTATCATATGCAGAGTGTGAGAAACGGTTCGGAGGGACCTCTACCATGCTTGCATTGTGGGGTAGGTGTAAGAGGCAAGTCGCAGTTATGCATTAATTGCGGGGGTAAGCGTTATAGAGAGTTAAAACGTTATTATGACAAGCGAAGAATCAAAAATCCTGACGACGTCAATGGCAAAATCATAAAAACTACGGCTGATTATATAAAAAGATTTGCTAATGTTATAATTCAGCCAATTAACGAATTAGACAAATAGATATATTATATATAAATGAGCCAAGAATTTCAAAGACATCCTGTTATTAAAAATTACGAAGCTTCTCGTGATGGTGTTGTTAGACACAGTAAAAATAAGAAATCTGTTGGGCGGGATAATGGTATGGGTTATTTGATATTTAAAGCTGGAGGGAAAATGTATCTCAATCACCGTTTCGTCTTCGAAGTGTATAACGAATCAATCAAAGATGGTTTTGTTATTGATCATATTGATTCTAATCCCAAGAATAACAAGTTGAACAACCTTCAAGTTATTTCTCAATGTGAAAACACAAAACGAGGAAGAACTGGGAAATACCCGAAAAATGCTAGATCCGTAAAGTCAATGGACACTGACAACAAGGAGATGGTATTTCAATCAATGTCAGAAGCTGGTAAGTATTTCGATATTCACACCTCCTCGGTACAAAAAGTAGCAGAGGGAATTTATAAGACTGCTTTTTCAAAGCGTTTTAAAAACAAAATTCAGTTTGTTTATGTATAATTTGCATTGGAAATCGCTTCGTGAAATTGTGAAAGAATTTCCATTGAAAATCTTCAATTTTGCAATTTCACATGGGAGATAACTCCGTTAGGTATAACGCGTGTGAAATCCGTAGGATTTCCACCAATGACAGAGTTACGGATCTTAAACATTGAAATCTATGTGTCATTTACCTATGTTCGCTCAGCCGGAACGCGAGTGTTTCCTATTCATTGAAGTAGGTGGGCGTGGTTAAAATTCCTTGTATTACAATGATCTAATTGATAAGGATATATATACTAAAAAATCTCTATTTTGTATGACGGCTCTGTGGTGTAATGGTATAGTGTGTTTGTCTTGTAAACATAGATCTATATCAACTACGTGTTCGGTCCCCATAGCAGATACATTATTTGATGGCGAAACGGAAGATGTTTTTATATTAATTGGGGGGGAGGGGCGGATCCCCCTCAGCCAAACCAACATTGTAACTCATGCTATCGCATTCTCGGTAGCGTGGGTTGGTGTTTTTTCCAACTCATGCAACCATGAAATCGAATTCATGTGTTGCCATGTTGGTTTGGTTTACCACGCCCACATCACATTACCATCATCGTTCCATTGAATTATAATCCATCCTTAATTAAGTACATGTTATGCCTAAAATTTGCCGCAACACTCGAGCGCGGAGATATATGGCATTGTACCGTCCTATGTGTTATAACCGCCTACAACACTAGATCAGGGGTTATTGTGCCGTCATCCATTGTCATTGAAATCAATTCATTCATTGTGTCACCTATAATCTATTGTTATGTGTTTGTCGGTTGTAACCGTTGAGCGCTGCTTGATGTATAAAACACCAAGGGGTTCAAAACGGTGAATGTGCCGTCGTCATTCATTATATATAATCATAATCACCTATAATCGCATTAAGCTTCTGGGTATACTAAGATGATCAACACCTTAGTGTATCCAGAATTCATTTTGAAATACTTTTAAAGAATTTTCATACTTTGTATTTGAAATACTTTGCATTTAAACAAATATATTTTTATATATATATGAATCTTGAAAATCTCAAATTGATTATTATTGAAATCAACAAGTTGAAGGATGAAAATGTAAAATTATGTTCAGGTTTGGATTGTGATCAAATTATGACTGATTTCGAGGATATACAATTTGCAGAACAGACAGGAAAATATGTCCTATCTAAGAAATATTTTTTAATTAAGAATATCCAAAAGCTTATACGTGAGAGCTTAGTAAATACTGAAGATGTTAATGTCTTCGTACCATTATGTAGCATCGTTGAACGTGTACGTAAGCAATTAGGATTAGAATATGAACAAAAGAGACTTATTAATTGTAAAGTGAGACAATTAAAAACATTAATGGAAAACTCTGAAGGTGATGAGCCCCACGCGTAGAGAGCCTCCTTTGTTTGTATAACCAGTACGGTATGAGGAAGTAAAATTATGTGTGTAACAACAAGGAAGTATTAAAATGATTTGCATTTTTTAGTTAGTGATTTCTTTCGAAATGATTTGGATTTGAAAATCCAAAGGATTTTTTAATTTGACAATTAGTAATACTCTTTCAATAATGGTAGGAGAATCATTAACTACACGGAACACTAAAGAAAGACTTGAAGCTCTTAAGAAAATATTACCCCTTCGTGATAGAATCCGTGAAAAACTTCAACAACGGCAATCAATGGCCACCGACTTCACAGAGGATACAGAACAACTCTTCAAACCAGTTGTCAAGGCAACTACAGATGTGAAAACAGCAACTGAACGGGCGATATACGGAGATGTCCCTAAAGAAGGTCCTAGAACAGAGAAGCCTCTTCTCCCTGTGTTGGAGAAAATAGCAAAACGAACTAAACAAACGAAACAAGCTGTACAAATACTTCCAGGTGAAATCGCAGGGGAGATGGAACTACAACGACAGCAAGAACGAGAAGAACTACAACGGCAGCAAGAACAAGAAGAAGAAGAAGAACAACAACAAGAACAAGAAGAAGAAGAAGAACAACAACAAGAAGGCGCAGTTTCCACGAAGAGTCGTGTTTCCTTTATAGACAAATTCAAACCTGAGATTGTATCACAAATACAAGAATTTCAATTTGAAAAACCCAGCGATTACATCACCTTTGGTGAGTTTGCTGTCAAGAGTTATATTATAAAAAGGGAAATTCTCAAAGACGAGTATAAAAATAGTAAAATACCAAAGGATGAGTGGTATGATTGGTTGTATAAAACGAAGAAGAATATTATGAATCTTACTGAGAGAAGGAAGGAAGAACAGTCGTATATAGACTTTCAGAATGGAATTAAGGAAGGAGTAAAAAAAGCTAAATCAGACCCTGAATTTCTTAGATTACCAAAACCCGGTTCAGAAATAAAAACACAAGGTGCAACTGGTATCACTGAAAAAAAAGGCAGTGGTTTAGTTGGAAACTCTAATGTAACATGTCCCGGCAATATTCTCGGTGATATAGCACGATTAGAAGTACTTGTAGGAGGAAAACGAGCCGGGAATAACTCACCAGAAATAATCAATGAAGCAGCTGATATCTGTAGGAGATTATTTCAAGGTGGTATCATGGATATTGCAACATATAGAGATTTCATTGAAGAGTTAGCCGAAAATTCTCATGGTTATCATAGCGATTAGATAATTGGAAATGCTTTAGCATTTGGAAACACTAGTGTTAGAAGTATAATACTTCTATATAGAGAATGATCATACACTACAACCATGATAAACCAACTAGTGTCTACGTGGTAAACTCACGATTACCAAAATACCGAGTATACTATGGAGATGGTCTCGGTAATACTATAATGGGATTATTTTCAAGAATGGCTCCAAAAGTGGCTCCATTCGCAAAACAGGCAGCAATGAAAGCAATTGATGTTATCCGAGATAAGGGTATTAACACTGTTGGTGATCTTGCTAGTAAGGCATTTTCAGCCGCTCGGGATAAACTAACAGCGCTAGTGAAATCACGAAGTGATTTTCGACGAAATTTTTCAAAACCTGGAAATGCTAGCATTAGAAACACTAGTGTCGGAATGACTTCACTGCCATCTACTGCAGTAATGCCTACACAGGTTAGTAAAATAATAAATAACGCCGTGGATAAAAAACTACAGTCGTTAATGACTAACGCCCAGGATAATATAACAGCAAATATGATAGCCGGAAGTGGGCTTTCGGGAAGTGGTTTTAAGAAGATTCGCCGGAAACGTTAGAAATATTTATTTGAACAGGATTTCCAATTATGATAGTTATTGTAGAAATATTTGTGTCAGAATCACTTGTGATTCTATTTATTTGAATAGGATGCTCAGTTGTTATGGTTATTGTAGAAACACTAGTGTTTCTAATGCTAGCATTAGAAATATTTATGTCAGAATCACTTGTATCAGAAACATTAATGTCAGAATCACTTGTGATTCTACTAACGCTATCTTCATTATCAGATATTTTCATCATCATTATTAAAATACACCCAACTAAATATTTATTTTGAAAATTATTTTTATATTATAAAATATTTATAATTTGCTAATTTTGTTAGATTTTTTACTTTTTTACTCATTTTTCAAGTGTTTTTACTCATTTTTCTAGTGTTTTTATGCAATTCATCGACAAAATTTCATGAAAATCGAGGATGAAAACCCAAGGAATTCATTTAGAGAAAATCGATTTTGATCAGATTTTTTATCATGTGAGGCTAAAAATATGTTGTTTCATCGAATTTTCGATGTTTTTTTTATTGATTTTGTATTGTTTTTTGACTAATCCGTCGACATAATTTCATGAAAATCGATTTTCTCTAAATGAATTCCTTGGGTTTTTAATTCAAAATTCCTTCAGAATTCTTTCAGAATTTTTGATTTAGACCATCGGATATATAATAAAAATGTTCAAACAGAACCCTGATGTTGCATTTGACATGGAAGCCCCAGTGCTTAAAGATACTTCTGTACGTGATTATCAATTTTTTGCTTATCACGCAGTACAACCTGATCTTCGTGGAAGAATTGAACTTCAAGTTCATGATACCAGTAAATACTTTTTACCCGCTGAAGCTTTTATTGAAGTCGAAGGTGAACTTTTACAGTATAATGATACACCATATGCAGATGACCCAACTATCCGAGTTGGTTTTGTTAACAATGGCATCATGGCTTTATTTGAAAGCGCAAGATATCTCATTGATGGAAAAGAAATCGAATCTATTGAACGTGAAGTTGATGTAGCAACAACAATACTAGGGCTAGCAAGATACTCTGACGATTATACAAGATCGGCCGGTCCATCTATGATGTTCTCTAAGGATATTACTAATAACGCTGAGCACATTCCGTATATTAAAATAAATACTCCAGCAGCTACTGCAGGTGTACAACCTGATACCCCTGAACATAGAGACAGACCAGGTGCTGCCTTTGATATTCTCGGAAGCGTTAATAATAATTTCAATTTAGGGTTTGCAACACGAAAAGGAACATTGCAGGGACAACGTCGACATTTTTCATGTGCTATTCCGCTCCATCACATATTTGGATTTTGTAGAAACGTCAGAAAAGTTATTTATGGAGTAAAGCATACTGTAGCACTAGTGAGAAAGGGTACTGATAATAATGCAATCTGGCGCGCTGCTGGCGTTGCCGATGGTAGAGTAAATTTAACAAAACTATCACTGTGGATGCCAGTGTTGACTCCATCATTGTCAGTAGAACCACGGTTGCTATCATTTATGGATCAAGGGGGAAAGAGATTATTAAGCTGGTTGACAACGTCCACAGATACCATGGATTCTAATATTGATGGTACACTTACATGGCATTTGGCAGCACGACAGGGTGTTTCAGCTCCACGGCATATTTTTATTGCGCTACAGAATAGAGCGCGATTGGATAATCAAGAACATTCCCATATGATATTTGATAAAATTGGATGTAGTGAAGTCTCGCTGAAAATAAACGGACAACAAGAACCAGCAGAGGATATACAACTTAACTATGAAAACAATCATATTGCACGAGTTTATCATCGATTGCTATCATTTATGGGACGTGATCAAAATGTAGATACTGGTCTACAAATATCACAATTGGATTTTAAAGGTCTGTATCCGATTTATTACTTTTCGTTGGAACATCTTGACTTGATGAAACAGTCCGTAGTTGATATACACTTCCGAGCTCGTGTAACCCGTCCGACTGGTCCAGCAGTTGGTGGGATTGCTCCCCTCCTTATCACGAATTATAGAGCGGTTGCTGTTATTCTCAGTGATAAGTCAATGATACTTGAAGGTGTTGGTGGACGAATGAGACTAGTAGATGCACCAGTTGAAAATCTATAATTGAATTTAGAATCACTTGCGATTTAGAATCAATCTATTTTGTATAATGTCGTATAGTAATATCAATGTCACATTGACACCTGGTCAAATAAAAAAATTACAATCCAAATCAGCTAAACAATGCGGAACCACAATAACGCTGAAACCTAATCAAATGAATGGCGGAGGGAATAAACTATCGCTGACGAAAACTCAGACTAATCATTTTAATAAAGCGCTGAAAGAAAAAAAAGGAATTCAGATTACTCTTTCTACGAGCGCGATCCGTAATATGGAAAAGACTGGTGGTATATTCCCGTTGTTAGGGTTGATTCCAGGGTTGATTGCCGCAGCAGCCCCAGCGGTAGCGAAGGCAGCAGCGTTAGGAGCTATTGGTACCGCAGCAGGAATGGCATTGAAAAAGGCAACTGGAAAGGGGTATAAAAAAAAAGGAAAGGGTCTAAGACTACCAGGAACCCCGAGTTCATGGTACAGCGGAAAGGGTCTTCGAATTCCAGGAACGATATAGTTCCTATGTCCAATTTTGATTTAATTGATACCGCTAAAAAATTAAAAATAAAAAATTTCAGAGGGGTTTTTATGAGAGATCAGTTACCGGCACAACCAAATGATGTTGAAACCGGTATTATTAATTTAGATAACAGCTCCGGACCTGGAACTCACTGGGTTGCATACGCGATTGATCCACGTGGGATTATTTATTTTGACTCATATGGATTAGCGCCGCCGAAAGAATTTATGCGTTATATTAAAACCCTTCCAATGAAGACTTGGTATTCTACGTTACCGACACAAACAATGCTTGATCCACCAATATGTGGTAATGAAGTATTAAACGTACTTGATGCTATATCCAAAAGATTTTCGAAACCACCTCATATAGTAGTAAATGAGTATACTAGCGGTAGAAACGCTAGCGTTTCTCGGATTAGAAATCCATAGGATTTAAATGATAAAAAGATTTCTATAATAATGATTGATATTTGGGGACGACCTTTATCATCGCTGAAGAAACCTGATAGTGGAGTTGAAACCGTTGATAACAAGGATATTAAAAAACTAATCGAAGATGAAATATCCGAAATATTAAACCTAGCAAATATTGATCCTGGTGAAATAGTTGTATTTCAAGATCGTCAGGGTAAGTTGAAAAGTAGTAATATCTCTCTTAATGATATTTTGGTTAAACGACGAGACACAGCAGAGGATACTATCGCGTTATTTTCTGATGGGGGTAAACTCAAACCAGGTGTACTTGTTTCAACGATTACGGATAAATTAGCAACATATGATAACACAGTGAATTCATTAAAATCGCTTAATGATAAGTATGATGATCATATAATTGTATTTGACCAGTTTAGTGAAACACAAAGAAATACAATTAACAAAATTGACAAATCCATACTAGAATTTTTTGGAAATCCACCAGTAACCACACCAAAACTCACCTTAATAAAAGATTCTATGTTAGAACTAACAAGTCTTCAATCCGAATATGAAAAACACACGAAACTATTTATGACGTTTCGTAAAAACATCATGGATAAGTTTATTGGGAGCCCATTTGATAAAATTGAAATAACCCTTCCTGATATTAAAAAATCCATCGATGAACTTAAAACATTCAACATCGCAATAAAGAATGATGCAACGAGGATGATAAGCATTGTTGAAAAAGTAAAAATTCCTCATGATAAATCTATCGTCAACAACGTAGTACACACGATTCAACACGGATCATATACGTGGACTCCCACACACAACAAACTAGATATCACCGCAACCGTAAAGGGTATTTATCGATTAACAATAATATCACCGACTCAGTTTGATATATCATCAAGTAGTTCATCTGGAGTCAATAATACGATATCAACGATCATCGACAAAGGAACAACTGAACTATTCACGATAACGACTACAGATAGAAATCTAGCCAGGGTTTCAGTAACGTGGTACGTAGAATTCGTAGTGGATTTAAGTAAACAATTAAATTAATTTAAAAATTCTTTCACGATTCAAAATTACAAAGTAATTTGTAATTGAAAATGCTAGCACCTTTAAAATAAAATGACTCCATCATCGAATCAGTATCGCTATGATCAAGTCAGAAAATTTCAAACTAAACTCAGTTCTCTCTGTGAAGAATATCAAATAAAAATCAAAAAATACAAACGAAGAATAACCACAGTTGATATCACAGTGTACTCGGTGTCAGGAGTAATCACTGCTGCTGGAATAATACTATCTTCGGTTACAATGATTGCTCCGGTCGTAGTTCCAATCGCTATTTCCGCAGTGGCTACAATTGCTGGTATATTAACTGGGATCACAAAAAAACTATCATCGTGTAGCCAGAGTAAACTACATGATTATTTAATTAAATATCATATTGCATCTTCCAGTTACTCGCAATTATCCTCGTTGATATCATCGTCGTTGGATGACACAACAATATCAGATAGCGAATTTTCAACTATGACTCAATTGTATAAATCAACAATGCTGAAATTAGAGCAGAATAATAATAATAATGTCGTCGCAAGAACTACTTCAACAAATAGTAACAAATACAACACCAGTGAAAACAAGCACGATATCAATAACCTCAACACGTCCCGAATTTAGTGTTAATTTTCCAATTCCTGTTCCCGTGAGCGAGATCGCACTAGCAAAACTACGAGTGTATCATAGCTGGCCTAATATTAGATCGGTAGCATTTGGTGGTCAACAACCAAATAATTCCTTGGTGTTCGCGTGGAAAAATCGTGAAGACGGAACCCCAGATTGGCAGGTTGTCTCGTTACCAACTGGGTCATATCAAATCGAACAGATCAATGCTGAATTTCAACGCAGAATAAAATCTCTCACTGGAAAAGAATCGAAAATCGCTATAACGGTTCACGAGCCGACGTTATCATCTGCGATCGAGATTAATTCCCCTGGGTATGTTGTAGATATTTATCAAAGTTCTATAAGATCAGTGTTAGGATGGCCTGAACTACCACCACCGGATGACTCAGAAAATATTATTATACCACCTGAACCTAAAAAATCCGATTATATCACCGACAAAATAAAACCCATCAATGAAGTCAAGAGTTATCAAGATTTTTCTCCCAAATTTATAGGATACGACAATAAAAATAATATGATATTTTACACCCACCTAATCAAAGAAAACTTAACAGCGATGAATAATGATTTTTCATTATTGTTAATATCCATCAAATCCGGCTCTCTCACCAAAAACGAGTTTATTAGTGTAGTACAAACAGGTAACAAAATCATCAACGATATGGAAACATTTCATACGCAAATTATTCAACAAGTATTAATGAGTGAAATTTATAAAGAAGTGTTTGCGGTAGAATTCAATATCCCAAAAGAGGATATTCAAACATCTAAAATCCCTGGGTATAACCCGGATAAACTAAAGAAACAACTTGACGATGCTATTGATATTGGGTTCAAAAGAATCCACGATAATTGGAAAAAATCGAAGAATCCTACAGCAAATATTCTGAAATATAATAATGATCCAGAAGGCGGCGGTAGACATATTGCTCCGAACAATGTGAATATTTCAACAGTGATTGCGCTCAATTTAGTATGTGATGTTATCGAAGGAAATTATCAAATAAATCTCGAACAATCAAATCAAGCTCAGCAAGGATATATTTTATATTCATTTGCACCAACGGCTCCTCCAGGATTTCTAATTATTGAAGACCCAACTAATCTAGTCTATATGCGATGTCATAATAATTTGTTAACGAGAATTAATTTCAAACTCACTGACCAATCTAATAATCTGATTGATTTACGAGGTGAGGTTTTACAAATTAGTTTGTTTGTGAAATCTTAAGGACTTGATCAAATATTTAGTTAGCGCATTAGCAGCCGAGGAGGTGAACGTCAACTAAATGGCGTCTTTTTTTTTTAATTTTATTTTGATGAATGGAGGCTTATATTAAGCATTTTCGAGAAAGCCTCAGTTTGCTAAATCGACACCTGTAAAAGTTGGTCTGTTCACATTCTCTGCATTTTGTTAGATATTTTCGGTTTCCGTAGAAGCCTTATTTTTGCTTGAAAACTTGGTCTGTTCACCTCCTCTGCTGCTAAGAGTTTTTGCAGGATGATCGCTTCCTTTCATCTGCTAATGTTTACAAGCGAGGGTTGGTACTTATCACGGACTTGTAACGCATGAAAAGATAACCAAGCATACTTAAGGCCAACGACCTGGATAAAGACTTACCAGTCCATTAATTTACGAAACAATTTTCATTTCCCTTCATCCTGAAACACAACAGGCCTCGCTCATTATATAGTGAGTCCAAACCACATTGTTCCGAGAATCTATGTGGCAAATGTTACAAGTTAAAGAAAAGTAAAAGGCTAACACCGTGATAAGAATTTGGGTAATAGATCGAATAAACGACGCTGTGATCGAGAATGGATATGGCGGTCGTGGATGTAAATTAATGTCCCGAAAGAAGTAGTTTTCGCACAAGTTAACGTTAATGAGAAAAACAGATTTTCTCAAATCTTTCATTTGAGTCACCAGAAGTAGGATTTATTTGTTTATTTTGTAATATTCATCCATGCTCGATTATTAGTCGATTCTGAAGTCTTTTGGGGTCAAAATAAATCAGATGGCATTTGCCTAGCAAGTCTTTTATCAAACGATTTGTATGAATTTTTCCCTTGGCTGTTCTGGATCGCATTTACATCGAAACGTTGGGATAACACCAATTTCCCAGGCTGCTCTGGAAGATAATTATTATGAATTTTTCGAACCAGAAACATGTTCTACTTGATTTTACTTATTTGTAAGAATTGTAAGCAATGAGGATAACCCATTGTCATTTGCTGCATTTAAGTAATGACTGGCAACCTTTAACTAACGAAAATAATAATCGCATGAATATCGCATGATATTTGAAATTTAGTTATTTCCAATGACATAAGAAATGATATAATTAAAAAGTAAACAATTTGTTAATTTGTCTCTCAACATTTAAAAATTATAACTTTTATCTATAGTTCCTCTGTCAAGAGTTTACATAACTTTCAAGAGGCAATGGTGAATAGCCAGATTCTCAAAAAAGTAATGAAAATCTAAAAAGAGAAACGATATAATCGCAACCGTTACAAATTAGTTCTCACCATTTGCCGAGAACATAAGCAGCGGTGAATATTCCCTGCTCATTCAGTTGGACAGATACTGTACATTTTGCGTACGTACGACATATACAATTCATATTGTGTACGAATGACATATACTGTACATTTTGTGTACGAATTACAAATACTGTACATTTTGTGTACGAATGACAAATACTGTACATTTTGTGTTCGAATGACAGATACTATTCATATTATGCACGAATGACAGTACTATTCATATTGTTCTATTTGTTTGCTTGATTTCGATTTTTAACGTAGCTTTAAAATGTTTAAGTCATATCGCTACGATGCCTGCAGTGAGGTAGTTTATAGCGATGTCTAGCACTCGGGCGTGTAGCACGATGTCCCACCCAGTCACATTATCCTGACACCAGGCCGACCAGTTCTAACACTAACCTCTTAATGCTGAGCGTCAAGCGAGGTAGCTGCTAGTACCATGTTTTGTAAGTCTTTGGTATGACTTGGCCGGGGATCGAAACCACGACCTCTCACTTCCGCGGCGGAAGCTCTATCCACTAGGCGACCAGAGCGGTTCTATTCATATTGTGAACGAATGACATATACTATTCATATTGTATACGAATGACATATACTGTACATTTTGTGTACGAATGACAAATACTGTACATTTTGTGTTCGAATGACAGATACTATTCATATTATGCACGAATGACAGTACTATTCATATTGTTCTATTTGTTTGCTTGATTTCGATTTTTAACGTAGCTTTAAAATGTTTAAGTCATATCGCTACGATGCCTGCAGTGAGGTAGTTTATAGCGATGTCTAGCACTCGGGCGTGTAGCACGATGTCCCACCCAGTCACATTATCCTGACACCAGGCCGACCAGTTCTAACACTAACCTCTTAATGCTGAGCGTCAAGCGAGGTAGCTGCTAGTACCATGTTTTGTAAGTCTTTGGTATGACTTGGCCGGGGATCGAAACCACGACCTCTCACTTCCGCGGCGGAAGCTCTAACCACTAGGCGACCAGAGCGGTTCTATTCATATTGTGAACGAATGACATATACTATTCATATTGTATACGAATGACATATACTGTACATTTTGTGTACGAATGACAAATACTGTACATTTTGTGTTCGAATGACAGATACTATTCATATTATGCACGAATGACAGTACTATTCATATTGTTCTATTTGTTTGTTTGATTTCGATTTTTAACGTAGCTTTAAAATGTTTAAGTCATATCGCTACGATGCCTGCAGTGAGGTAGTTTATAGCGATGTCTAGCACTCGGGCGTGTAGCACGATGTCCCACCCAGTCACATTATCCTGACACCAGGCCGACCAGTTCTAACACTAACCTCTTAATGCTGAGCGTCAAGCGAGGTAGCTGCTAGTACCATGTTTTGTAAGTCTTTGGTATGACTTGGCCGGGGATCGAAACCACGACCTCTCACTTCCGCGGCGGAAGCTCTAACCAATAGGCGACCAGAGCGGTTCTATTCATATTGTGAACGAATGACATATACTATTCATATTGTATACGAATGACATATACTGTACATTTTGTGTACGAATGACATATACTGTACATTTTGTGTACGAATGGCAGATACTATTCATATGGTGTAAGAATGATAGCGTCCAGAGTGGCAAAAGGAGAGGTAGACAGAGAATAAAGTGGATTGACAGCATCACAGAATGGACCAGGAAAAGGTTTGCGGAGACACAGGCATTGGCACATGATCGAGACAAGTGGAGGGAACTGGTCATATGTTCCAGGGATTTGCTCATGATGCGCTCTAAGCAGAAGCTGAAAAGTGTGGGTGACACAAGACAGCCATGACGTACTCCAACTATTGTCTCGAACCAGTCCCTTGAGCAATTATTGCACTGGTAGCCTTGGCGTACAGTTGCTTGATGGTATTGGTCAACTTTTGACCCATGTTCTTCTTCTTCATTGTGGCCCACAATGCCTCATGCTACACGCTGTCAAAAGCCGTTTTTAAATCTATAATCACATGAAAGATGTCTTGTCGATGTTGCGAGTACCTTTCACACTGAACCCTGAGAATGAAAATTTATTCTCTTGTGCTTCTTCCATTGCAGAACCATGCCTGTTCTTCAGTGATTATTCGTCTGCTTGTGGGTTCAGTCTGTTCAAGATGATCTTCAGCATCACCTTACTAGCATGGCTGATGAAACAGATAGTTCTGTAACATTGGCACAGCTGGAGAGTGCCGTTTTGTGGAGTTTTATAATCAGTGACTGGGTCTACTGTGTTGTCCATTCACCTGTCTGCCAGATCTTGTTGCAGATTTTTGTAAGTAGCTCTATCGCTTATCCCACCCATAACTGTGACCATCACATGGTGTGAAACATGACCTTTGGACATGAAAGTTATAGGTATAAATTTGGGGTTGGGGTGGATAAACCTCTTCTGCTATGAACTGCCAGTGACATCTCTGGTAAAGTGGATGATATTCTAATGCTTTGACTTAATATAGGTATCTGAAAATATGGACCTTTTTAACCTCACTTGTGCAATTGATTTTTTATGATTTGTATACTAGGTCGCTGATTGCGGCATTAAATTTGTACATAAAAGCTGGCTCCGCCCCTCCATAGTCCGCAATCACATAATACCAACAAAGATATAGTTGGCTTTGAAAAACACCTGAACTTATTTTTTTGATATTAGTGTTCAGGGGTATCCTTCAATGACGTCACAGTTGACAAAAGGAAATCACTTCAATTAAGCCTGAAGTTGGAGTTATTGAAAGCACTTATACCCTTGAACAAGATAATTGGAATGGTATATTAACCCTACCACGTTCCTTGAATAGAATTGTTTGAATGGTATATTAACACTACTACACTAGCTGAATCACTGTCAGTAAGGAGGCATTTTTAGCAATGGGAATTATCACGTCGCATGAATTATGACAATTGATAGAAACGTGGTAAATGTAGCCAGGTACACGAGTAGAATACATAAAAAATAACTACTCTTTGCAGTCTGTGTTTGGCTTCAGATTCTACCTGTATTTAAATAAAAGCACAAAGCGTAAGTGAATTGTATATTTGAAAGGGTTTTGTGACTGTGTGCTATTAACATGTGTTTGAAGGCGATGTTTTTTTTTTAATCTTCCACACCAGAGTTTAAAATGTTGCATTTTGTTTGCGAAATGAGCCACTGAAAGAAAGCAAGATGCAACGTTATTCAAACTGCGTAGCTCTTACAAACGTCCAGATATAATATAACTCATATAATATAATTCCATGGCGACTTCATTGTAAAGGTCTACATATGATACAACTCCATGATAACTTCATAGTAATCGTCCAGATATGAAAAAACACCATGATGACTTCATGGTAAACGTCCAGGTATGATACAACTCCATAACGTCATGGTAAACGTCCAGGTATGATACAACTTCATAACGTCATGGTAAACGTCCAGGTATGATACTAACCTACGACGCCTGCGTAGTCAACGTCTTCATATTTTATAAATGAATACTTGATTTCATATAGATCCATACTGATTTTATATAGATCTGTACTGAGTTCATATAGATCCATACTTATTTCATACAGATCCATACTGATTTCATATGGATCCATACAGATTTCATATGGATCCATACTGATTTCATAC
Source organism: Unio delphinus (assembly GCA_029339505.1). NCBI lineage: Eukaryota > Metazoa > Mollusca > Bivalvia > Unionida > Unionidae > Unio > Unio delphinus. Next base: position 7,357,124 of record JAQISU010000055.1, on the reverse strand, counting down.
AGATCAATACTGATTTTATATAGATCCTACTGATTTCATATAGATCGTGCTGATTTCACATAGATGCTTATTTTATATAGATCAATACAGATTTCATATCAATCCATAATGATTTCATATAGATCCATATATATCTCATATAGATCCATACTGATTTCATATACATCTGTACTGAGTTGATATAGATCCACACTGATTTCATATAATCCATACTGATTTCATATGGATGCGTGCTGATTTTATATAAATCCAAACTGATTTCATACAGAGCCATACTGATTTCATATGGATCCATACTGATTTCATATCAATTCAACTGATTTAATATAGATCCGTTCTGATTTCGTATAGATCCATGCTTATTTAGATCAATACTGATTTCATATAGATCTATACGGATTTCATATAGATCCATAACGATTTGATATAGATCCATACCGATTTGATATAGATCCATGCTGATTTCATATAGATCCATACAGATTTCATATAGAAACTGTCAAGTGCCAAATTTTTCGTCAGTGACATCCAGTAATTAATTCGTAGGCTAGCCGACAATCAACTGTCTTGGAGTAGAGTTTGAACGGAAAGAATGTTTTCTTACCTCGGTCAGACTGTTACAATATTTAGAGTGAAAACGGACTGGGTGTTTGACACGCTTAAAAATATGAATTTTTCACGTACAAGCTGACAAAAGGATTAAGACAAATGATAAGGTGACATTTCGATCCTAAGTGGCATTTTTGGCATCTTGATAGACGGTTTTCAAAAGGTCTGCAAAAATAGCGTTTATGCCGATTGGTCAAATGTACAGGACAGAGGGTTGGGTCGAAACCTAGAATTGGGAAATATATTCTCTGAGCTAATGAGTTTAAATCAGTCTTCTGGAAGGCGCTTTGCAAGAAAGCAGTGTTGAACTACTATCATTAATTCCGGAATAAAGGCTCCGGGGGTAATTTTACAGCAGTGCCTTCGTAATAATAAGCTCAGGAAAGTCCGCCGGGAAATCAAACGGCAGAAGCACGTCAAAAACACAAGGTATTTAACTCAAATTCACCTTTATTATGATGTAATGTATATGCTGTTTATCTTTGTCATAGATGCATTATGTATCGATACTACGATACAAATAGTTCAGTATTACATTGATTTAATAACGTACTTTGATATGTTTCTTTGTTACAGATGCATGATGTGTTCATATTTTGTATGGATAGTCGGTTTTACAGTGATTTAATAATGTATTTTGAATTCTGAATTAGCATTTTTTACCTTATATACTTAGGTAGGTAAATGGGTGGTGTAGAAAACCCACCGTGTACATTTATGATTGGAAAGTGTTACATTAATTTAAATTTATCATATTAGTAAATATGGTTTGTGTGTTATGATATATTGCCTCACTTTACGTAATGATTTACGGGAATATATGACTTTCCCGAATTCTGATGTCAATAATTAGCAGTATAGCTCTATTGATCTGAAGACTTGGTAATATTTGTTAGCCGTATAAATGATAACACTGATAGTAAGATCTGATTGTTCGAACATGAAGACGGACGAACAATCGCAACTTTTTAAAGTAACAAGATACTTAGGGCGTTTTACCCTTTTCTTTTCAAAGGAAAATAGTTTGTTTGAAGAAAGAGCGAGGGAGTCGAAATTCAGAGACGGAAAAAGAAATTGGAAGACAGAGTTGTGTAATCCCACGTACAACCAAAGGGCCAGCTCAAGTGAGATTAACGCAGAAGAAGAAAAACCAGTCGACGAAAAAGGTCATTTTGAATCACCAAACAGTCCAATGTTAAATGAACATTCGATTCCTTGATGAAATTTACTCTCAGTATTAACGGCTAACTTCATTTATTTTCATTAGTGTTTGTTTTCTTATGAAGGTATCCATTATTTTAAAGCTTCAGTCTATGTATTTCTGAACTAAGTGTATTCAGAATGAGAGAAATTGTAATTCACAGTGTCATTCTTTTCTTAATTGTATTTTTAATTAAATTCATATTTTATCTTTACGGGGGCTCGTGTATTGTCTTGTTCAAAGTACCATCTCAGATTACTATATTCACTGACCGGGCAGATTACACCGTAGCGATCATCTTCTAGATAACGACAATTAGTGGGAGGCGGTCTTCAAGTGTTGTTTTTCCAAGTTGCGCAATACCTCTGACCAGGCCTTGTGCAATATTGTACTAACAACACTTTGATAACCGGCCAGCACCGCGTTACAGAAACCAACTCAAACGTCCAGGTACAATATAAATCCACGATAACGTCAACATACATAAACAAAAACTCATTGTCCTACCGAAGCCTGATATTGCCAGTTCTATAAATAAGATTCAATTAAAATTGGAAAATAAAATAATATTTAAGAACAATTTAATGATTACAAATTTTCGAAAGGATTTAACTAGATGCTAAATTGCTCCTTGTCTGTACAGAAGGCGAATAAGTAGGAAAAAGAAGAAATCTTACGGTAATATAAAATATCTCCCAAGGTTATAGTTTAAAAACTAAATGTTTTCTTAAGTGATTTTGAAATATTTCACGACTTATTTATTCTTGGTGTCTTAAGCTGTCCAAGTTGTTATCTTCAAATAATTTCTATCCCTAACGTTATTTTCACCCACATAACATATTTCATCGTATCTCATTCTCTGTTGTTCTTGTCTCGGTTTGGTAATCTGCCTCTGATTCTGTGAAGCAATAGATAACGAGCTGACACGTATAGAAGATAAAACTAAGCTTCTTTGCAGAGTCAGTAATTTTGGGTTAGATCTATCAATATTTGTCCTGCTGTATGCAGTACACAGTTTGCCCTTTCGGAATTGAAACTATTGCATTAGCTTCACCGTAACTGTTCCTTTCGTAGTACAATTAGTATTTACTAGGTTCAATAAAATGCATGACAATGTATGCATGTTTTGCCGAATATTTGTATATAACTGTTTTTACTCTCCCCTTCTGTCTGTCTTCTGTATTTGCGGAAAAGAGAATGTTAGGTAAAGACCATTTAATTTCAAGGTTGGGTGGGATGTATGCTGGAATTTTCTATTTTATCATATTTTGTTTTCTTTTACGTCTATATAATTTCTCAGCTAATATAACATGCATACTTTACTAAATAGTCAGTCCCAAATAGTCAAGACGCTTTCTTCGCCTTGTTTTTAGAAAGACAAGCCGTATGGCAAAGCAAACGAGGTGACTGCATATGGACCAGCGCTTTTCCGCAATACAATTATTATTTTCTTGGATCCCCACGCTTATCGGATGCGCCCTTGGTCCTTGCATGTTGCATTGGACCCTGCACATTATATGGCTAGGCCGGTCTTTTGACTGTCTTTTGAGACTGTCCCTGTGCTTATGGTGTATTTGACAAAGTCTCTAGGATGATAGGGCATTTCAGAAGATTCCATTATGATGTTCTATTTGAGTAGAGGTAGTACATTTTACCAGACAAAAAATGAATTTGTAATTTTTGTATTTGTTCCATGTTTAGTAATATCGTACATTTATTTTGCATTTCTTGCTAGCTAGTTTTTTTTAAACAAAATCCCGAGTGGCCGAGTGGTCCAAAGCGCTCTCCGTTACGGATCACTGCCATCTCACCTCTGTCTGCGTGGGTTCGAGTATCAGATTCGGCTAATGTGGTTAAGTGTGAAAGCTTGCCAGTATCTTCTCGTCGGTCGGTGGTTCTTTCTAGGGGTTTTCCCGCCACCATTAATACTGGCCGCCAAATATTGCCTATTGTGTGCTGAAAAATGGCGTGAAACCCTTCAACAACAAGGTTTGGCGGTTGAATATTAAAGAAACTTCAAAGACAAGTTAGACCACTATGGACAAAGAGGGTGAATGTATCGTACTGAAACTCTTAAGTTTAAAGAACTCCCAGCTTGCTAGCCAACTTAGAAGGATGTTTTATCCAATTAAAATCGTTGATAAAATATTTAGAAAAAATAACATTCTTGTTGATAACGATGTGGACTTGTAAATTACAGGTGCAGAAGCTTCGTCACACATTATTGTGAATGCTAATAACTAGAGATAAAAAAACACCTCGTGACTATGATATAATATCACGCGTTCAAACACCTCGTGACTATGACATAATATCAGGCGTTCAAACACCTCGTGACTATGATATAATATCAGGCGTTCCGAATGGATACAGATCAGTGACTGTGTTAGAGTTTCGTATTTTGTATAGAATTTTAAAGGGAAAGAATTTCCTCAGGTTTCCTCATTGGTTATACTGGATATTTAAATAATACTAGTATATATTATGTATTGTTCAAAAAGCCTTTAATTTCATTTATTTTGGTGCATGAATAATGGGTGTAATTTGGGTTATAGAGTATACAGCTTGGCCTTACTCCAGATGTGCATCTCTCAAAACCTGCTAGCACCGCTCGGTCATTATCACTTCCTGAAACTCAAAGGTAAATTGCGCATTATATATATATATATATATATATATATATATATATATATATATATATATATATATATATATATATATATATATATATATATATATATATATGTTCAATAACGCTCTCTTCGCCTTTGTTTGGCAAAATTCATTTTTCCTTTTTTAACAGGTGCTAAAGATGCAAACAACTTCTTGCGTACGTCAATCCCTCAAAAGTACATAATAATTGGTGAGCGCCCCCTGTACACGTGTTCAATAACAGATGACAGATGTGATGTAATGTGATTAGGATTTTTAACATAGTTTTAACAATTTTTCAGTCATATCGCCACGATGTCTGCAGTGAGACAGCTTGTAGTGATGCCGCAGACATGTAGCATGATGTCTCACCCAGTCACATTATCCTGACACCAGGCCGACCAGTCTTAACGCTAACCTCTTAATGCTGAGCGCCAAGCGAGGCAGCTGTTAGAACCATTTTTGTAAGTCTTTGGTATGACTCGGCCGGGGGTCAAATCCACGACCTTTCGCTTCGGCGGCGGACGTTCAAACCACAAGGCCACCGGAGCGATGTCCTCGGATGAGAGGCACATCATTATCTCGTAGCTGGACGATGGTGATGATATACAGGACTTTGATGTATTGCAGTTTGTTTCTAGAGATAGTATACGCGATATGGCCCCAAAGTTTGAGCGTATGAACTATTGATAATTTAGAACTGACGTCACCTCTGACATTAAACCAATCAAACACCAATATTTGACTCATTCGAGTAGGTGATTGACTCTTCTTGGACAGCGAATAAACTCCTTCTAAGTCTTCTATTGTTAAAGCTAACTTTTTATAACTAGTTACATGTTGAAAAGTATTCTAAAGATTTTCCCAGGTTCGTTTTGAGAAATTATATGTTGATAAATTAAGACTCTTGTAATTCAAGATGAAGATTAAGCTCTGAGTAAACCAAATGTTATCATCTCTAGGATAAGGGCGTCAAGCCAGTGGTAGCCCGTATGTAAAAATTATCAAATGAAGACACCACGGGAAAAGAGCATGGGGATACGTTTTCGTGGAGGGATTGGGGTCTGTACTAAAATATCATATTTCATTCTGTTTTCATCAGATACATTTAAACCGTGGTGGAATGGTTTTGGACCAGTCAACAATCAGATATAACAGCTACAGCGACATCTAGGGAAAGATCATTAAATCCTGAAATAAACTGACTGAAAGAAAATGACTCAGAATTTGGTTATATCTGTTTATATAATTATACATTATTGTTTTTTTTCTTTCTCTCAAGCAAATGACCAACACAAAAATTAAAATGCACCGCTGTTTTCTATAAACTTTGACTGCGAGACTGGTTTTACCTATATTGTACTTACTACTGGAAAGGGTGAGGATGTTCAGGATGGATCAATAACAATGGCCAATGTTGACTCAAAGTATTTTATATGTTATGAAGAAAAAGAAAATACCCACTGTGTGCTATCAGTTTTCAATAATAAAACGTAAAAAGAAGAAGAACAACAACAATACACAAACAAAACAATCAACTAGACTACTTGAATTCAATTACCGAAGATGAGCATTTTTCAGACGACTTTTGACGAATGTGATATTATTAAGTAAGTGTGCTGAAATTTAATTTGCATGTTATTGGAAAGGGAAAATAAAACTACTTTTATTCCGGATAATATGTACGTAAATGGAATCTGATATTGGCATGATACAAAGAATCATTATAATACTACTGCTGCTACTACTACTACTACTACTACTACTACTACTACTACTACTACTACTACTACTACTACTACTAATGATGATAATGATGAGGACTTTGTATAGAGCCTAATCTTTAGAAGCTCTAAGCGCTTTACAACATCTATAATGATGTGAATACAAAGAAAAGAAAGAAAAAAAGCCCCTCCCCCATCTCCATGAAATTGGAAAATATACAAAAGCTGAAAATTGTTCAGGTAGGAAACATTTTTAGGTCTTTAAATTTGTTCCTGCAGTAGAAAAGGTGAGTTTTAAGAGCGCTCTTAAAGGGATCACTGTGTCTTTGTGTCTAATTTCAATGGAAAATTCATGCCACGTTGCTGGGCCCTGATATGCGAAAGAATGTTGTCCATATGACTTCGTTTTCATAGTGGGAATAATGAGTATACGATTGTCAGAAGAGGAGCGTAAGTATCTTGCTGGTGTGTATACGCGGGTGAGGCCAGATAGGTATGCTGGACTGGAGTGCGTAAGTGAAAGATAGCACAGAGAACACTTATTGTGTTTGATTCTGGATCGAGTGAATAGCCAGTGAGGGTACAGAGCAGCGAGTAGTTGTGATCTGATCGCTGTACTCTAAAGATGATCAGATCAGCTGTGGTGTGAACTTTTTGAAGTTTCTGTAGTGTGTTACAATAGTCAAGTCTTGAAAGTACTAACCAACACACCAGTGTTTTAGTTTTTTTATGGTAAAGTAGAATGTTGCATTACATTCTTTACTCAAGTCTTCAATCAATGAAAGGTAACTTTACTTTAAATGTTTTCAATGTGATGAATGCACAAGTAACTATATATATCTATATATATATATAAATATCTATCTATCTATCTATCTATCTATCTATCTATCTATCTATCTATCTATCTATCTATCTATCTATCTATCTATCTATCTCTCTCTCTCTCTCTCTCTCTCTCTCTCTCTCTCTCTCTCTCTCTCTCTCTCTCTCTATATATATATATATATATATATATATATATATATATATATATATATATATATATATATATATATATCGTTACTTATATTTAAGTCATTTATTTTTTACTTTAATTGCTTGTTTGTCAGTTTCAAATTTGACATTTTAAGTTTAAGATTCATTCTTTGGGAGGTATTTTTTTAGAAAGTGAAATGACCTGTACTCTAAGAATAGACACCAGGTGTTGACCTCATTTCTGACCTGGCTTCAGAGTTGTAGACAAGCTTTAAAAATGATTGGTTGATTCCAAGGACATTATGGAGCTTTGTTATAAACATCTTTCTATTTTTAGTTGGGTCATACGGTGTGTACGAGATTTTTTGAACGTAAATTTGTTCTAAAAGATTCTAGAAGATCATGTGACCCATTCCTTGTTTACGTAAAAACAGCTATATAAATTATGTTTTGGAGCGAACTATTTAGTAGAAATTGGGCTGTTAGAAAATTAAGTTGCATTGTTTTGAGCTATTTTAAATTACCTTGTATTGGAAATTATTTAAATTCGTTTGGATCAAGAGGATTTATTTTGTTATTTATCTGGAAAATACTTGTGCTCATTGCATTTCATAAGACCAGACCTGACTTCATCACATGACATCGTCTTCTATCTTGGATACTTCCCTAAGATTCGAACTGGGAATTATTTGGACATTTTATTACGAGGACTTTTGAAATTTCTCTAGTGGATTATATTTTGAATTTTTTTGGAGTAATTTTGGAATTGATTCTTAAAACTGTAAGTTTATTTTTCTTTTTTGGAAAATATGTGTGCTCAATATTGTAATCAATATATTGTTTATTAAGTTTATACAAGCTTGTTATTTTCACTCTTTGTATGTTACTGTTTATTCGAGCCTAAGCACGTAACAATATATATATATATATATATATATATATATATATATATATATATATATATATATATATATATATATATATATATATATATATATATATATATATATACCAAGTAGCTTCATATGACCACGGAAATCATGGCCCCACTCCCAGCACTATGGATATTGGAAAATAAGCAAATCGTCTGAACGCCAAAATGGACAAGTATTGGTCTTCTTACAGCTGGAATGTAGAATATTGCAATTGCAAACAAAAATGCCGCCTGTCCCACCTCCATCGCCTCCATCCAGCTCAAAGATAGTCAACATCGCTGTGTATATTTGGCAGACATGAAGAAAGGGTCTGGATTTGTTAATTATCACATTTCATTATTACTAGGTTGGTTGGGTGTTGACTGTCGTGTCTGTTGTAAGGTTCCAATTAACCAACGAGATATCTGTGTTTAATTTTGCTTGTCCATGACGTCACTGTTAAGAGTGTTAAATAAGAGGCCATTAAGAACGTGTTCATATAACTAAGTCACAAACTCTTAAACGCTAAGTGGCATTAAACCAATTAAGCTAATTGGTCGAGATAAACATATTGCCTTCAAAAGCTGAAGCGCACGATGATGTGATTTTCAGTCGTTGAAAGTCGTTAAAATCCTTCAAGTAACACACACACACACACACGCACGCACGCACGCACGCACGCACACACACACACACACACACACACACACACACACACACCATGCGTCATGCGGGTAAACTGAGGCAAACTCAATCGTTAACATCAGTTCCATATTGTGACATTATACAGTCGTAAAACATTTGTTGGCAACAGCTCAAGAAAGTCACATGAACTGTCGTAAAACAGTCGTAGGCTTACTCCTTAGCAACGGATCAAGAGGGTAACATGTACAGGAGTAAAATTACACATACATGTCTACGTACATACATGTATATTGTGGATGAATACTCTTGGGCAGCTAAACTTGTTAGAACTTGAAACTCGTACTCCTTAGGCTACTGATATTGTCCGGACGAAATTTCGGCCGATATATTTTCTACTATATTGCTTGACCCTGGCTAAGACGTGAAAATATATGGTTTAACCTTGGCTAAACCCTCAAACGTATTTTGAATTATATCCCACTTCCCCACAGCAGCCGTCACTTCAAGTGTTCTAAGGTAGAACGGTTTGGGATTTATATCCCACTTCCCCACAGCAGCCGTTACTTTTAAGTGTTCCAAGATAAGAGAATCATAAAAGTCGCAAGTCCATTTGCAATAAGGTAAGTAGACAGTGGCGGACTAAGCTTTGCAAACTGCTTCGTGGAATAACTGAAATGCACCACCAATTCGGTATATTCGGATTATAAAGGAACGTAATGCTAAAACATTGTTGTTGTTGTTGTTGTTGTTATTATCATTATTATTATTATCATTATTATTATTATTATTATTATTATTATTATTATTATTATTATTATTTTAAGTTATTATTATTATTATTATTTAAGTTATTATTATTATTAATATTATTATTATTATTATTTTAAGTTATTGTTATTATTAATATTATTATTATTATTTTAAGTTATTATTATTATTATTATTATTATTATTATTTTAAGTTATTATTATTATTATTATTTAAGTTATTATTATTATTAATATTATTATTATTATTATTTTAAGTTATTGTTATTATTAATATTATTATTATTATTTTAACTTATTATTATTATTATTATTATTATTATTATTATTATTATTATTATTATTATTATTATGTCATTGTCATTATTATTATTGTTGTTGTTGCTGTCATTATCATTAGTATTATTATTGTTGTTATTATTATTATTGTTATTATTATTATTATTATTGTTGTTGTTGTTGCGTTATAGAGGTTTGTATATTCTGGTAAAGATTGTAACATTACTTGCAATAATAGAGTATAGAAGGATGACCAGTTTAAATGCTTGTCAACACACTAGCGTAGTATATTCTTGTTTTTATCTTGTAAGGGATGGATCACTATTAAGACGATTTGGACGTGTTCTCATTATTTTTTGTCTTTTTTTTTCTACTCGCAAACAGTTAAATTGATTGATGATATAATCATTAATAACGTGGAATTTGACAGACTTTATTGTGCGGCTTAATCACCACCAATTCATTCAAGTGCAGTCCTATTTGTCATTTCATAAAATATTGATCCTCAGTTCAAAACCGTGATGTGTCAATTAGCTACACAGAAGCTCGATGAAGAAACATGTTACTTTAGCTTGACTCAACAATTCCTTTTTTATATGTAGATTTGCTCTTAAACTAAACAAAACAGAAAAAGTGGCATAAGTTATTTATATTCATACACTGTTATTTATTTGACAAGCGAATATGCAGTTCGCTGAAAATTAACATTGTTAGATATATTTGTATTGATTGCTGTTGATGAGGTAAAGACGTAGAGCGGGCGTTGTGCGATATGACCTGTGGTAAGGGCGTAGAGCGGGCGTTGCGTGATGGGATATGAAGTGTGTGTGTGTGTGTGTGTGTGTGTGTGTGTGTGTGTGATTAGGGCACCGGAGCGGCCATGGGACATGAGGTAAGGGCGTGGATCGGGCGTTGTGTGATGGGGCCTGAGGTAAGGGCTTTGAGTGGGCGTTGTGTGATGGGACCTGGGGTAAGGGCTTTGAGTGAGCGTTGTGTGATGGGACCTGGGGTAAGGGCTTTGAGTGGGCGTTGTGTGATGGGACCTGGGGTAAGGGCTTTGAGTGAGCGTTGTGTGATGGGACCTGGGGTAAGGGCTTTGAGTGGGCGTTGTGTGATGGGACCTGGGGTAAGGGCTTTGAGTGGGCGTTGTGTGATGGGACCTGGGGTAAGGGCTTTGAGTGGGCGTTGTGTGAAGGGACCTGGGGTAAGGGCTTTGAGTGGGCGTTGTGTGATGGGACCTGAGGTAAGGGCTTTGAGTGGGCGTTGTGTGATGGGACCTGGGGTAAGGGCCTAGAGTGGGCGTTGTGTGATGGGACCTGGGGTAAGGGTTTTGAGTGGGCGTTGTGTGATGGGACCTGGGATAAGGGGTTTGAGTGGGTGTTGTGTGATGGGACCTGGGGTAAGGGATTTGAGTGGGCGTTATGTGATGGGACCTGGGGTAAGGGCTTTGAGTGGGCGTTGTGTGATAGGACCTGGGGTAAGGGCTTTGAGTGGGCGTTGTGTGATGGGACCTTGGGTAAGGGCTTTGAGTGGGCGTTGTGTGATGGGACCTGGGGTAAGGGCTTTGAGTGGGCGTTGTGTGATGGGACCTTGGGTAAGGGCTTTGAGTGGGCGTTGTGTGATGGGACCTGGGGTAAGGGCTTTGAGTGGGCGTTGTGTGATGGGATCTGTGGTAAGGGCGTAGAGCGGGCGTTGTGTGACGGGATATGATGTGTGTGTGTGTGTGTGTGTGTGTGTGTGTGTGTGTGTGTGTGTGTGTGTGTGTGTGTGTGTGATTAGGGCACCGGAGCGGCCATGGGACATGAGGTAAGGGCGTAGATCAGGCGTTGTGTGATGGGACCTGAGGTAAGGGCGTAGAGCGGACGTTGTGTGATGGGACCTGGGGTAAGGGCTTTGAGTGGGCATTGTGTGATGGGACCTGGGGTAAGGGCCTAGTTTGGGCGTTGTGTGATGGGACCTGGGGTAAGGGCTTTGAGTGGGCGTTGTGTGATGGGACCTGGGGTAAGGGCTTTAAGTGGGCGTTGTGTGATGGGACCTGGGGTAAGGGCTTTGAGTGGGCGTTGTGTGATGGGACCTGGGGTAAGGGCTTTGAGTGGGCGTTGTGTGATGGGACCTGGGGTAAGGGCTTTGAGTGGGCGTTGTGTGATGGGACCTGAGGTAAGGGCTTTGAGTGGGCGTTGTGTGATGGGACCTGGGGTAAGGGCCTAGAGTGGGCGTTGTGTGAAGGGACCTGGGGTAAGAGCTTTGAGTGGGCGTTGTGTAATGGGACCTGGGGTAAGGGCTTTGAGTGGGCGTTGTGTGATGGGACCTGGGGTAAGGGCTTTGAGTGGGCGTTGTGTGATGGGACCTGGGGTAAGGGCTTTGAGTGGGCGTTTTGTGATGGGACCTGGGGTAAGGGCTTTGAGTGGGCGTTGTGTGATGGGACCTGGGGTAAGGGCTTTGAGTGGGCGTTGTGTGATGGGACCTGTGGTAAGGGCGTAGAGCGGGCGTTGTGTGATGGGACCTGGGGTAAGGGCTTTGAGTGGGCGTTGTGTGATGGGACCTGGGGTAAGGGCTTTGAGTGGGCGTTGTGTGATGGGACCTGAGGTAAGGGTGTAGTGCGGGCGTTGTGTGAAGGGACTCGCTTAAAGTGCATACAGTGAGTATGCCCTGACGAAAAGATGTACCACAACATCCACAGGTCATTAGATGTTTACAAAGCTGGTCGAATAAAGACTAAACATGTCGAGGAGCTGTTGTTTGGAGTGAACATTGTTCATATTCCTGCCGAGACATCGTCTGACAGATTACGTTCTTCTAGGTGTATGAGCAGTGGCGTAGCGAGGATATTTGGCGCCCAAGGCAAAACACCCAAATTTGCTTCGCCCAGGGCAAAACACCCAAATTTGCGCCCCCTGCTGCCCCTGGTGCGCAGTTATGTTGATATTTTGGGCCGATTAAGGCCCCATTTGGCGCCCCCTAGCCACCGGCGCCCGGGGCGAATGCCCCACCTGCCCTTCCCCCGGTCGCTACGCCATAGTGTATGAGATCAAATAACCACTGACAGGCATTGACATATGACGCGCTTTCAAGTTTTAAGAGAGAGAGAGAGAGAGAGAGAGAGAGAGAGAGAGAGAGAGAGAGAGAGAGAGAGAGAGAGAGAGAGAGAGAGAGAGAGAGAGAGAGTGCCTTATGAAATCATGAGAGATATAGAGAGAGTGGCTATAGTCTATCGCAGAAATTACGTTGTAATAAGCTGTAGCTAGTCCTCTTTGTAATACTGCGAATCCCCTTGCAATATATATAATCAGAATTGAAAGAATTGGATTGCAATAATGAGATCTTTATTTCGCATTTATAAAAAAAGAATTATTTCGCATTTATAAACAAAAAATTATTTCGCATTTATAATTTTTTTTAATAGCTAGGCTTTATCATGGCAGATACTCTGGACATCAAGCATATGTGTAATTAGTAGAGTGGGCTAGTTATTGATTGGAGAGAGAGAGAGAGAGAGAGAGAGAGAGAGAGAGAGAGAGAGAGAGAGAGAGAGAGAGAGAGAGAGAGAGAGAGAGAGAGAGAGAGAGAGGGAGGTCCGTAGTGGAGGGGACATTATTGTAAAGTGCCTTTCCTAAAAGCACCTCATAATATTCAAGGCTGCTCCAAAGGTAGGATTCGAACTAGTTATTGTCTACAACTAGTCGCCACATACAATATGCGGAAGGACACGTTTGGCCTATTCTACGTACTCGAACCCGCCGAGGGAATGTGAAATGATTGGAATGTGAAATCATTGAAATGTGAAGATCGATGTCTTAGTATCTAGACAAGATGGTTTCCAGAGGAAATGAGATATCTGACGGAGAACGACCAGAGGATTCAAATTTAAATAATGTATTTTTGTACTTTTTTTTAAAAACTAACTCCCAACTACCATGCACTATTACAGAGTATTCAGGGACGGTCATCCATTTTTTTAAAATAAAAATTGTTCTTTCTGAAAAATGACTTTTTTTCGAAGTCAGCATTGCAGCTTTACAGAGCACAGAAAATTGAAATTTTTCGATTTTATATGAATCAATCATTATTAATGTGGTAAAGTTTTTAATGCTCTCTGTTTGATCTTCTAAATTATGGTAAAATGCACTCTGAGCTATTATCTCACTCTATCGATCTTGCAAGTATAAACTGTTAATTGTGAAACGCAGTTGAGAATCGTGCAAATAAAATCAACTACCGTTTTATAGGGATGTAAAAACGTGGTTTGAATTACAGCACGATAAATCTCGACCGATATCAAAACCGACAAAGAAAGAAATGGACGGAAGCCAACCCACACAAATCTGAAATTCAAGGCTTTCTGCAGACATTTTTGTTCCAAGAAAATGTGCATGAAGCATTGATAATATTTTGACTTGTCAAGGGAAACCTTTATTTTCTGAATTGATAGGAGTTGTAATGTGACTGCAACGTAGATAATAAGATGTTTGATTAAAAAATCGTAGATAATAAGATGTTTGATTAACAAATCGTAGATAATAAGATGTTTGATTAAAAAATTGTAGATAATAAGACGTTTGATTAACAAATCGTAGATAATAAGATGTTTGATTAAAAAATCGTAGATAATAAGATGTTTGATTAAAAATCGTAGATAATAAGATGTTTGATTAAAAAATCGTAGATAATAAGACGTTTGATTAAAAAATCGTAGATAATAAGACGTTTGATTAAAAAATCTTTCGTACTGAATCTTGTTTTCACAGAAGGTTAGATTATGGAGTCGACACTGAATCGGAGGAACATACTGGTTTTATACTATTGATGGTTTCAAGAAATGCCTGAAAAAGCAAATGAAATCAAGTTTTAACTTCAGGTTTTCATTGCTAATTTATTTCCACTAAACTCATTCTGCGTATATCATTTAAATAACCCTATATTTGACTTCAGCATTACAGGGCAAACAATATTAGAAGCCTATTTAATGTTTCATTGCTAATTGTGCTTCAATTTTCTACATGTATATAAGAATACATCTATACATATAATCAGCAAATACGTTTAACCTTTGCCATACAAGTAAACTCTCGATCTATAACAACTATCAATTCCTGAATAATGCTATGGCTTATAATTTGGTTTCATTTTTATCTAATATGGACGAAAATAGAGTTAACCATTGATAAAACTGAAATAGTATAGATTGACAATTGACAGCAGAGTTACATCATAGGAGATAAAGCTTGGAAAACTTGTATTGGCTTACAGAAAGTGTTCTGTAACTGTGATGTCTGGAACATCGTGAATGAACACGAAGAAGCAAATGGTAGGGGTGTTAGGATTGAACAAGATTGTTATTTTCTTTAAATTGTATTAAAGTAATGTTTATTCATTTATATTAAAGTAAGTTTCTAAAATATATTATTAGTAATTTTATTTATTATATGGAAGGAAGATAGTTGCTGTGTAGCGAAAAAAAGCAATGTATATTGCCAAAAACTACTAAGATAACCGAATTTTACCAATGTACAATTTGTGTGGTATTATGTTATAAAGCAACATCTTACTGACCATCTATGAGTCAGCTCCTAAGTCTTATCAGTAAAACATATATTCTGTATCCCAGGCATTGGCGAATTTCCAATTCGTTTAATAAAATTGGAACAAACCTTCTTTAAAGAACTTCTGTTGTTGACGTAAAACAAAATGGTTCTTATCTAATGATGGACAACCGTCGCTACAAAATGGTTCTTATCTAATGATGGACAGACGTCGCTGCTGGCTTAGTATATTAAGACATCGTTGCTGGCTTAGTATATTACGGGATTACCATATTTGGTCCTGACTTGTGCCAAACGAATATAAATAAACCACAAGTTTGAGTTTTACCTTATGTCAGATGACGTAAAACAAACTGGTTCCTACCGGATGAAACTGATCCCTACCTGATGAGAACGGACATCTTTTCTGACCGGTATGTTAACCCTGACACCGGATGCATATAAATAAACCACGCATCAAGGTTCAGGTCAGTTGCGTACCGACGAGAAAACAGATGTCTATCTTTTCATTACAGGTAGGAATTGTACATGTCGAAAAACTTCTTTTAAGAATAAGTACTTTTAATGTTTGAGATTTTAATAGTAACATTGTTATGTTAGCAACATTGTTCACTTAATACTTTTATTTATAATATATTGTAACGGAATGTTTAAATGTTCTAAAGAATTCATATTTAATTATATTTATGTAATTTTTATTGTAAAGGTTGAATTCGCTACCAACTTCATGTTTTGATTTAATGATTGAAATAAAGTATTCTTTAAGTAAGAAAGAATAATATCTAGCAATATATTTTAAATCTATATTCTATTTTAAAATAAGTAAAATGCATTTCTTTAAATTAATTGTTACATTGATTATAGTTATTACATTTTATACTTTTGGCTATCTTGAAATTGATAGAGAATTAACTATTTGTATAATATTCTAAAATGCAGAAGTTATACGAATGAATGAAGTTGGAAAGCTTTAAAAGGAAAATATAATATATATTTCATGAAGTTTTATTATAACGTTTTTAGATGTGTTTCTAGAATGTAGTCAATATATGTGTGTTGATTAATTAAATAAAGTCAGTTCCGTATCGACGAGAAAATAGATGTCTGTCTTTTCATTACAGCCACGATTCCGTACCTGATTCCCTAGACATTCCATCATCGGGTGACATTCTTTATCTGGGAACTCATCCTTTTTCTTCTTCCTATCTTCCTGAGTTCCCAGCATGTGTTTATGAGAACGAACCGTAATTATTCCAATAAAGGTTCTCATAAAAGGGGTAGCATAGTTTTATAATCAGGTTTAAAAAAATCAGGCACCATTTAAAACAATCAACAATTGAGCAATCGGTTAATACGGTCATGGGATTTACTTTAGTTGTAGAAATATAAAATCACAAGCAGATGTGATTGTAATATTAAGAATATAACATGAAAATCTTCATTGGAAATAGTACCACATCGGAAAAACAACGGACGTAGCTGACGAACTAATAACCTTTCTGTCTCGTCCGACGCTTTAGCTCACTACAGAACGATCAGCACCGTCAATTCTGATAAAAAATATTGTTGGCTTTAACACTATACGCACATACCCTATCCAAGCTCTAAGTAAATCCCAGATCACTAAGACAATATATCTTACTTCTATTCAGAAATCCGAATTCAGGCACCATTTTCAATGATTCTTTTTGTGTTGCAATAACAGCGACAAGACATGGTGGAAAGGTGTGGATTACACAGAATAAAGCAAAATTATAAAAGTGTGCATCCTGACAAAAATATTATTGACATTAATAGTGTTTGAAATTTGTAGTCTCATAGTAAACTTTATTACAAATTGTTCAATGTTATGTGGATAAAATTACGAGTTTCCATCTAATAATGCGTTCAACGACGGTCCTTGATGACTGCAACATGCTTGGCATGAAATCAATTTTGTAATGATACAGTTGTCATCTATTGCCGAAATTGACCTATCGCAACTTGTCAATCATGCTGATCAATTAAGCAATCAGCGAACGTAAATGAGACACACCTGCATGCATTGCTTTCGTTCGCCATCGTCCTTTGACAAGCTGCTTGTTACAATAATGAATTGATGATAAGTATTTACAAATTTGGCAATGATTTGATGATTTCTCCATCGAAAAAGGTGAAAATTGGTCAGTGGGATCGTAATTATGACAGTCGATACGTAGATCGTCTAAATGGAAGAATTAGATTTCTTTCTTTCCCGAAACACAGACAAAACTTAGATTGATAAAGACTTTTATGTGGTCAGCTGAATATGGATTTGTATGTGGTCAGCTGAATATAAAAACAGTTGATGTCAATTACAACATGTTTCTTGTCATAAACTTACGTAGAAGTACTTCCCGTTGACGGCTTTGAAAAAAGAAAGAAATTGAAATTGAACAATTATATGTACAAATGAAACGTTTCTAGAATATGGGCGGAGATCTACGTAAATTGTGGGTTTTGATGGATATCCTTTTTTCTTGTATAGGATGGACTGAATCCCAGACTCCAATATTGTAAAGGTTGAAAATTTATTTTTAATGTTTGATTGTCCCCAAAATAATAATTTATCTTCTCGATCTTTCAAATACTTGAGTATCTCTTTACTTTCTAATGGGGCTAAAGGAGGGGTGGGGATATAGACAAGTAATACCCAGAAATACCAAGACAATGGTTTCAGATAAATATCATCCAGTATTGTAAGCACGCATGATATATAAACAAACATCAGTTATCACAATTCCGTCTCATAAACCCAGTATTATGTACAATAATATACTTATAAAACAGTAATTATTTAGGATTTTGTTATTAACGTTTAAGTAATTTACTTCCAAAGCAGCAAAAACACAAGTCAGATAAAATAAATAAGGATAAGATTATTTAATAAATATACCAGTGTCCTTTTTTCCTGCGAATTTCCGTTTTCTTGAACAAGTTCTCCATCAGCTTTGAAACTGATTTTCTTTTATTATTTACCTTAGGTTTTTACTATTCGAACTTGAAAAACAAATATATACATTATCTGCTGCAATATAATTTATGTAATGGTGTAGTTTAACATTTTAAAGAATAGTACAAATCATTTTTAATAAACATAAAAACTCAAACTAAAACATTTTTCTGTGCCAAATACTGCATGTTTGGCGGAGGTTAACAGGTAGGTTGTCATGCTACGGGATTTGAAGGAGGAGTGATCTATCATCAGGCGTAAAGTCGATTAGGGAGGCCTTGTGTTTACGTCATCTTTTGCTGAAAACAATATAGGATCTCGTATGGTAAATGAGACTCGGTAAAATACCAGTACCAGTCTATGCGTCTGGTTCACACGTGCTTGCAGTGTGGCATCAAATACAGAGGTGCTAACTCTCCTTAAAGTCGGGACTCCGGTTGTGACGAGAAGCTTCCATTTATCAGTCAGGATAATATGTGAAAGAGTCTTCGGTCTGCTTGCTGGTTATCATACGAATGCATTCCCGACATCATCAAAGCGTGTTGTTATCTTCAGTGGTGCGTATTGAAACTAATATTGTCACATGGTCGTCGGTAAAATACCACTTGTTATAAATGGAAGATACAAATATGTCTCAGCTAGTCACCCATTTGTATCCTCCTTCTCAGTTTTTCTCCTCCTCCTTTTTATTCCCTGCTTCTTTTTGTCAATAGTAGATGAAAGGTAGTAAGTAAAGAACCTAACGAACGGCAAGGCTTTTAATCCTGTATATACTAAGTCGGAAAATTATAATTTGAAATAAGAGTACTCTAGTAAAAAATGCCTTCAAAAACTTGTTGCGGATTTCTTTCAACTTTCATATCTTAAACAAATTTATTATCGGAAATATTCCAAATATATTTTGATGCTTCTGATTATGGATAGATTTGGAAATTCCAAAATGAGTAAAAAAAAACTTTATCAAAGTTTTTACTGTAGTTTTATATTTTATATTCCTCAATGGAATAGCTTCTGGAAACCTTGTTGACGTACACATTATGGTCAACAGGTATTGGTTACTTGACTTGGTCTTAGGTAAGGGATCTACACAATCTACCATAATTCTACTAAATGTTTCGTCAAAGGCAGGAATAGGTTGCAGATGAGCCTTAGGTATCTTCTGATTAGGTTTTCCTACCATTTGACAAGTATGATAAGATCTACAGTATTTCGTAACATCACTTTTGATTTTTGGCCAATAGAAGTGAGATCTTGTGACAAGTTTTATTAATCCCTAAATCACCCGCCAAAGGGCCAGATTAAGTATTTCCTGTCTGTAAGGTTCTGGAACTACTATTTGATAGTTCACTGACCACTCATCACCAGCAGGTACCTCGGAAGGTCTCCATTTTCTCATAAGAATTCCATTTTTAATGAAATAACAGACAGGAACTTCAGTGGCTTCAGTATCACTTATGGCCCTTTGAAACAAACAGGAGATCTCAGGATCTTTTTCCTGTTTGACGACAAGTGACTGTCGTTTATCACCCTGATTAAGAGAATGAGTTGTTAAAAGAGGATCACTATGATCAATACCTTCTGATTGATCTAAACCATGAGTAAAAGTGACTTCATCAAAAACCTGACTTATACAAATGTCAGTTGAAGGAATGCTGTTTTCTTCAACATCATTCTCAAGATCATCACCCTGATTAGAATAAAGAGAATGAGTTGTTAAAAGAGGATCACTATGATCAATACTTTCTGACTGATCCAAACAAGAAGTAAATGTGACCTCATCAAAAGCCTGACCTATACTCGTGTCAGCTAAAGGAAGACTGTCTTTTTCAACATAAACCTGACCCATGCATATGTTAGCCGAAGGAATACTGCCTTCAACAACATACACCTGACCTATGCATATGTCAACTAAGGGAATACTGTCCACTTCAACATAAACCCGACTCATGCATATGTCATCTAATGGAATACTGCCCTTTTCAACTTCATTCTCAAGAGCTTTCTTTGCCATAGCGCTGGTAACTGTACAAGCTTGAAATATATCAAGGATTTCTTTTTCAATTGGATCAACGTTCTGATCCAAATTAGGCTTGTCAGTTACAAGTGGATTAACCACAACCTTGTGCCCAGCTAAGTCATTGCCTAGCAATAAATCGATGCCCTCAACGGGTAAAACCGAGACTGTTCCGATTGTCACAGGTCCTGACACTAAGTCTGATGACAAATTTACACAATGGGGAGGAACATTAACAAAGCCGCACTCTACTCCCTGAATAAGAACACTTTCATTAGAAGAAGACTTCTCGGAAAAAGGCAAAGTACCTGATAATAAAAGACTCTGAGAAGCTCCTGTGTCCCTTAAAATTTTAATAGGGGTGGGATTGGCTGAATCACCCAAGAGTGATATAGAACCCTTCGATATGAATGGTTCATAATTCTCCATAATAAAATCAGACCGGGGTTTATTAGACCCAACAAATGTATTGCTTTCAATACATGACTGTGACCTTGACCTCTTGGAAATAGGAGCATTTGGGACAGGTCTGTCTTGATTCTGATGCCTATTTTTCAATTTGTAGCAATCAGAAATAACGTGTCCTTCTTTCTTGCAATAGGTACACGTCGGAAAAGACAAGGATTTAGAATCAAACTTCTCTGAAGTCTGATTTTTGAAAGTTGTGTTAGTTTGAGTTTTAGAAGGGCTTGAATTGGGCGGAAATATTTTTCTGCCAAAAGATTGTTGAGTAGAAATCTTGTTAACAAAAGAAACTTTATGTGTCAAAGAATATTCGTCAGCAGCTCGAGCAGCATTTTCCAAATTTTCAATCTTATGCTCATCAAGATAAGTCCTAACGTCACTATGAACACAGTTTTTGAACTCTTCAATTAAAATAATTTGCTCGAGATTTTGATAATCTTGTTCGACTTTCTTGGCTAAGCAACATCTATCAAACAACTGCTCTTTTTTCTCTAGCAAATTCGACATGAGTTTGTCCAGCTTCTTTTCTGTAATTTCTGAATTTTTGCCTATAAGCTTCAGGGACTAACTCATAACCTCTTAAAATGCATTCTTTAACCACATCATAATCACCACTTTGCTGAACGGACAGTGAACAGTAAATATCACTAGCCCTACCAATAAGTACACATTGTAATAACATGGTCCAATATTCTCTTGGCCACTTTAAATTTTCAGCAACTTTCTCAAAACGAATGAAGTATTTGTCTACTTCTTCTTCTCTGAATGGGGGCACTAATCTAATATTCCTTGTTATATCAAAATCTGGATTCGAAGTATAATGGTGATTTTCACTTGCCAGCTCTAATTCTTTCATTTTAATTTCATATTCCTTTTCTTCCTTCTCTCGTTCTCTCTCAATTCGCATCTGCTCTCTCTGTAATTCAATTTGCCTATCTTTCTCCCTTTCCTCTCTCTCTCCTGTTCCTGAAATTCTAGTTTTTTTCAACTCTAATTTTTTCTCTCTCTCTCTATCAATCCGCAACTGCTCTTTTTGTAATTCAATCTGCCTTTCTTTCTCCTATTTCTCTCTATCAATCCGCATCTGCTCTTTTTGAAATTCAAGCTGCCTTTCTTTTTCCCTTTCCTGAAATTCCAGTTTTTTTTAAAACTCTAATTCTCTCTCTCTCTCTCTCTCTCTCTCTCTCTCTCTCTCTCTCTCTCTCTCTCTCTCTCTCTCTCTCTCTCTCTCTCTCTCTCTCTGAAATTCCAGCTTCTTCAACTCTAATTCCATCTTGAATTTTAATTCTAAATCGTTCAGTTTAATGTCAGAGTCTGGTGTAGACTTACTGACCGAAATCAAAGCACCTTGTTCCAAAACATCCTGTTCTACGAAATATTGAACCAAAATGTTTTTGATATCTTGTTTCGTTAAAGAAGCATTCACCTCAGAAAGATCATATTTTCTGGCAAGCTGAATCAACTCATCTTTTTTGAAAAGATCTAATTGCTCCTGGGTAGGATTAGAAAGAAATATTTCTACTTTAGATGTCATTTTAATACAAGCGTGTCAGTCTCACTAAAGATTTAAAATTTTCAAAAACTAGGGGAAATTCAAATTTAAATTCCAATTTATTTCAATATCAATCTCAATCTCAATCCCGGACGAGCCCCCAATTTCTATGTTACGTGCTTAGGCTCGAATAAGCAGCAAAACATAAAGAGTGAAAACTAACAAGCTTGTAAAACTTTAACAATGAATTTTTTAAGTACAATTATTTTCATAAAATAAATAAACTTACGGTTTTAGAGAATCAAATCCAACATTAATCCAATATAGAATTCACAAAATAATCCACTAATGGAATTGCAATAGTCCTAATAAATAAATGTTCTAATAGTTCCAGGTTTGAATCTTGACGATGTAATCCAAAATGGCTGACAATGTCACATGATGCAGTTCTTGTTTTTAAAATAATCCAAATGAAAATCATAAACACATGTCCTTTTCCAGTTAAACGGAATAATTCCTTTTGCTACAACGAAATGACACAATGTCCAGTACAAGGTAATTAAAATTATAACTCAAAACGAAAACACAACTATTAACTTTAAAAGCCCAGATTCTACTGAATATTCTCTCACAGTACAATAATTTAAATACCCGTTTTATATGCAAACAAGGGACCACGTGATTTTTCTGGAAGTTCATGGAAGGTCAAAGAAAGAAGCTAAATTCACTAAATCACGTACTAATAGAATGATCCAGAAGAAAATCAGCCATTAATTACTAAAAATAAAAAGATATTTTTGGATCTAGCCAATCATTTCCAAGGCTTGTTTACACTCTCTAAAAAAAGGGTCAGAAATGAGGTCAACAAGCCAAAGTCAACCTGTGTTTACAGCTAGAGTCTAGGTCAGCCTGAATTTTCCAAAATAATGTCCCAATTAATGAATTTTAAACCCTAAATGACAAATTTAGATTTGACATTTAAATATAAATAATTTAAATCCAATAGACGTAAAACCATGACCTTGGCTCTAGAGTGATTTAATATGGTACCATGTACCATGTTCAGGTTGTCTTGTCACATTCCTCTCTCAGTCATGATTGACACATAGAGCCCTTACATTTTTGTATGATTAGTAATTTATGTTATAGTCTTACACAAAGCAGATATTAGAACGCGAATTCTCACATATATGATTAATAGTAGGTACAATCAATCAATACCAACCTTTCCTTACCTATGTCGTATGATTTTGATAAATCTTTTCGAAACGATAACTACCAGAATGGATTATCTCTGCATTCCAAAGACGATCATACAGTAAGGGGTGAAAACATTCTGGAAGTTTCTTTCTCTGAGGTGATTGTTCGGTGAGTGAAGCGTTTCCCTTCCCTTCAAGTTCTTACAAAACAATGGTATGACTGTCTAACAGTATTAACTCAATCGGTGTTGAAGAAAGATGACACAACATGATGTAGTTCATCGTGATATTCGATGTGTGACGTACCCTTAATATCTGCAGTTTTCGATTTCTAACTTGCAAACTTAGCAGTTTTGTTCTTTGTCACCATTCGTCTTTTATGATCGAATTACATGAAAGGATTAGACTATATATGTATATATATATATATATATATATATATATATATATATATATATATATATATATATATATATATATAAACCTCCGGTATAATGATAATACCATACTTTCATCGTTAGAAAATATCTTCAATGACTATGGCTAGCACTACAATCCCTGCACGGCACGATAGGTCTACCTAATATGTAAGTTAATTATCTTGTGCGTTGAAATCTACTGAAACCAACACCCGTTTTGTAATCGTAAGAAAAGTGTTAATTAGTTGAGGATTTAGGTGCCGTTCAAGGATTTACCGAACACCTTAACAAGCTCTGGGCAAAATGATAAAGAATAAACATTTCACATTGGAGTAGTGTCTGGACATTTCAAAGTATGGATATAATTACATCTGATTTCAAATCAAGATGATTACCATGCCATATCAATGTAAAAAAAATCAAGTAAAAAATAAAATAACTCTTGCAATTACCGCCAACATGTGTCTGTGTCTGTATTGAAGAAAATAACACTGCAATTACCGCCAACATGTGTTTGTATGTGTATTGAAGAAAATAAAACGGTCAACATGTGTCTATGTGTATTTAAGCAGTGGAATATATCACCTGGATTATATTATTTACCAAAGCGTTTTCAAGGAATACAAATTATTGTTCTTTGCGACCAGATCATAGTTAAAGTTCTAGTCTGTCCCCCCCCCCCCCCCCCCGGGAGAATGGTGGGATATGTCAAATAAACACGCATCGTTCAACAACATATTCTATATTTTATATGATGATATGACAGTATCGTTCTTGATTTGTTGAGTAAAAGTCATTCGATATTAAGAAAGTCAAAAGTGGCGTTTCGAGACTTGAGGATGATTTTCAATTTTGAATTGGTCAGTGTTAATCATTATAATTGTTGAAGCTATTTACCCTTTTGATAACAGATATATTGCGTAACTATAATGAAAACATAGAACATCCACCTTGCTTGGCAGTGTGATATTTTACCATCGCTTGAGTAGTTTCTCAGTAGCACCTTAAAAGGGAGATGAACATTCCATAGAGATCCACTATACTTTGAATACACAGAGAGTTTCTTGTCCAGAACATTCCATAGAGATCGGCTACACTTTGAATACACAGAGAGTTTCTTGTCCAGAACATTCCATAGAGATCGACTACACTTTGAATACACAGAGAGTTTCTTATCCAGAACATTCCATAGAGATCGGCTACACATTGAATACATAGAGAGTTTCTTGTCCAGAACATTCCATAGAGATCGGCTACACTTTGGATACAGAGAGTTTCTTGTCCAGAACATTCCATAGTGATCAACTACACTTTGGATACAGAGAGTGTTTCTTGTCCAGAACATTTGATAGAGATCGGTTACACTTTGAATACACAAAGAGTTTCTTGTCATAACAGTCCATAGTAATCAGCTACACTTTGAATACACAGAGAGTTTCTTGTCTAAAAGCTCATAAAAATATCCCGGAAAAAATAACACAGACAAATAATTGGGACCATACCAGGATGTCGCCAATTCCGGAGAACTACTCATACACATAGTTTCTTGTCTAGAACAGTCCATAGAGATCCACTACACTTTGGTAAGAGCAGAAATCCTCTTGATAATCAATTGTTAATTGAACCATACAGCTTAATTATGAATTTTTGTCAGATGTGAGTAAACCATTACACACAAAATCGTAAAAACTAAATAACTTTACATTGAGAAACCCTCCAGTAACACGCAAGATCTATGCCATAAGTAAAGCACATATACAGTAAATATTTACAGAGCTGAAATAGGTGATGCAACTGTTTACAAATGTGAGTCCATGTATGATAAATGGTACTTATGTTACAGATGTAGTTTCATCAGTTAAGATTGTACATGCGTGTAAAATTCATATTGATTTTGATAGCTATGTAACACCACGTAATAGGATGTTTTGTACTCAAGATGCAAAGCTGTGTGATGATAGCTAGATATCAGTTACATAGTCCATCGCGGTCATGATAGCTAGATATCAGTTACATAGTCCATCGCGGTCATGATAGCTAGATATCAGTTACATAGTCCAACACTGTGTAATGATAGCTAGATATCAGTTACATAATCCAACATTGTCATGTTAGCTAGATATCAGTTACATAGTCAAACACTGTGTAATGTTAGCTAGATATCAGTTACATAGTCCAACACTGTGTAATGATAGCTTGATATCAGTTACATAGTCCAACACTGTGTTATTTTAGCTAGATATCAGTTGCATAGTCCAACACTGTGTAATGATAGCTAGATATCAGTTACATAGTCCACCACTGTGTAATGATAGCAAGATATCAGTTACATAGTCCAACACTGTGTAATGATAGCTAGATATCAGTTACATAATCCAACATTGTCATGTTAGCTAGATATCAGTTACATAGTCCAACACTGTGTAATGTTAGCTAGATATCAGTTACATAGTCTAACACTGTGTAATGATAGCTAGATATCAGTTACATAGTCCAACACTGTGTAATTTTAGCTAGATATCAGTTACATAGTCCAACACTGTGTAATGATAGCTAGATATCAGTTACATAGTCCACCACTGTGTAATGATAGCTAGATATCAGTTACATAGTCCAACACTGTGTAATGATAGCTAGATATCAGTTACATAGTCCAACATTGTCATGCTAGCTAGATATCAGTTACATAGTCCAACATTGTCATGTTAGCTAGATATCAGTTACATAGTCCAACATTGTCATGTTAGCTAGATATCAGATATATAGTTTAAAGCGGTGCAATGATAGCTAGAAATCAGACAAATAGTCCAACACTGTGTAATGATAGCAATATATTAGATGCAAATTCCAACGCTGTGTAATGAAAGCTAAATATTAGTTACATAGTTCAACGATTCAAATAAGTATCCTAATTCTTGATGTGTGTACATAATCGTTTGGCAAGTATCATATATAGACAAGGGGAGTATTTGGTAAGGGTCATTTCGAGATTTATTTTTAATTTCTTCCATTTCAGTGTTAAAACTTCAAAGGGGCCAGTGATCTGATTCCGTGAAATTGACGGGATATCTTAAATTGGGTTTGAGAAAGACACAGCTGAACTTCCGAGCCGTGTCAAATTGCCATTCTTTAAAGGGAAAAGGTATATAACGTAATTCAGATAGTCTTACTCTTGAACGAGGACGGGACCAGGTGACTGTTTTGTGAGAAAGATAGGGTTTATTGGGGGATCAACAAGTTCTAATAGCATTTTAAGTAAATTCTATTTTTTGATTGTTTGTTGTATGCAAATCTGTTTGACATGACTAGGTTGTTTACGCTACACAATTTATCTTTAAATTTTACAGTTATTCGTCGATTAGTCGAATTGATTGCATGGAATTTAAATGTTCATATGTGCAAGATTTATAGAGTTGTATGAATACATATGAAATAATTTCCTTTTTCTGTTAGGATGATACTGATTATCGTAAGTTTGCAGTAACTACCTATTATATTTGCTTTTATAATGTTTACATAATCTGGAAATGAGTAAGAAAGAATCTGTGAATATTATGCAATAGTAATCGAACATGTAGTAGCATACGGTAAATGTTTGATAGAGAGGTCACGTGGTAATTTATGGCAAGGTACTACCATCCGTAGGATCTAGGCAGTGTCTAAATGGCTAGTGTTTTCTGAGTAACGTAAATGAAGAAGTTTTATATACGTCTAGAAAGTGGTACATATTGTTATTTAGGGATAATTTGGTCCTTTAAGTAAACAGTTTTCCGAGGGAGAGGAGACTCAATAGTGCGAAGACGGAGTCCGAAAAAAAGAGAAGTGACCAGTTAAGTCCGAAAGGGAACGTGACGAGTACAGAGTAAAATCTAGGGAGTCCAAGAAGGATGAGGCAGTCGGAGTAAGAAGACTCGAGGACATAGGACCAGTTGCAACACGATCGAGGGGAAGGCGATGATGCAACAAGTCGTGGACATTGCGCTTTTTTCACCACTCACTAGTTATGATGATGAATTAAATCCAGAGATTAGACACTGCTATTAAGTCCTGTTGGTATCGTTTAAGTTGAATTGAAAATATCACTATCAATTTGTTTGATTAAATTTGTTTTTTTTCTTGTCTATGGGGGCTGGTATTGCATTATTTCTTTCCAATACTATTGCCCAGTTCGTTCTCTGTTGATATTCTCTTTCACTCACGCCAGGTAATGACATTGAGTGAGGTCATTCCCTAGATAAATAGCTAAATCCAGTTAACAATTCCTCTTTCTAAAAGGAAGGCGTTACAGGGGGTTTCCTCTCAAATGCAAGCAAAGCCTTATAAGTGAGTTTCCTATGGAGATATATAAAATACCAAATTGGGAGTTTCGTAAAAAAAATTATCCTGATGTCTTAAACGCAAGTGTTTGCTACACAAATATCAAGATGTTTACTGTACAAATAATCACTTTGGATCTCAGTTAATCAAAATTCCACTCTCCTGTCTCGAATTAATCCCAGTGTCCCGTGGGGATTCTCTAAACAAATGTTTAAAACTAGTCCCACTAACTTTACAATTGCCCGCAGAAAAAGAAAATATGGACGCATAAAGCATAATGGGATATGGATGGTACTAAAAGCCCAACAATTTTGTCTTGTTTAGCTTTCTTCTTTAAAAATCTTTGTCTCATATTACCCTTCATGTAATGATTCCGTCGTCATCTCCCCTGAGAGTTTCAATAATGGAACCGACGAATTAGAAGAAATAATGAATTAGTCATTGGCGTGCGGAAGACATTACCTGTTTTAGAGCACCATACACGTGCATTTCACGATTAAAACTGTCCCTTTTATCGCATGTAAATTCCCCACGCATGCAAATTTTCCATATTTCATCTGGCAACATATGACTCCCAGCTGGATAGAAGAATGATTTACTAACTTGTTCAGACAGATAATAAACATAAACATATTAAAAGCATTTAAGAAAATTTACAAATCAGTAACTATGAAATCGGACTCTGATTTTAATTTCCTCAGACTTTTTAATTGCATCTATTCCTTCTTATAACTCTCATCGGCATCTATCACCGACCCAGAATTACTATAGTCTCACCAAAGATCAGCGCCTGAATAAAGACTTAGAAATTCACTTATTAAAGAAATAAATTTCACTTCCGTACATTCACAATCACAACACTTGCTTTACAAATACTGTCTAATGTTTCGTTCAAAAAGGTCTCTGTCAGACATTTGCGGGACTAATGCTATTAAGTTCAATAACTGGCTTTTAAGTTTGTACATTTCGCTCAACATTCAATTACGCATGGACGGGATACAAAATCCACACATCAGACAACGTTATAGACACAATACGAAGTCCACACGTCATACATTGATATAGACACAATACGAAGTCCACACATCATACATTGATATAGACACAATACGAAGTCTACACATCAGACTACGGTACAAAGTGCACACATCATACATTGGTATAGACATAGGTATTCACCATACAAAGTCCACATAGCAGACTACTGTATAGACACGATACAAAGTCCACACATCATACATTGGTATAGACTCAATATGAATTCCACACATCAGATTACGGTACAGACACGATACCAAGTCCACACATCATACATTGGTATAGACACAATACGAAGTCCACACATCATACATTGGTATAGACATATGTATTCACAATACGAAGTCCACACATCGACGAAGCAATGGATGAAAAATAAAATTAACACATCGGATGTAGTCATATACGCAAATAAATCGTACACAAAAGACGTATATATGGACGCAATGCAAAATTCACGTACTAGACGTTTTGTCTCGAGTGAAAGCATTCTAATCAGAATTGAGATAATACATAACATGAATAATAATAATAATAATAATAATAATAATAATAATAATAATCATCATCATCATCATCATCATCATCATCATCATCATCATCATCAAAATAATAATAATTTAGAACAGGAAGACAACGAACCAGATGAAAATAGCGTTACTGCATATTGTGATACCCTGGACGAACGAACAACAGAACAAACCATGCACTGGGGACGACAGTATAACACATGTGAAATAGACATAAAATCTCAAGCAATCTCTCGACGAAACCGGATGAAAGAAAGCCACACAGAAGCTGAGGCTGATGATGTGTATATGTGTAGCTCTGACTGTAAGGCAATATGCAAAATAGGGCAATGTGTAACATTTGCATGTCTTGGTACCATAATGATTTGTGTTGTTATTTGCAGAACAGACCCAATATGATTTCTGGCTCTGTACTCTATGTAGAAAAATACTCAAAGATCTACGATGATTCATATTTCGATAAATGACGGCATGATTGTTCAACGATCATTCTAAACCCAATTCAAATTCTGTCAAACCGTAGGAATCAAAATTTGCAAACATAAACGACAAAATGTTCAGCATCACAAAACGCACGGCTGTGTACGACAAATCAATCTCCCTACAACTTGAAGACATCGAACAGCAAACACTGGATGCCAAACTGAACCAAATAAGAAAACAGCCGTAATGTTGAACAAAACACAAAATGTAATCGAATTGATAAAAACTAATACAAAATACCCAAAGTCTTAATGCACACGTGACGTGAGTGCAAGATGAAGGTGTTCATTATCATGAGATACTGCCGATTATGACAATGTAACGTTAACGGAGACAAAAATGAGCATATAGTAATCGCATTATGGTGTTGTTGATACCCTTGTATCTAATCATACATTCACTGTTGTTTAGCTGTCGATTTGGTCAGCGAACCATTTAAAATAGGCGATGTAGTCTAATGTAAGAAAGGTGAAATACAGTACATGTCTGCCATCTTGTGGTATGTGATGAAGTGATAGACCCGAAGTACCAATATACATGTACATGTATATATTTCAGTCGAGAACTGGCATCGTTCAGACTTTATACTATTTTTAGAGAAGCAAAGAAAATCTCGGGAGACAATACAGTACAATGTCTGCACTCGGTTACATTCTGTACCAGGCTGGTATATGCACCCGAGTTTTGCAGTATTTTTTATATTCAGACAAAGCTAGACACATTAGGAATTAATTGTTACTCCATTTTGACCTACATATCACCTTGACGTCTACTTAATGTCCAATGGTTCAATGTTCACTTCTAATTATCCATATATCATGTCAACTGGTTTATATAATGAATTTCGAATTTTCCATATATCATGTCAACTGGTTCAACTAATTTATATTATGAATTACTAATTATCCATATATCATGTCAACTGGTTTATATAATGAATTTCAATTATCCATATATCATGTCAACTGGTTTATATAATGAATTTCGAATTTTCCATATATCATGTCAACTGGTTCAACTAATTTATATTATGAATTACTAATTATCCATATATCATGTCAACTGGTTTATATAATGAATTTCAATTATCCATATATCATGTCAACTGGTTTATATAATGAATTTCGAATTTTCCATATATAATGTCAACTGGTTGATATAATGAATTTCTAATTATCCATACAAAATGTCAACTTGTTTATATAATGAATTTTTAATTATCCATATATCATGTCGTGTCATCATTGCACAGACAAAATGTAACAAATATCAGAACTTCTTTGTGTTCGACGTCAAATACAGTCTTGAAAGTCAAACCGTTTGTAAAAGGAATGCCTGAATAATACATGCTTTTGTTTATTAACTTGACTTATGATAAAACAGTCACTCTGGTACATTAGCTAGTAAGTCCATAAACCTTGTTACAATTTCAAAAGTTATTTCACGGACTACTCTTAAAAATGGCCTATTTTGGATATAATGCTAGACTTTTTGGATATATTGCTGGCCGTTTGGGATATAATGATGGACTTTAAGGAGATAATGATGGACATTTGAATATAATGATGGACTTTAAGGAGATAATGATGGACATTTGGATAAAATGATGGACTTTAAGGAGACAATGATGGACATTTGGATAAAGTGATGGACTTTAAGGATATAATGATGGACATTAAGGAGATAATGATGGACATTTGGATAAAATGATGGACCTTAAGGATATAATGATGGACATTTGGATAAAATGATGGACTTTTTGGACGAAATGTTGGACGTTTTAAAGAAAAACACTGATATCAACACAAAAGTAAACAACTAGCAAGGTATTGCTTTCAGACAAAGATTCAGATGTTATCTTCTTCTTAGAAGACTTTATAGGGCTATCTCTAATGAAGACAATTCTGTTATCTTCTTCTTAGGAGACTTTATAGGGCTATCTCTAATGAAGACAATTCTGTTATCTTCTTCTTAGGAGACTTTATAGGGCTATCTCTAATGAAGACAATTCTGTTATCTTCTTCTTAGGAGACTTTATAGGGCTATCTCTAATGAAGACAATTCTGTTATCTTCTTCTTAGGAGACTTTATAGGGCTATCTCTAATGAAGACAATTCTGTTATCTTCTTCTTAAAAAAAAAGGATATCTCTAATGAAAATGATTCTGGTTTAGTGATCAGGCCACAACCAATTAGGTTTCGATATTGAGACCCATCAGGTTTGCGATTCTGAAAACGAAGTGAAGAAGGGATTAATATATCCGGAACAAATCTTTTTTTATGGCTCCACTGGGAAAGTTTTAGTTTCCAATTGGTAACATCGGATGAATCATCCTTAATGGACAGAGAGAACAACACTTTTTGAATGAGTTATGCTTTAATCTCTGCTGTACACATTTCTTGTTCTAATGCAAGGATACATCATCGATGACCCTTGGTCAAGCAAAGTTCATTATCACAGTGACACATACAATTTGTTAACATCTCATTTCGGCAGTATTGTATATTGTACTGCTTTCTTTAATACCACAAATGTGGAAGTTTTTAAGATAACAAATGCTGCAAGATCAAAGATTTTGAAACATAAAATATATCTTAAATTCTTTCTCTCTGAGTGTTCAGGAAAGTTTGTTTTTCATTGCCATGTCGTCATTGATGTGGTTGATACTTTTTCTAAACATGGTGTGGCGATTTGAGAGGCATGTCATCACACATTTGGATGAGTTATTTTCGACAAAGTTACTCACACCTCTGCAATAAATAATTGTCTTTATTTACTCGTATTTTCTAAAAACGAAAGATGAAAATGAAACCATGCACGTCCTAGATTGTATAGTACATACACTCTTTGATTACATTGACAATATGTATGTACAGCGCCGGATTAAGCACCGTGGAGGCCCATAGGCAGTCAAACATTTGGGGCCCCAGACCCACGGTCACGGTCTCATGGCTGCCCCTGATGGGGCCCATAAAAGTCGTGGGGCCCATAGGCAGTTGCCTACTCTGCCTAATGGGTAATCCGGGACTGTGTATGTCCTATGTAAAGTCCTGTATGTGTTGTACATATGAAATGTGACTAGCATTGACAATATGCATGTCCTATATTGTGAAGTACACGCAATCTGTAAATAACTTTGATAATGTGCATATGCCTGAGATTGGTAGAACGTGCACACCGTCTGTCTGTCTGTCTGTCTGTATGTATCATTATTGTAATAGGCAACGTAAGAAAATATCTGCTATGTGTATTTAAAAGTATTTTGTATCAATGAACCGATATTTAAGTATACGACTTTAGATAATAATAATACTACTACTACTACTACTAATAATAATAATAATAATACTAATAATAATAAAGATAATAATAATGATATTAATAATGGTACTACTACTACTACTACTACTACTACTACTACTACTACTACTACTACTACTACTACTGATAATGATGAGGACTTTGTACAGTGCCTAATCTTTAGAAACTCTAAGCGCTTTACAACATATATAATGGTATGACTACAAAATCCAAAAACCAAAAACACCATGTAATCAGAAAACATAAAATTTCTGAAAATATTTAAGGTAGGAAACATTATTAGGTCTTAAAGTTTGTTCTTGCAGTCGAAAAAGGTGAGTTTTAAGAGCACTCTTGAACGGGATCACTGTATCTTTGTGTCTAATTTCAATGGACAATTCACTCCACGTTGTTGGGTCTTGGTATGAAAAAAAGGTTGTCCATATGACTTCGTTTACATAGTGGGAATAATGAGTATACGGTTGTCAGAAGAGTAGCATAAGTATCTTGCTGGTTTGTACACATTGGTGAGGCCAGATACGTATGCTGGTCTGATCGTGATACTCTAAGGATGATCCGATTAGCTGTGTTTTAAACGTTCTGGAGTTTCTGGAGTAGTTATTGAGGCGAAACAGACATAACTGAGTTACAGTAGTCCAGTCTTGAAAGTAATAATGACCATACAATTTGCATCAACTGAAAGATATTTGCGAATGGAGCTGATGCGTCTCAGCTCAAGATATGCAGCCTTGCATATGTTCATGACATATTAGTGCAATGAGAGACTACTTTCAAGAGTAACACCTAAGTTTCGTACTGACTGTGTGAATTTAATGTTGGTGTTGCTGATATGTATTGTTTGAGGTAAAGGATGTGGATGAGAATGTCCTTGTGATGTGCACATAATGGCCTCAGTTTTATCATCGTTCATCTGCAGCTTGTTACATGTCATCCATGATTTCACATACAAAATGTACCTCTCTACTCCTTGTATGGTAGCATTAACTTCAGTTGGGTGGCTAGACTTGTATAGTTCTGTGTCATCAGCATACAGCTGGTGAACATATATATAACCCCAAACAACTCATTTTGTTTATCAAAGAGAAGTTTCCAAGTGCGACGTTGACAAGGTATACATGTAGTTAAATACAGGTGAAGAGAATAACTCGTCATCGAGACAGCTGCATACGAACGAGAAGTTCAGTTTCAAATAAAATCGAAATATTCAGTTTTGGAAACTGTTAGAAAGAAAATGTCCTCTTAAATGAAAATCTTTAATATGTCGTCATATCAAACAATTTGTTTCAAGAAAATTATAATTTTCTAATATGAAAGTTTAATTACATAGTATTAAGAGACGTATATAATATTACGTACATCATAATATTACGTACATCATAATATTACGTACATTATAATATTACGTACATCATAATATTACGTACATCATAATATTACTTACATCATAATATTACGTACATCATAATATTACGTACATTATAATATTACGTACATCATAATATTACGTACATCATAATATTACGTACATATAATATTACGTACATCATAATATTACGTACATCATAATATTACGTACATCATAATATTACGTACATCATAATATTACGTACATCATAATATTACGTACATCATAATATTACGTACATCATAATATTACGTACATTATAATATTACGTACATCATAATATTACGTACATTATAATATTACGTACATCATAATATTACGTACATCATAATATTGCGTACATTATAATATTACGTACATCATAATATTACGTACATCATAATATTACGTACATCATAATATTACGTACATTATAATATTACGTACATCATAATATTACGTACATCATAATATTACGTACATCATAATATTACGTACATCATAATATTACGTACATTATAATATTACGTACATCATAATATTACGTACATTATAATATTACGTACATCATAATATTACGTACATCATAATATTACGTACATCATAATATTACGTACATCATAATATTACGTACATCATAATATTACGTACATCATAATATTACGTACATTATAATATGCACTTTTTACAATTTTGATCCCATAAAGTGCACCACTTTAGACCATTTTATCATAATTTTGGTCAAACAAAGTACCATCGAGGATAGTTTTACCATAATTTTGATTTCGCAAAGTGTATCGTATTAAATCATTTTACCATCAATTTGATTGCGCATAGTGTATCATATTAAATCATTTTACCATCATTTTGATCGCATTAAATGTAAATCATTTTAGCATCTATTTGATCTCATAAAGTGTGCCATGTTATACCATTTAATCATCTATTTGATCTCATAAAGTGTACCATGTTATACCATTTAATCATCTATTTGATCTCATAAAGTGTAGCATGTTATACCATTTAATCATCTATTTGATCTCTATAAAGTGTACCATGTTAGACCATTTTATCATCGATTTGATCTCACAAAATGTACCATGTTATACAATTTAATCATCTATTTGATCTCATAAAGTGTACCATGTTAGACCATTTTATCATCTATTTCATCTTATAAACTGTCCCATCTTAGCTCATTTTAGTATCATTTTGATCTCATAACGTGTATCGTATTTGATCATTTTACTATCGACTCCATAGTCAATCTGACTATAATCCAGTGCATTCATTTTCACATTCTGATTGCACCCTTACTTATGTATTGAAACAATATTTTCATAACAGTTAATGAAATGCACAACAAACATTTTCGACTGGTGGTGAAGGTTATTTTGAAATAAAAATACGTTCGGGTCGTACATTAGTTTCCTTGTAATAAAACTAATCACCAGTATGAATATGTTCTATAACTATTCGCCTCCATCGTTAATAGTGTTTTAGAATACAAATACTGAATTAGAATATAAATATTGAATAAGTAGTAACACTGACTTAAATTATCAACACTGCTATTAATACAGACTTAGAGAGTATTAATACCGACTTAGAGAGTATTAATATCGACTTAGAGAGTATTAACACTGACTAAGAATGTAAATACTAACTTCGAGTGTAAATCAGGATTGAATATTTTCTTCCGGCGTTCTGTAATTCTACAATATTGTATAAACTTTGCGCAAGTGTCTTATGAAATCACGAGAGAGAGAGAGAGAGAGAGAGAGAGAGAGAGAGAGAGAGAGAGAGAGAGAGAGAGAGAGAGAGAGAGAGAGAGAGAGAGAGAGAGAGAGAGAGAATTTGCGTGTCTTATGAAATCATGAGAGAGACAGAGAGAGTGGCTACGTTTACGTTGTAAAAAGATGTAGCTAGTCCTCTTCGTAATACTGCGAATCCCCTTGCAATATATGTATACAACATGCTTATCCCCATTAAGGACTATAATCAAATTGTAAACTACTTCAACTAAGGAGGAGCATTAAGAGTCCAAAGGTTGCGGCAGAAAGCTAAATTGGCACGCGCGATGTTTCTACTCGTTCATTACCAGGAGAATTTAGGAAGCAAGTATTAAATAATGGCTTCATCTACATGGTCCTACTTCTTTCAATCTTATTGTAATTGTCGATGGCATGTTTGTTTTAGAGTCAATATGCAGGGATGTGTGTGTGTGTGTGTGTGTGTGTGTGTGTGTTTAGTAAGTGTATGCAAAACGTATGCAAAATGTATTCATAGGGTAAAAAAGTCCGAATTAAAATCGAGTCCTAAAAGTTTGGGAAAAAAGAGCCTAAAAGACCTAGGTTGGTGTCTCTGTAAAGGATCAGTCTGTAAATCTGTGAGATTAAGATAGTCTGTAAATCTGTGAGATTAAGATAGTCTGTAAATCTGTGAGATTAAGATAGTCTGTAAATCTGTGAGATTAAGATAGTCTGTAAATCTGTGAGCATACGTAATATTAAGATATAAGTGAAATAACATAATCCAGTTTTCTATAAGTAAATAAGGTTTGTCGATACAATGCAATTAAATTTAGTGATTAAAAAAGGGAAAATAATTTTTTTTTTTTTTTTTTAAAAATAAAAATACTGATAAATCTCCTAGTTTTATTATGTATGACGACCTGCTCCTAAACCCATTAGTCCATAATCAATACAGATGTATGACAACCACTCCGCCTTTTGTTTAGCTTCGTCATTGTCTCGATTACAAGGTGTGTCCAAAGAAGTGATTGAACAAACGTGGAAGGCCTAAATAACATTTGCCATTGTACTCGTTCCAATACTTTACTGCGCATGTATTTGAGAAATTCCATTTTTCTTGGTATTCTGAGATAAATGTGCGAGTGACAATTGTTTACACGTGCATTGTAGATTTTTGTTAGTATGAGCTTTTGTTATATAGTATCCAATCCCATCTTACAGAGTAAAATGGGTTACCGTCCCGAATAGAAACTGAAAGATAAATCGAGTTCCAAAAGTAACCGCGACGGATAAATAATAATGAAATAATACGGCTATGCTGCCATGCCGACAGTAGTGCAGATGAATTGTGGCTATAACGTATTTATTTATTCAAGACAACGTATGTATTGCGTGTAGTTAAAAACTTTTTTCTCTGTGAAAATACATGTAGGTCGAAATCGGAAACTTGTCATTTGATTAGTGGCATATGGTATTATGACCTAATAAGACGGGACATCTTTTCGAGAAGTCAGCTGTGCTTGTCCTTGAAAACTATATCACTGGCATTTGATCTTGTGCAGACATTTCGAGTGGTCGACGACTTCGACGCCTAACTCGAACGCCCCCTCCCCCACATATTATATGGTCTTTTAGGGTACAGCAATATAGTGAGATTATTTAGTGTCATGGCCATTCGAGTAAATTACCTCGCCCATATACACACCACGGTAATCGACCCGGGCTAATCTCATGGTAGGATTCGAACTCGCATACTTTCGTTAGCGAGTCCGGCATGCTAATCGCTTAGCAGTGAATGTTTTGTCTGTAGTTAGTTTATGAAGACTATGGTTATATATTAATGAAAATAAGTTTTACATTAGTGCGTTTTATTCACTGGCATTTGCAGTGTACATTAATTAGTGCGTCTTATTCACTGGCATTTGCAGTGTACTTTAGTGCGTCTTATTCACCGGCATTTGCAGTGTACTTTAGTGCGTCTTATTCACTGGCATTTGCAGTGTACATTAGTGTGTCTTATTCACTGGCATTTGCAGTGTACATTAGTGTGTCTTATTCACTGGCATTTGCAGTGTACATTAGTGCGTCTTATTCACTAGCATTTGCAGTGTACATTAGTGTGTCTTATTCACTAGCATTTGCAGTGTACATTAGTGTATCTTATTCATTGTCATTTGCAGTGTACATTAGTGTGTCTTATTCACTGTCATTTGCAGTGTACATTAGTACTACAATCACAATCACCGGTGGGCCGTACATTGAAAAAATAAAGGGGCGCGGGTTGCAGACAAAATGCATTTTAGTATTTAAATATTTCTTGTGGACTGACTATCTAGCAGAAAATCAGGCTGGCAGAAAGGTCGAAAGCTTATACTTAGAACGAGCAAAGACATGGGGATATAAAGCAAAACAATGGTGAAGGTATTTCGTTGGAATTCGTACAACAAGCTTCACAATAACTTTTATTTTCGTTCATATCTTAAATTATCGGATTGGTTACCGTATTACACTTATATGTATATCTGAGATTCACCGATTTGATACCGTGGGAACAATAGTTTTGCAGAATCAGATGAGCTGTCAAGTGTTGATAAAAAAAGTGTACATTTTCTTAAATTTTCGAGATATATCAATCTTAATGTCAAGAGATTCTGGATTAATATTCCTTGTTTTTCGTTTCCTCATAAGGATCCTGTAGATATTGTTTTGTAGTACGTGTTGCACATATTATGAGTGACTTTAACAAATTATTGCTTTCTTTTTTGTTTGATTGGGGTTTTTAACGTAGCTTTAACAATTTTTCATTCATATCGCTACGATATCTGCTGAGCGTCAAGCGAGACAGCTGTTGGTATGACTCGGCATCGAACCCACGACCTCCCGCTTCCGCAGCGGACGCTCTAACCACTAGGCCACCGGAACACTTAAAGACATATAAATATATATATATATATATATATATATATATATATATATATATATATATATATATATATATATATATATATATATATATATATATATATATATATATATGATACATTGTTTTTAGACTTATGGAATATACATACAATATTTCTAGATTCTACATACATAATATCACATAAACTAAGCAGAATAATTGCATGCATTAAACAAAATACAAGAAGGAGTCTACTTACATCCCCCTTTGTTTATATTTTAAAACAAGACAAACATATGAGAATACTTCGTAGACATTATTTAAGGGGGTGAGGGCCGGAGGACTGGGTGGGAGTGGCATCTCCCTTAGAATTTTCATCTGAAAATATCAGCTATTATTTATATTATTCGGGAATGTTATTAAAATGTATAAAGATATAATTAGTTATTGATTGATATACGTCTTTTCTTTCTAAAGACGAGTGCAATAGTTCATGATTAGAACTTTTATCAATCTGATAGGCCTTACAGTATGTTGCTAACACACAACCTCTGATTTGATAAGGCCTTACAGTATGTTGCTAACACACAACCTCTGATTTGATAAGGCCTTACAGTATGTTGCTAGCACACAACCTCTGATTTGATAAGGCCTTACAGTATGTTGCTAATAAACAACCTCTGATTTGATAAGGCCTTACTGTATGTTG
Source organism: Unio delphinus (assembly GCA_029339505.1). Classification (NCBI taxonomy): domain Eukaryota; kingdom Metazoa; phylum Mollusca; class Bivalvia; order Unionida; family Unionidae; genus Unio; species Unio delphinus. The sequence goes on along the minus strand of JAQISU010000055.1, from coordinate 7,316,816 downwards.
ATATTATAAATTCATATTGAGATAATATATGCACCCGATTCCTATTTGGTCTAAAGTCTAATCCATAGAAAATAAACAGCAGTTACTTGCAATGATAAATAGGCGACTGAGCCGCCGTTAATGTTTCCTATATTCTATTATGATATATCACCATGTTTAACTAGATATTTACAGTTTTTATTTGTCTGTGTAACGTCTATTAAAAATGACTGCAGTCGTTACAGTTCGCTAGTTCAAAGGTTCTTTGGTGCAAAATAAGTTTTACGTTTCCAATGTTCGTTGATGCGAAGGATTATCCGTTTGAAACAGAGATCCAATTCTTCAAAAGTCACGAGGTGCATTCATCCGAAGGATTATTGCTTTGAAAGAAGGATTCAATGTTCAGAAGGGTCATTGGTCCGAATGTACGTTAGTCTTGACGTTCATTGGTCCGAATGTACGTTAGTCTTGACGTTCATTGGTCCGAATGTACGTTAGTCTTGACGTTCATTGGTCCGAATGTACGTTAGTCCTGACGTTCATTGGTCCGAATGTAAGTTAGTCTTGACGTTCATTGGTCCGAATGTACGTTAGTCCTGACGTTCATTGGTCCGAATGTACGTTAGTCCTGACGTTCATTGCTCCGAAAGAAGTGTTCAGTAGTTGGAAGGTTGAATAGTTCGGACTAACCATCGAATTAAATTAACCTATGGCGACTTACAATACTAATGATAAATTCTCATACGGGTTCTTAGTCGCGCAGTAATATTAATTCTTGTTGAGCACCATATCAGCTCAAAGCGGCTAATGTCAAATTTCCGTAATTTAACATTAAATATGTTCTTGTTATAGGACACACATACAGCAACTAAAGGTCCTACAATTTATATAAAATCAATCTTCACATAAACTAGTAAAATCAATGTTGCTTACAGTAGAAATGCTCTACCACTCTGCTTTTGTTTTAGTAAGGGTTAGAGATAATGGATCTTAATTAAATTAACATGTATGCCTTATCCAGACGCAGTTAGCCATGGCAAGATAAACAACAGCACCGAACCTATTGACAGTCTCTGGTATCAAATATCCAGAATGTTCTGGTGTCACTACTAACAATTAGAATCTGCTAGAATCTGATACAAGCAGTATGAGAAATTTTACTTATAACAATTCTCAAATCGTCAAATCCTTGTAAAAGTTTTGAAAGTCCCAATAAAAGTAAAAAAAAATACAAATCCCTGAAGGGCCATATAAAATAATATCAGATTTCCGTAGGGCCGCATATAGTCTCAAACAAATTAGTTCTTGTTCCACATGAACCTCCATCGTTGTTAAATTCCATAGTCTCCAATAGCAGACCACAATGTTAAAGTTCCAAGAGACACACATAGTGCCAAATGTAATGCTAATTTGTCATAGGCCCCATATGCGCCCCCGTACTACTATCATGTAATGAATGCACGTCGGCTTGGTCTAGATTTGTTTGATTGATTAGGATTTTTAACGTAAATTTAACAACGGATGTCTGCAGTGAGGCAGTTTATATTGATTTCTAGCTCTGGGGCATCATCCCGCAGACATGCAGCATGATGTCCCACCCAGTCACATTATCCTGACACCAGGCCGACTAATCCTAACACTAACCTCCTAATGCTGAGCGCCAAGCGAGGCAGCTATTAGTACCAGTTTTGTAAGTCTTTAGTATGACTCGGCCGGGGATCGAACCCATGACTCCTGCTTCCGCGGTGGACGCACTAACCACTAGGCCTTTGGAGCGGTTTGGCTTGGTCTTGAGTGACACCAGTCAGAGAAGCAAAATAAGCCTTGATCAAGTGAGGTTGTCCGGTTGGTAACAATTTAACTCGTTAGTATTGTTAACGGTAAATACAGGAATTCTGGATTTCAAGTATAATTCATAGGAGGAAAAGACGTTCACAATTGTTCTTGATTAAAGATTTGAAATTGTGTATATTGTTAACCTTTACTTAAAGTTGCTACAACGAGAAGAATACCGTAAGCTGACTTGTGTATACATACTCAATTAAGTTGTAAAATAAGAATGCAAATAACTGTCATCAATGGTCAGTAAGAAGTAAGAGTTTGTTTATATTGTCCTCTACTTCCTGTTGAATACCATAAGATGGATTGGTTGTTGTAAATGTAGAGTTTTACGATAAGCGTCTGCTTTATTTGATTGGCTGACAGAATCCCTCGTCCGTTCTTTTATTTAGTCTAAGCGACTTTATAGTGCATATACCTATACTAAACCAGTCTTTGATCTCCGCTCCAAAACTGAAAGTATCTGACTGACACTCGAAGTGAGGAGGAAAACTCATCCTGGTGTTTAGTTGTACATCCGAATTAGCGTGTTGGCTGAAAAAAAAAGCCCTTCTTGGAAGAGATTATGTTTCTGTATACATCAATAAGTTAGAGTGAGACCAAATGGTAACACACTATTTAGATGCAGACAAAACAACACATATAAGTTAGAGTGAGACCAAATGGTAACACACTATTTAGATGCAGACAAAACAACACATATAAGTTAGAGTGAGACCAAATGGTAACACACTATTTAGATGCAGACAAAACAACACATATAAGTTAGAGTGAGACCAAATGGTAACACACTATTTAGATGCAGACAAAACAACACATGTAAGTTAGAGTGAGACCAAATGGTAACACACTATTTAGATGCAGACAAAACAACACATGTAAGTTAGAGTGAGACCAAATGGTAACACACTATTTAGATTCAGACAAAACAACACATATAAGTTAGAGTGAGACCAAATGGTAACACACTATTTAGATGCAGACAAAACAACATATATAAGTTACATTGAGATTTGTCAAAATATTATTTTCGTATTCTGTAATAAGGTTGGGGATGCCATGTGTCCTCTTCTTCCTGGACATGTCCTTTTCGGGCGTTAAATAATTCGACATATATACGTGGGCTCGTATCATTGATCACAATTTATCTGTCATACATGTACAAAACAATGACTTTAAAATAGCCCCTGTAGTACATGTATGACAGGTAAATTGTAAGCAATGATACGAGCCCCTTTGGACATGTACTGACTGATACAGATACAACCACACTTAGGAATATCCCCTTCTTTGAAAGTTCAAATATGGTAAGCCTTCCTCGCGCAAAGACCCAATTCAAACTTATTTCAGTGATTGGCAATTTATATTCAATATGTTCCTTGCTCTGTTTCTAGCAGAGAAACACAACGATAAGGACGATAAGGACTTATCTGATGGTATGACAGCTACTAGAAAAAACCCAAACAACCACGACATCTTGCCTGATCGTGACCCAGCTGTGAAACACGCATGACTCCAGGGGATGTCTGTCAGCAAACGTCATGCTGAAGGGCCGATGAAGTGATAAATATCGCAAATAGTTTGCTTCAGATGATCTGATTGTACCGTATTTCTAGGCGATAAAAATAACTGGATATATTTTTGGACACGCTAAATGTTGTTGTTGTTGTTGTTGTTGTTGTTGTTGTAGGGTTTAACGCCATTTTTCAGCATACGATAGGCTATTCATGGTGGCCAGTATTAATGGTGAGAAAGAACTCGAGAAAACCCCCGGAAAGAACCACCGACCCACTGACAAGCTTTCTCACATACACACCAATGGCCGAAACTGACTCGAACCCAAACTGACAGAGTTGAGATGGCAGAGATTTGTAACGGAGAGCGCTTTAGACCACTCGGCCGCTCGGGACCCCCACGGTAAATGTGAAAGTAGACACGGGATACATTATGTGCGTGTTAAAAGCGTCTCTGTTTTGAATAATTATAAATATCAGGTTAATAAATGGATCTATTTTACGCAACGCAAAGGTTTACCATATTCTGTAAAGCATTCAAGGGTTTACCCTATTCTGTAAAGCATTACATCGTTAATTGTTAAGGCTCTAATATACAGTAACAAAGAAAAAGTGAGAACAAGCTTTTGTAAAAATATTTTAATTAAAAAAACAGAACTTGCGGTTTTAATAATTCAAATCCAGAAATAATCCAAGAATGATCCACGAATTCAATTGTAGAAGTTGTATTAACAGGGACCACTATTAAGGAAGGCGGTATCATTTGTCCCCGACCCCCTTGAATTTGCATGTGCTATACAATTGCTGTAGCATATAAGAAAATTTACAAGCCCGTCAAGTTCCCCCCTCCTCCTCTAAAAAATTTAAATGACGTCTCAACCTAGTATTGAAATGTTCTGATGAATTCTATTTCGAGTCACAATGACAATCCAAAATGGAGGGCTGTAAAGTATGCTGTAACCTGTATAGTACTGTTGTGTCTATAGTTGAAATAACACTAAGATGTTTGAATCCCTAATACAATTTCAAGAAATATCTTTGTCCAATAATAATTCTGTATGAGAACTCAAATATTTCCATGAAAAAAAAATATAAAAATAAAATTTAGACTCATCTGGTCACAACTAATCACTTTTCAGTACCTAGACCGACCGACGTCTCAATAGAGGAAGATACTATGTACACTACAGAGTTCACTCTATATGAAATACGACACTAAAACGAAAAAGAAAAGTTATTTACATTGAAATCAGGTATTAAGGTAAAGAACTGGGTCAGTTTGGATACTACGTTCCTAATGTTCGATAAAATTACTGAATTTCTGGAAAATATCATCGCCAGTAAATTAAGTACATTGCAATATCATGTAATGAATTTTATTTATAAAACTAGCAAACATACAATTAAATTCAATCATATATAAATTAAATCAGATATACGTAAAAACATTTTCATTGCACGAGAGAAAGATGCTAACTAATCTATTAGTTATAATTTATTTTCCGTTTTAGCATCTCAGATTACAAAAAATGTAAGATGCATAATGTACCTGCTAAATGTAACTATTTGAAACGAAGACTGCAGTCCCCAAAACTGCCTAAAATTGTAACTATTTGAAACGATGATTGCAGTCCCCAAGACTGCCTAAAATTGTAATTATTTGAAACGAAGACTGCAGTCCCCAAAACTGCCTAAAATTGTAACTGTTTGAAACGAAGACTGCAGTCCCCAAAACTGCCTAAAATTGTAACTATTTGAAACGAAGACTGCAGTCCCCAAAACTGCCTAAAATTGTAACTATTTGAAACGAAGACTGCAGTCCCCAAAACTGCCTAAAATTGTAAATATTTGAAACGAAGACTGCAGTCCCCAAACCTGCCTAAAATTGTAATTATTTTTATAAGGAAAGTGTGCTGTCTACAATGCCCGAAAACGTTAACTATTATTTCGAAAACAATGCTGCTATGCCCAAAATGCACGAAAATTTTCGAAAGGAATGCTGCTATGCCCAAAATGCACGAAAATTTTCGAAAGGAAATCTGCTATGCCCAAAATGCACGAAAATTTTCGAAAGGAAATCTGCGTAATATCTTCGAAAGTGTTATGGTCCTGTGTAAGATCTTCGAAAGAGTTAGGGTCCTGTGTAAGATCTTCGAAAGTGTTATGGCCCTGTGTAAGATCTTCGAAAGTGTTAGGGTCAATGTTGAAGTGTTTCAAAAATGTCTTCAGGAATATTTGAAGCCTTTCTTCTGAACATCCTAAGATCGCTTTCTCTCATCCAGATCTCTGTAAAATATGTTCTGTGGTAGTCACTAAATTTTACAGGTCACGTGCGATTTCATGTGCAGCGCGTGGATGCTTGGAATGCATGTTTGGGACATTTGTCCTTTCATCTTATCGTCATCAGTTTCCCGAGACAGTCTAAATGAAAGTGGTTCAACTTTTTGGCATGGCGCCTGTATACTATTTAATCAATCAATTTATCGATAAATCGATCAGTCTGAATTCTTGACATTTCATCTATCCATTCATCCATTTGCCAATATCTCAATCAGTTAATCAAACGATCTATTTTATACAACTTTTCTTTATCTAACGTTTAATTTAATTGGGAAATCTTTGTATCGAACTCTGTATCTATCTAATTCTGTATCTAACTTTATATCTAATTATGTATCATTCTTTATATTTAACTTTATATCTAATTATGTATCATTCTTTATATTTAACTTTATATCTAATTATGTATCATTCTTTATATTTAACTTTATATCTAATTATGTATCATTCTTTATATTTAACTTTATATCTAATTATGTATCATTATTTATATTTAACTTTATATCTAATTATGTATCATTATTTATATTTAACATTATATCTAATTATGTATCATTATTTATATTTAACTTTGTATCTAATTATGTATCATTCTTTATATTTAACTTTATATCTAATTATGTATCATTCTTTATATTTAACTTTATATCTAATTATGTATCATTCTTTATATTTAACTTTATATCTAATTATGTATCATTCTTTATATTTAACTTTATATCTAATTATGTATCATTATCTATATTTAACTTTATATCTAATTATGTATCATTATCTATATTTAACTTTATATCTAATTATGTATCATTCTTTATATTTAACTTTATATCTAATTATGTATCATTCTTTATATTTAACTTTATATCTAATTATGTATCATTATCTATATTTAACTTTATATCTAATTATGTATCATTATCTATATTTAACTTTATATCTAATTATGTATCATTATCTATATTTAACTTTATATCTAATTATGTATCATTCTTTATATTTAACTTTATATCTAATTATGTATCATTATCTATATTTAACTTTATATCTAATTATGTATCATTATCTATATTTAACTTTATATCTAATTATGTATCATTCTTTATATTTAACATTATATCTAATTATGTATCATTCTTTATATTTAACTTTATATCTAATTATGTATCATTCTTTATATTTAACTTTATATCTAATTATGTATCATTATCTATATTTAACTTTATATCTAATTATGTATCATTATTTATATTTAACATTATATCTAATTATGTATCATTATTTATATTTAACTTTGTATCTAATTATGTATCATTCTTTATATTTAACTTTATATCTAATTATGTATCATTCTTTATATTTAACTTTATATCTAATTATGTATCATTCTTTATATTTAACTTTATATCTAATTATGTATCATTATCTATATTTAACTTTATATCTAATTATGTATCATTCTTTATATTTAACTTTATATCTAATTATGTATCATTATCTATATTTAACTTTATATCTAATTATGTATCATTCTTTATATTTAACTTTATATCTAATTATGTATCATTCTTTATATTTAACTTTATATCTAATTATGTATCATTCTTTATATTTAACTTTATATCTAATTATGTATCATTCTTTATATTTAACTTTATATCTAATTATTTATCATTATCTATATTTAACTTTATATCTAATTATGTATCATTCTTTATATTTAACTTTATATCTAATTATGTATCATTCTTTATATTTAACTTTATATCTAATTATGTATCATTCTTTATATTTAACTTTATATCTAATTATGTATCATTATCTATATTTAACTTTATATCTAATTATGTATCATTCTTTATATTTAACTTTATATCTAATTATGTATCATTCTTTATATTTAACTTTATATCTAATTATTTATCATTATCTATATTTAACTTTATATCTAATTATGTATCATTCTTTATATTTAACTTTATATCTAATTATGTATCATTCTTTATATTTAACTTTATATCTAATTATGTATCATTCTTTATATTTAACTTTATATCTAATTATGTATCATTCTTTATATTTAACTTTATATCTAATTATGTATCATTCTTTATATTTAACTTTATATCTAATTATGTATCATTCTTTATATTTAACTTTATATCTAATTATGTATCATTAGCTATATTTAACTTTATATCTAATTATGTATCATTCTTTATATTTAACTTTATATCTAATTATGTATCATTCTTTATATTTAACTTTATATCTAATTATTTATCATTCTTTATATTTAACTTTATATCTAATTATGTATCATTATCTATATTTAACATTATATCTAATTATGTATCATTCTTTATATTTAACTTTATATCTAATTATGTATCATTATCTATATTTAACTTTATATCTAATTATGTATCATTATTTATATTTAACATTATATCTAATTTTGTATCATTATCTATATTTAACTTTATATCTAATTATGTATCATTATCTATATTTAACATTATATCTAATTATGTATCATTCTTTATATTTAACTTTATATCTAATTATGTATCATTATCTATATTTAACTTTATATCTAATTATTTATCATTCTTTATATTTAACTTTATATCTAATTATGTATCATTATCTATATTTAACTTTATATCTAATTATGTATCATTATTTATATTTAACATTATATCTAATTTTGTATCATTCTTTATATTTAACTTTATATCTAATTATGTATCATTCTTTATATTTAACTTTATATCTAATTATGTATCATTATCTATATTTAACTTTATATCTAATTATGTATCATTATCTATATTTAACTTTATATCTAATTATGTATCATTCTTTATATTTAACTTTATATCTAATTATGTATCATTCTTTATATTTAACTTTATATCTAATTATGTATCATTCTTTATATTTAACTTTATATCTAATTATGTATCATTATCTATATTTAACTTTATATCTAATTATGTATCATTCTTTATATTTAACTTTATATCTAATTATGTATCATTCTTTATATTTAACTTTATATCTAATTATTTATCATTATCTATATTTAACTTTATATCTAATTATGTATCATTCTTTATATTTAACTTTATATCTAATTATGTATCATTCTTTATATTTAACTTTATATCTAATTATGTATCATTCTTTATATTTAACTTTATATCTAATTATTTATCATTATCTATATTTAACTTTATATCTAATTATGTATCATTCTTTATATTTAACTTTATATCTTATTATGTATCATTCTTTATATTTAACTTTATATCTAATTATGTATCATTATCTATATTTAACTTTATATCTAATTATGTATCATTCTTTATATTTAACTTTATATCTAACTATGTATCATTCTTTATATTTAACTTTATATCTAATTATGTATCATTATCTATATTTAACTTTATATCTAATTATGTATCATTCTTTATATTTAACTTTATATCTAATTATGTATCATTCTTTATATTTAACTTTATATCTAATTATTTATCATTATCTATATTTAACTTTATATCTAATTATGTATCATTCTTTATATTTAACTTTATATCTAATTATGTATCATTCTTTATATTTAACTTTATGTCTAATTATGTATCATTCTTTATATTTAACTTTATATCTAATTATGTATCATTATCTATATTTAACTTTATATCTAATTATGTATCATTATTTATATTTAACTTTATATCTAATTATGTATCATTCTTTATATTTAACTTTATATCTAATTATGTATCATTCTTTATATTTAACTTTATATCTAATTATGTATCATTCTTTATATTTAACTTTATATCTAATTATGTATCATTATTTATATTTAACATTATATCTAATTATGTATCATTATTTATATTTAACTTTGTATCTAATTATGTATCATTCTTTATATTTAACTTTATATCTAATTATGTATCATTCTTTATATTTAACTTTATATCTAATTATGTATCATTCTTTATATTTAACTTTATATCTAATTATGTATCATTAGCTATATTTAACTTTATATCTAATTATGTATCATTCTTTATATTTAACTTTATATCTAATTATGTATCATTATTTATATTTAACTTTATATCTAATTATGTATCATTCTTTATATTTAACTTTATATCTAATTATGTATCATTCTTTATATTTAACTTTATATCTAATTATGTATCATTCTTTATATTTAACTTTATATCTAATTATGTATCATTCTTTATATTTAACCTTATATCTAATTATGTATCATTATCTATATTTAACTTTATATCTAATTATGTATCATTCTTTATATTTAACTTTATATCTAATTACGTATCATTCTTTATATTTAACTTTATATCTAATTATGTATCATTCTTTATATTTAACTTTATATCTAATTATTTATCATTATCTATATTTAACTTTATATCTAATTATGTATCATTCTTTATATTTAACTTTATATCTAATTATGTATCATTCTTTATATTTAACTTTATATCTAATTATGTATCATTCTTTATATTTAACTTTATATCTAATTATGTATCATTCTTTATATTTAACTTTATATCTAATTATGTATCATTATCTATATTTAACTTTATATCTAATTATGTATCATTATTTATATTTAACATTATATCTAATTATGTATCATTCTTTATATTTAACTTTATATCTAATTATGTATCATTATTTATATTTAACATTATATCTAATTATGTATCATTCTTTATATTTAACTTTATATCTAATTATGTATCATTATTTATATTTAACATTATATCTAATTATGTATCATTCTTTATATTTAACTTTATATCTAATTATGTATCATTCTTTATATTTAACTTTATATCTAATTATGTATCATTCTTTATATTTAACTTTATATCTAATTATGTATCATTATCTATATTTAACTTTATATCTAATTATGTATCATTATTTATATTTAACATTATATCTAATTATGTATCATTATCTATATTTAACTTTATATCTAATTATGTATCATTATTTATATTTAACATTATATCTAATTATGTATCATTCTTTATATTTAACTTTATATCTAATTATGTATCATTATTTATATTTAACATTATATCTAATTACGTATCATTCTTTATATTTAACTTTATATCTAATTATTTATCATTATCTATATTTAACTTTATATCTAATTATGTATCATTATCTATATTTAACTTTATATCTAATTATGTATCATTCTTTATATTTAACTTTATATCTAATTATGTATCATTCTTTATATTTAACTTTATATCTAATTATGTATCATTATCTATATTTAACTTTATATCTAATTATGTATCATTCTTTATATTTAACTTTATATCTAATTATGTATCATTCTTTATATTTAACTTTATATCTAATTATTTATCATTATCTATATTTAACTTTATATCTAATTATGTATCATTCTTTATATTTAACTTTATATCTAATTATGTATCATTCTTTATATTTAACTTTATATCTAATTATGTATCATTCTTTATATTTAACTTTATATCTAATTATGTATCATTCTTTATATTTAACTTTATATCTAATTATGTATCATTCTTTATATTTAACTTTATATCTAATTATGTATCATTCTTTATATTTAACTTTATATCTAATTATGTATCATTCTTTATATTTAACTTTATATCTAATTATGTATCATTCTTTATATTTAACTTTATATCTAATTATGTATCATTATCTATATTTAACTTTATATCTAATTATGTATCATTATTTATATTTAACTTTGTATCTAACTGTGTACCCAACTTTGTATCTAACTCTTTTCCTATCTAGCCTCACATCCATCTTTGTATCTAACTCTATTCCTGTATACATCCACTGATCTAAATCCTTAAATATCGAATCAGATATGACCGTACACCTTAGTTTTAATCAAGAAATGTTCAATATATATATATATATATATATATATATATATATATATATATATATATATATATATATATATATATATATATATATATATATATATATATATATATATATATATATATATTATAATAATAATAATAATAATAATAATAATAATAATAATAATAATAATAACTCTCTATGTTAGTAACCAAGGTTAGAATCTAAGCATAGAGGGCAGAGGAACTATTTACATAAATAAAAATACAATCTTAGACTCTTTAAACTTTAAACGTCTGTACAGATAATAGTGGCAGAAACGACCTCACCACACTACCTGGAATCACTTGTACCGAGAATTTTCTTTCCATTCACTAAACATTTGTCCTGTATGTCTGATTAATACAAATTTCCTTCAAACACAGTGTGTCTGTTAACTTAGTTGATATTATGGTGAAACTTGTCTGTACGAATTAGGCGAGTAAACACTCACTTTCAAACGTTCGTCTTGATGTTACCCATTCTTTTCAGATATGAATGAGAATAAATTCGTACCGTCTCTTACTGTTTTGCCGGAGAACTACTCATAATATACAAGTTCGAAGCATTGAATTTGATTTCAATCACAGCAAGTAAGTCATTCATAAAATGATACTTGCAAGTGAAGAACTGTTCTAAAGTCTAAAATATAGACCCACCCAATATCACATTCATATATTATAAACTTACATATTCATGTTGATCTTGTGTGATTTAAATCAGCTGTGGACACATCGCACATTGGAATCGAACATTTGTAATCGCTATCTACCGATCTACTCAGGACGATGTAACTTGTTCTTGGATTATGTTGACCAAGAAATGTAAATATTTACAATTAAAATTGAGAATAACTTGGACCCGATGTATTGTTTTGCAATACGTCTATAGACATCTAAGTCTTGCATATTGCTACATGTTGACTTTATTGTGCGTATTGTAGTGATTTCGTACAGACGCATCCAATCAAAATCAAGTTGTTCAAATTTCAACACTGTTCTTGCGTTATCGAGACAAGGGGATCCTTCACATGGGCGTTTGTCAAAAAGGACAATGTTGGGGGCAAAGTGGAAGAGCATTGCTCTTTCCCTGGATTTCATGTTTTGGCTTTCAGTTCTATACGTCATATCGACACTTACATTTCTATACGTCATATAGATGCGTATAGTTATATACGTCATATCGATGCTTATAATTTTATACATAGTATCGATGCTTACAGTTCTCTATGTCATATCGGTGCTTACAGTTCTCTATGTCATATCGATGCTTACAGTTCTCTATGTCATATCGATGCTTACAGTTCTCTATGTCATATCGATGCTTACAGTTCTCTATGTCATATCGATGCTTACAGTTCTCTATGTCATATCGATGCTTACAGTTCTCTATGTCATATCGATGCTTACAGTTCTCTATGTCATATCGATGCTTACAGTTCTCTATGTCATATCGATGCTTACGTTTACAGTTATATACGCTATATCGATGCTCCAAGTTATATATGTCATATCGCTTACAGCTGTATACATGATATCGATGCTAATAATTATATACGTCATACCGAAGCTTACAGTTCTATACGTCATATCGATGCATACAGTTCTCTACGTCATATTGATGCTTACAGTTCTATACGACATATCGATGCTAACAGTTCTCTACGTCATGTCGATGCTAAAAGTTCTATACGTCGTATCTGTTTGTGTTAATTACTGCAAATCTTATGTTGGGTATCTCGACTCCTACAAGACAGTACAAATCATTTGATGAGTCTTAATGTACTTAAATTTCACTGGGTCGAATTCCACAACCAGAGGGTTGCGATAGGGGTGAATTCCACAACCAGAGGTTTGTGATAGGGGTGATATTCACAACCAGAGGTTTGTGATAGGGGGGAATTCCACAACCAGAGGTTTTTCATGGGGGTGAATTCCACAACCAGAGGTTTGTGATAATGGTGAATTCCACAACCAGAGGTTTATCATAGGGGTGAATTCCACAACCAGAGGTTTGTGATAGGGGTGAATTCCATAACCTGAGGTTTGTGATAGGGGTGAATTCCACAACCAGAGGTTTATCATAGGGTTGAATTCCACAAATAGGTTTATCATAGGGTTGAACTTTTGACAGCCAAGGGAATATCATAAGGTTGAAATTTGACAGCCAGGAGAATATCATAAAGTTGAAATTTGAAAGCCAGGGGAATATCATAGGGCTGACATTTGACAGCCAGGGGAATATCATAAGTTGAAATTTGACAGCCAGGGGAATATCATAAGGTTGAAATTTGACAGCCAAGGGAATATCATAAGGTTGAAATTTGACAGCCAGGAGAATATCATAAAGTTGAAATTTGAAAGCCAGGGGAATATCATAGGGTTGAAATTTGACAGCCAGGGGAATATCATAAGTTGAAATTTGACAGCCAGGGGAATATCATAAGGTTGAAATTTGACATCCAGGGGAATATCATATGGTGAAATTTGGCAGCCAGGGGAATATCACAGGGTTGAATTTTGACAGCCAGGGGAATATCATAGGGTGAAAATCTGACAACGCGATGAGTGTCATATTGTGGAAGTCCACAGGTAGAATACCAGCTTTAGAGCATACGATTTTAATCCCAGCATAAGTGTGACTTGAACTAAGCCATCAGTCATATTTTACGTGTAATTTATCCTGGTAATACATGTATATTAAGCTAGTAGAAGACTTACTGACCACCTCAGAGAGATTTCAACTTTACTATAAAGTTATAGTACCTTACATTACACCTTTATTTCAATTATGTTTTCTGTCAGTAGCTTGTACATTGTAATGGAAACTTGAAAGTCAGTTGCATATTTCTTCCAACGATTTGACTAAATTTGGTATACTTTTTTCCTCCTACACTTTTACTGAATGTGTTGTCCTTATTTCCTCCCACACTGTCACGGAATTGTATACGACTATGTTCAATATGTATATGTGGTCAAAAATCTAGTCTCGATTTCGTTACTGCGTACAGCCTTACCGAGGGTAGTTTATTATTTTTTTGGGCTTTTTAGTTATTTCGGCATAATGAGCGAACACTCAGCTCATGCTGCATGTGCGAAATTGCCTGCAGTTTAAAGTACCTAGCTGCGCATATCTGTCACAGCTAGGGGTATATAAGGACCAAATTATAAGACAGAAAACACATTACGATCCAGTCCTGTCGGAAACGCATCCATCCTAAACGGAGCAATCTATCAGCTAAAAGAGGTGACAATAGATTTAACTTTGTTCTCATTGCTATTTGTATTATGATATAATTCATTAATTTACATATTAGACGTTTAGTATTTATTATAAAATCTATAGAATAAATACAGAGGTTAGGCAGCGCCATTTTATCAGAAGTACTATATTTTGTTTCATTAGTTCTTTTGTATCTGAACATAATTGAGTTCAATTATACGCTGCATGCTTAACGTCAAATGTACATGGATAATTATTTCATGTGCGCGCATGCGCTACATATATGTGTGAATACTTGACCGTGTCATATGTATTACACGGTTCGGATGTTTTAATTTTAGCTGAAGTGGTGTGGTGAAGTTGTGTGGTGACGTAGTGTGGTGACGTGTTGTGCTGAAGTGTTGTGCTGAAGTGGTGCAGTGTTGTGGTAACTGCGTGTGTGGTGCCATGTTGTGGTGACTACGTGTGTGGGCTTGTCTATGCTGACCGTGTAATGCCCGTGTGTGGTGCCTGTGTATGGTGCTTACGTATGCTGCCTATATCTCGTCATATGGACGACATATTATTTAAACACTTCTTTGCAGTCTCGTTATTTGAACGACACCTGCATAATTTAATTCCAGTCTCGTCATATGGACGACGTAATATTTATTTAAATATCTTCTTTGCAGTCTCGTTATATGAACGACACCTGCATAATTTCATTCTACACAAATCTCGTCCCATGAACGAGAACTTCAGAACTTAGGGTTCCCAGTTGCATATATCTCGTCATATGGACGACGTATTATTTATTTAATATCTTCTTTGCAGTCTCGTTATATGAACGACACCTGCATAATTTCATTCTACACAAATCTCGCCCCATGAACGAGAACTTCAGAATTTAGGGTTCACGATTTGCATATGTCTCGTCATATGGACGACGTATTAATTATTTAATATCTTCATTCTAGTCTCGTCATATTGACGACGCATTCTTTGCATATTTGCATCTATCTCGTTATACGAGCCTTTTATATATATTCATATTTGTAAATTCATTCATATACTTCTTTTTTGTCATTACGTTACTGAAATTCATAGTTCCATGTTAGGAACATTTATTTAAATAGATTTTTCTTGTATTGTGTAAAATATTGGTGTCAGACTTGATTTTTAAAATTGCGTTTATAAAATAAACATCTTATTAACGCAGTTGTGTTCCGTGTCTTCACTAATCCAGTTCCGACTCGGTCTATCTTGTGACACACACTTTTATTTATAATTAGATTGATTTTAGTGAATTTATTTCCTTGTTAATCGTCGTAATTTATAGTTGGATTGTGGCTTGTGTCACTGTTATAAGTCTTACAAATATGTCCCTGTACTGTATTAAGTATATGTATGATAAAATTATCTGGACGGCGTGAGAGGCTTACATTTAACTTGATAACACATATAAATACGAGCAGTTAATACATAATAAGATAATATGCAACACATTTTCCTTGATTATTACGCAGTTATGACTCCATTTAATTACTTTATTGTTGTGTTGGAATAATGTTTTGATTAGAACCAACTTCAAGCATACGATTGCTCGAGCAGTAAAATAATACATTGTTAGCAGTGTTTCATCATTTCCTTTTGCAATAGTTACACGATCAAAACTCACAGACCCAAAACGGACCTGCCTGATGGCGGACTTTAAACATCCAAACTCACAGAACAAAAACGGACCTGGCTGATGACGACATTAAACATCCAAACTCACAGAACAAAAGCCGATCTGGCTGATGGCGACTTTAAACATCCAAACTCACAGAACAAAAGCCGATCTGGCTGATGGCGACTTTAAACATCCAAACTCACAGAACAAAAGCCGATCTGGCTGATGGCGACTTTAAACATCCAAACTCACAGAACAAAAGCCGATCTGGCTGATGGAGATTCTAACTATTGTTTCATCAGTCATTCTCTGTTGTTACTTTTACGACTCAAGGTCTTAACTTACGTAACATAAAGAAGTGAAATAATGAAGTTAAGTCAAATCAACAAACAGTTTATTTCTATAGGTTACAAAGCAAAACGTTAAGAACGATGTGCAGTATTGTGAAATAAATCGCAAATAGGCTTAAATGTCTTATCACAAGTCAAAACATATAGCGTGTTGCAAATGAATTCCAATAGTCTTGAATGTCCTGATGCACCACAATGATACAATTCAGAATGTCATTAAACGAGTTCTCACTAATTCCAAAATATTGTATTAATCCAAAGTCGTCGAGTTTCACGGAATAATTGAAATAAAAAATTACCCTTCAGTCATTCCTGAACACGACAGTAATGGGTTTCAGAAACTGATCTAGCTATAGTTAAGTGTTTGTTTAGCAGCACATTATGACGTGACTAGCATGAGAGGTAACCATCAAGAGTGACATATGGGCGAGGCTCGCAATACATTTGTAGCTTGCTATTGATAACCTCTATTGCTTGAGGGGACATTAGTGATTCCGTTTGGATAACGGTCAGAGGGAAAATGTTCATGTAAGGTCAGTTAGCGGAAGATGGTAAACTTGAGACAGCCAAGAAACAACCGTGGGCCATTGGTAAAAGGTGTCATAATATTAAATTCTCCAGGAATAGTTATTAATAAAAGCAGACAAGAGATTAGTGTTCCGACTTCGATGGGAATAGTTATTAATAAAGGCAGACGTGAGATAATGTTCCGACTTCGATGGGAATAGTTATTAAAGGCAGACGTGAGATAATGTTCCGACTTCGATGGGAATAGTTATTAAAGGCAGACGTGAGATAATGTTCCGACTTCGATGGGAATAGTTATTAAAGGCAGACGTGAGATAATTTTCCGACTTCGTTGGGAATATTCAAAATTATTAAAGGCAAACTAGAAATAGTTTTCCGACTTCGATGGGAATAGTTATTAATAAAGGCAGACGTGAGATAATTTTCCGACTTCGATGGGAATATTTAAAATTATGACAATTATAGAAAGTTAATTCTCACTGGTTAAGCTAAACGAAAGATTATTTTAAGTTATTGAACATTTATTGTCTTTAATATTATAAGATTTATATATTGCAAGAATGTCACATACTATATCATTGAAATAAATGTAATATAATTTAATAGTTTGTATGTAATAGAAAATCACG
Source organism: Unio delphinus (assembly GCA_029339505.1). Classification (NCBI taxonomy): domain Eukaryota; kingdom Metazoa; phylum Mollusca; class Bivalvia; order Unionida; family Unionidae; genus Unio; species Unio delphinus. Next base: position 7,298,770 of record JAQISU010000055.1, on the reverse strand, counting down.
AATCGCAGGAATTTCATGCATTACTCTAATACGAATTGTGAAAATTTATTTATCTGTCTTAAATGCTATGAGTTGATTTACGACGAATATGTCAATGAATGTTTATTTAGCAAGTAATGTAGTTAAAACAAGACGGAAAGTCCATTAATTCATTTGTGTGATTAAGTTGTGTATTCTCTTAACAAAGTGTATCGACCGACGTCGTTCAACTACTAATTTACAAGCCCACGTGGGGACGTAATAGTTCATAAAAGATGTCTAGTTATGTCATTCTTTAAGTATGAATGCGGTTAGTCTCTAGGAAAAAAGACTAATTTCATGTCAATACAATTATTGTATCCGTGTCAGGTTGTGAAATGACCACATCAGCTTTTGTCGAATTACTACAAGACGATTTCTGAAAGAAAAAAGTGGAGATATTGTTAGATCCCGATAAAAGAAAACCTGACAAACATTATGTTTGTATATAATTTTGATTTGATTTTTTTGATTGTTGGTGGTTGATGACGAGAGAGAGAGAGAGAGAGAGAGAGAGAGAGAGAGAGAGAGAGAGAGAGAGAGAGAGAGAGAGAGAGAGAGAGAGAGAGAGAGAGAGAGAGAGAGTATATACAGCATGTTGTGTCGTCACCAACAATGATTTGGAAATGATTGGGTGCAACCAGGTAATGTTGAATTGCCGGCAATTAGAGTTCGATCATCCTTAACTAGATTCTATGATGAAGTTTGTTTTATTGGTATGCTAGAGCGAATAATTGGATTTTACATAAACTGTTTGATTATATTTCTAAGAGAAAGTGTCTATAATTCAAATGTCATGTTTAATTTTATAATGCTTATGTACATTGATGAAACGGTTTTATGTTACATACGGGGCTTCTGTTCTTCTATGTTATATCTTTACTCAGATCTCTTTTATTCCATTCATTGATTTGATATTTTATTTCATAATTTGATCTATGATGGTCTATGGTCTCATCGATAACAATAACAAAAAGTTCCGTAACAGGTGTATGGTTGGGGAATATCACTTCCTCCATAAAACGGGTCAGTTCTTAGATAGACAGTTAAACCTAAGTTGCATTAAACTCTTAATAAAACAAGAAACCATATTTCAAAACGACAATATATTTGCAATTCCTTTACAATTGATTTTCCCATCTTTACTGTTGTGGAAATACTATATTATCTACATTAGTTGTGTTTAGGCCACACATAAAAATTGCATAACTTTGGTAGTCTTGTTTCTGTTTTCTCTTAACGATGACATTCTATGTATCTGTATCATTCTCACTTGAAAACCAAAAGTCTTTTTTTTGGAAAACATTTGTTGTAAGCATACCAAATTGTTTGATGGAATTGTTTGCTGATGAGGCAAAAATACAACTGGACGTGTTGATTGTTTATAAACTTTGCAAGATCAAATATTTTTGCAACATTCAATAGACTTCTGTTCCGTAATCAAATTTCCAAGACGTATCCAATTTGCCTGATCTTTAATTTAACCGCGTATGTTCAAAGATGATAAAGAAAGAATAAATGAAACATCTAAAATGAGACTTCTTTAAATATTATACTTTACATAAGAGCCGCAAATCTCTCATTTCCCAAACTGTGCATGTGCAAAAACAATGAATGAAATATTTCTTTCTTTCTTCTTCTCTGTGTTTTCTCCATAGGTTTAGTGACTTTGTCAAGTATGTCATTCTCAGGTAGACGCGTCTGAGCATTGGACAACTTAGAAACATACAAATAAATCTCTCCGAAGATGTTTGCGCTTCATTAGATGCTAAATCGCTTTTTGTGTCTGTGGCCTGGGAAACAAGAAGCTAAACTGCAAGTTAAAGCAAAACATAATAAGATTTTGTGATGTCCTTTGACAGCGAATGGCCTGTGGTGAGAATGAATTATAACTAGTTCGACATAATGAATTAATTCTTTTTCAAAAGGTAATATATCCAGAATAAATTAAACTGTATTTGCCAAACGAGTCGCTCATTTCAGCTATATAATTTAGGGCATTTATTTGCTCCCTGTGGGTTGTTCATCTTTTTTTTTCACACCATATTGTCCGCTTTCTACATACTGGCTGCGACCATTGATAACAATTACACAAACCTAATTAACCTATGTAATTGCTTCTGACAAAAAATCGCAAGGTACAAATCAATGTGCATGGTGAAGTCATTATGTCAGAATTCAATACAATCACTGTGCATGGAGAAGTCATTATGTCAGTATTCAATACAATTTGAAAGCATCCAGACGCCAATTGCCTAATGTGTTTCTTGTTGATAGTTGAACTTATTTTGGTTGACTGACAAGCAAACAAGGGGAGTGGGTGTTATAGTGGATGGTAAAAACAGAGTTACGACGTACATGATGATAATATCTAGTACTACTACAAAAGTGAAATGAACACGCTTGAAATAAGCATTACAGAGTACAATAGTCTACGTATGAAAACGATCAAAAGTAAAAAAAGTCATCAACTTTTGTAAAATTCAACAGATAATATATTTCCATAGAAAACAAAGTAAAATTTACAAACGAACTTCCCGTACTCGAAAAAAAATACCAAATAGTCATAAACGTTTTATCACAAGTCCAAATGGTCCTTAAAGTTCTATCACAAGTCCAAATAGTCCTTAAAGTTCTATTACAAGTCCAAATAGTCCATAAAGTTCTATCACAAGTCCAAATAGTCCTTAAAGTTCTATTACAAGTCCAAATAGTCCATAAAGTTCTATCACAAGACCAAATGGTCCTTAAAGCTCTATCACAAGTCTAAATAGTCCTTAAAGTTCTATCGCAAGTCTAAATAGTCCTTAAAATTCTATCACAAGTCCAAATAGTCCTTAAGGTTCTATCACAAGTTAAAATGTACAATGCTTCAACTGATCGGCATCGGTATTCGTGTTAAGTTCCGATATTGAATGTTTTCACGAGCATTCAGTCTCGAACGTGCTAATGTGCTAGTGGCAAGGAGTTTGTCAAATTTTGTAAGAGTCATTTGATTTATCACAATAATATAGTTAAACATGTCCTTGTCTGATTTACTATTATACAATATTAATGTTCCAGTCCCAGAATGTTATTGTGTACTTTGTAATTCCAGTGAATACTAATTTAAATAAATTGAACCTTTCAAATCAGAAGAAGAACACATCAATAAGAAGGCTTCAGTTACGATCTTAAGGCAAGAATGAGTAAGAGGTAAACACAATTATATACCCCCCTTGCTTGACCTTGGTCATAAATAACATTGTCTGACAATACTTTGTCACTTAATGAAATTTTGCGTTCCATAATTTGTTTAGGTCAGAATCAAGACTATAAAGATGTTTACTGTTAATAATGATCTGAATAGTGAATCCAAAATCATATATAAAACATTAAGCTTTGCATTATGTTGTTTACAAAATAATTGTCACTGATCAGAAACACTATTAACTTGTTTTTGGACAAGGTCAAAATTACAAGATACAGATATACATAACATACAGTCATTAAGAAAAACTAACAAATAATACAAATTAACTATATGCGATTGCATTTATAACTAATTATAGCATTATTGGATAATTGCATTTATCACTATATATGGCATAATGTTGTGACAGAATTTTGACCGAATGGTTTAAATTTTGATTGACCATACATTTAGCCTTGGCACTATTTCACAGACATTGACATCCTGAGGTAGTATTCTGAATACTGTATGCAGGAAAAGATGATTGTCTTTTAGAACTGCCACGGACTGGTAAATATAGATTAGTTATAACTATTGATTCACTGGAAGTGTAGGAACCACTCATTTAATTTTCTTTAATTACACTCCTTATATATTCAGATCTATAGCGCCCTTATTCTGCCTTCTGATCCGTTTAACAGGGCCATATTTATATATCAAGGTTCCACCTACAGTATCTTCTTTATTCGTCCAGATCCATTGTACAAGATCCTTATGAGACTCTAAGTATAATTTGCAGCATCTGTATTGTACAGTAGCCTTCTTACACGAGATACTTTGACTACAGTATTCGCTTTAGTCCTCAATAATCGGTGGAAGTATTCTCCTCAGTTCTCCTGGTTTGTCTTAAATATTGCGATCGAAATCTGCCAATATCTTAAATATTGCGATCGAAATCTGCCAGTATCTTAAAGATTGCGATCGAAATCTGCCAGTATCTTAAATATTGCGATCGAAATCTGCCAGTATCTTAAATATTGCGATCGAAATTTGCCAATATCTTAAATATTGCGATCGAAATCTGCCAGTATCTTAAATATTGCGATCGAAATCTGCCAATATCTTAAATATTGCGATCGAAATCTGCCAGTATCTTAAATATTGCGATCGAAATCTGCCAGTATCTTAAATATTGCGATCGAAATCTGCCAGTATCTTAAATATTGCGATCGAAATCTGCCAATATCTTAAATATTGCGATCGAAATCTACCAATATCTTAAATATTGCGATCGAAATCTGCCAGTATCTTAAAGATTGCGATCGAAATCTGCCAGTATCTTAAATATTGCGATCGAAATCTGCCAGTATCTTAAATATTGCGATCGAAATCTGCCAGTATCTTAAATATTGCGATCGAAATCTGCCAGTATCTTAAATATTGCGATCGAAATCTGTCAGTATCTTAAATATTGCGATCGAAATCTGCCAATATCTTAAATATTGCGATCGAAATCTGCCAATATCTTAAATATTGCGATCGAAATCTGCCAATATCTTAAATATTGCGATCGAAATCTGCCAGTATCTTAAAGATTGCGATCGAAATCTGCCAGTATCTTAAATATTGCGATCGAAATCTGCCAGTATCTTAAATATTGCGATCGAAATCTGCCAGTATCTTAAATATTGCGATCGAAATCTGCCAATATCTTAAATATTGCGATCGAAATCTGCCAGTATCTTAAATATTGCGATCGAAATCTGCCAATATCTTAAATATTGCGATCGAAATCTGCCAATATCTTAAATATTGCGATCGAAATCTGCCAGTATCTTAAAGATTGCGATCGAAATCTGCCAGTATCTTAAATATTGCGATCGAAATCTGCCAATATCTTAAATATTGCGATCGAAATCTGCCAGTATCTTAAACTTTTGATCGGTATTCAAGGATGATATTATGATTTCTAACAGAATGAAATAACGCTTGAAATTCGTTTTTTTTCTTTTGTACCTTTTGTTTAAAGAGACAATATACTTACTGTGTCCAACGTATATGATTTTCATGATGCTTAAACAGATGGAAAGGCTTTTAGCAAGGCAACATAAGGGTTAGTGATGAAAATCCATTGTCGATCAAGGCAACATAAGGGTTAGTGATGAAAATCCATTGTCGATCAAGGCAACATAAGGGTTAGTGATGAAAAACCATTGTCGAACAAGGCAACATAAGGGTTAGTGATGAAAATCCATTGTCGATCAAGGCAACATAAGGGTTAGTGATGAAAATCCATTGTCGATCAAGGCAACATAAGGGTTAGTGATGAAAATCCATTGTCGATCAAGGCAACATAAGGGTTAGTGATGAAAATCCATTGTCCATTCTTTATCAGGGCAGTACGAGACAACAGATAACCAGCCATCGGTAACCATATATCACAGCTGTAGAACAAAATAATCAAGACAGAAGAAAGATAGACATAAAACTCTTGGCTGCTGCAACAGTCTAGCAACGTAAGACATATTTTACAAAACGATACAACAAATGTCTGTTCAATACAATTGGTATGTTTAGTGACAAATATCCCATCGTCAAAGAGTGAACGAGTATGTAGTAGTCATTCAATAACTAAAGCTGAAGTTTTTGTGCTGAATTCAGTGTTAGTCTGGAAAATAAATTTGAACCTTTTCAAAATATCAAAATAGTTGTCTAATATTGTTAGGCAATGTCTTATGTTAAATGTCATTAGGCAGTATGTTTTTCTCAATTATTGACGATCACATCTTTTGATGCATTACAAAACTATCGTCGCACCGTATTCCATCATTTTCCATTCAAAATGACGCATATGCTTTATGTTAATATCGAAACTGTTATTCTGGATTGATTTCTCTCATTCTTTGATCCAATAAATACACCACTTTTGGGCATCGGTTTCCTTTAATCTTTGATCCAGCAAATACGCTATTATTGGGTATTGGTTTCTTGCATTCTTTGAGCAAGCTACATTGCCCAAAATATAACATGAAGTTAGTGAAAGTTGAATTATAAACTGAGCCATTGTGTTAATGATACGGCTTTTACACCACATTATGAAAATTAGCTTCCGTTCGAATAAGTCGTAATGGTGGTACGAAGCTTTTATGGTTTTATGTCGACATTGGGTTCACGTTTGGGTCACTCAGACACAACTGGAACTTAAACGTTGCACGAACTTTGAACTCACTTAGCAATGATTGGAACAAATGGTGGCCATCTCTGACTGTCTTGCTTTCTTGCACTGAACTAAAGTGTCCCTTCGGTCAATATAATCGATTATACAGCTGGAATAAAACTTTGTGCTCTTCATGATGTTGTGCACGCAGTGTTGGCTCCCCCACTACACACACACACACACACACACACACAACACACACACACACACACACACACACACACACACACACACACACACACACACACACACACACACACACACACACACACTATTAGATATCTGCCAATTAGATTATAAGGTCTTGTTCAGAGTACATTCAAAGAAATCAGACTTAATATCGTAATCATAGGTCCATTTGTTAAAATGTTAAAGACTTATTTCCCTTTGGAAGATTTGGAAGATGTAGATTTAACTATGATTGCCATACGCCAGGCACCTTCTAAATTTGGTACTTGTCTCAGACTCATTTTTCTGCATCTTTACTCTTTATTGAAATGTCTCAGATCTTTTCTTATTCACTTTCCACACTAAATGTATGCAAAAGTTTAAATCTCAAATTTCATTAATATCCTAGATAATTACAGAAACATAGTGTATTTCTTTTATCTGGGAGGAGTATTCTGAACTGTTGGATGCCTAGTCATATGCGTACCAAAGGTAATGAAAAGATAATGCAACATAATCTCCTCCGCAATCCCTCGATTCCGAATGAAATATTCCATTAACTGACCTCAGATATTATTTAAATCACCAGGTTCTTCATTCTTGGCAAAATATGAATGAAAACTCCACAAATAAACTCAGGACGACCACACCTACTATTATTGGAGATTGGAATCAATTATATAAAACCCTTGTACAAAACAATTGGTGGAGAGTGATTTCCCTTGTATAGAAAAATGGTAGAGGGTTACATAACTTGTGGTGGCGTTTTACAGATTCGTGTATTGCATCGTGTTCAATTTTTAAAGAAAAATAATTTCTTAGGTTTTCTAGGCTGTCTAGAAAAGGCCATGCATATATTAGTCATTGTTTGAATAACTTTTACTTCCCTTTATTTTGGTGTATGATTGATGGGTGGAGTATTTAGCATGGCCTTGCTTCAAATGTGAACCTTTACAAAAAATCTCCGCGTGCTCATTTTCTAGTACTATCAATTATTCAAAGAAGAGTCGATAATTTGTTGTTACATTTCATAATATATGGAAATTGATTCATGGCACTTTTAGAAACAGGTACTATATGATTTGGCAAAATTAAATGTTCCTATTTCAGTAACTGATGAAGAATATTGTATTTTAGACTAATTCAGACTGATTTTTGTAGCATATGTTCTCATCCATTTTCATCAGCCATTTGCTTTAATCAAATACAATTTCCACAATAATAATATCCAATGAAATGTCCGGAATTTTATTATAAAGGAATACGGTTTGAATAAAAATGTGGGCCGTATATTGTAAAGAGTTTGCATGTATTACATGCGTCTAACCGATTTATCTTTATTATTTAATATATTTTTTACGCAGGTTTAATATCATTAACGTTACGTTATATCTTGGTTTACTTCATGTTTAAATAGTCATATGGAAATTTATCTTTCTTAATATTGTTGTACAATTCATTATGTTTACATTTTTTAAACTTTATTTTTAATTGGCAACTATAGCTACTATTGAGCTAAAGTGCCTTTGTACATACATGCATACATACATACATACATGCATACATACATACATACATACATACATACATACATACATACATACATACATACATACATACATACATACATACATGCATGCATGCATGCATGCATGCATGCATGCATGCATGCATGCATACATACATACATACATACATACATACATACATACATACATACATGCATGCATGCATACAATACATACATACATACATACATACATACATACATACATACATACATACATACATACATACATACATACATACATACATACATACATACATACATACATACATACATACATGCATCAAACTTAATGTAGGGTAGTTACATCCTTCCTCTAGTACAGACTATAGGGTATGCATGCCATATTAGTACTTATGAAAGGGAATCCTGACCAGGATGATTACCCTGCCAGTATATACCGATAGTTTGGAGTGTGTCAACCTCTACTTTGCAAAGCAAAAGCGTTTCGATATGAGCTCAATGAATTTACATGATGATGCTATACCACACATGAAAATCTGTGACCTATCCGAGGAATGTGGTTTTTATTGAACAATCTTGTACTTCCATATTGTTATGTATTTCATTTATATTGTGTATTGGACATTTGTTATTTTACAAGCTGTACAAACTTGGCATTAAAGGGAAGACGTGGCGCATCATGAAAGACTCGTTTAAGGGAGTAACTAGTTCTGTTTTATTTGCGGGCAAATTGTCCAAATATTTAAATATTAAGCAGGGTGTAGGGCAGGGTAGTATCTTGTCCTCTTGGTTCTTTCTCGTTATGATAGACGATTTGATCACTGATTTAGATCACACTTTGCGAGGCCTAAATCTTGTCGATCTCCACCTGCCGTGTGTCTTATTAGCGGATGACACAACTGTAATGGCTAATTCGCATCATTCGATGCAGCATCTGCTCGATACAATCTCTAATTATCCGAAAAGGTGGAGATTGAAATATAACGCAGATAAAAGTTGCAGCATCCTCTTTACAAACAAAAGAAGAAATGATATCCCTGCTTTTCTATTCGACAAATCGCCAATTCCAGTAGTCAAAAGTAAGAAGTATGCCGGCATACCTCTAACGTACAACTTTAAACCTAACGATGCGATAAAAGAAGCATGCGATAAAGGTAAACACTTATTAAACTCTTTTTATTTTATTGGTATCAGAGACGGAGGAATGAACCCTCTAATAAGTATAAAAATCTGGAAAAGAATCATTCTACCTTCAGTCCTATATGGATGTGAATTATGGTCGAATATGACGAACACCAATATAGAAGAACTTGAGCTATGTCAGAGATATGCAGCGCGACGTATGCAAGCTTTCGATAAATATTCGCCCATAGAGGCTACGCGTAGTACCTTAGGACTCTGGTCAATGGAAGCATACATTGATAAGATGAAATTGTGCTTTTTCAACCGGCTGTGTAGGGGCGATTGGACTCTTATCTGGAAAAAGATTTTCATTTTGCGTTTATGTCAGTACTTGACCAACCCAATTAGACAGACGGGGTTTATAGCAGATATTGACAAAATATTCAAGAAATATGGTATGGGAAGTGTTCTCTTAGACTATGCAGTAAGAGTACAAACCGAAGGTAAACTTGTTTGGAATCGGAATATTATTGATAATATTCAAAACATCGAAGAATCTACCTGGAATACAGATATTGAACTAAGGAGCGATTTAATTCACTTCAGAAACATTCATTTGGACTTAAAACCAAGCAGTATATGGTTTCTTGGACGTAAATTTCCATCTATGTTATGGCCTCTCTCTGAAATAGTGAAACTATATATCATGCCTGTTGGAAAAGTTATGATAGGTAAACTCTGTGGAAAAGAGACTGACGACAGAGCGAAACATCTTATCTTAGGTTGTGAAAAGCTCCTTGAAGAACGAAACGTCTTCTTTGAGAGGGTGATTGACACTTTAGAGGTGAGAGACGGGGTTAATTTATTTAATCAAGAAGACGATACACTATTGGAGACACTTCTTGGAAGCAGAGTAGATTGCTTGTCGTCTATCGACGATGATGTATGGGATAAACTCATGTTGGTAACGGCAAAAAGCATAACCTCATTTTACAATAAAATGCATTCCCTACTCTCAACCAACATGTCATAACATAACAGCAATAATAAGTAGTTAATTTAGATAAATAAATAAATTAATTTAAAAAAAACAAACAAAAACAAATATTCTGCTGTTGTCAAATTCCGCAATTTTGATGTATTACAGATCACGGAGATATAATGCTCTCTGGCTCATATAATATACGAGTGTCACCTTTTGCTATCTTTATTCCTTTGAGAAGGATTTCATGCTGTTCCTCATATATATGTATAAATGTGTGTATATGTGTGTATATATGTATGTGTAAATATGTGTTTGGGTGTGTAAATATATAAGTATGTGTATGTGTGTACATTTATATATATATATATATATATATATATATATATATATATATATATATATATATATATATATATATATATATATATATGTGTGTGTGTGTGTGTGTGTGTGTGTATGTATGTATGCATAAACATATATGTCATGTAGAAAGAACTACATTGATAATTACACTGGTATACGTTTCCAATTTGTTTCAATTATATTCTTTTGTGTTGTATTTCATGATTTTGTATTATCCTGAATTTGATTAATCTGATGTAATCTCTATTGAAGAGGAAATAAAGTCAGTCAGTCAGTCAGTCAGTCAGTCATACATACATACATACATACATACATACATACATACATACATACATACATACATACATACATACATACATACATACATACATACATACATACATACATGCATGCATGCATGCATGCATACAATACATACATACATACATACATACATACATACATACATACATACATACATACATACATACATACATACATGCATCAAACTTAATGTAGGGTAGTTACATCCTTCCTCTAGTACAGACTATAGGGTATGCATGCCATATTAGTACTTATGAAAGGGAATCCTGACCAGGATGATTACCCTGCCAGTATATACCGATAGTTTGGAGTGTGTCAACCTCTACTTTACAAAGCAAAAGCGTTTCGATATGAGCTCAATGAATTTACATGATGATGCTATACCACACATGAAAATCTGTGACCTATCCGAGGAATGTGGTTTTTATTGAACAATCTTGTACTTCTATATTGTTATGTATTTCATTTATATTGTGTATTGGACATTTGTATATGAACGAGGATATAATTGTGTGTATACGTAAATTATGTGACATGTTTGTAAGTTGTAAATACGTTGTTTATTGATATTTGAGTTTAAGGAATATATTTAATTTGCAAGATTATAATGCTATGTAAACAAGCTTGTGTCCCTAATCCTGTTCATAGTATTGCGTATTCCGTCAAGTGAAATTAATGTGTTGTTTACCATAACCTTATACATTCGTTTTACAAGTTTAGTCTCTGGAAACATCTACCGTTTTATTCGCGATAAATCGTTTATTTAAATTATTTATTTTAATCACAATGCTCATTTATTGACTTGTCTTGCTAAAGCACGTTTTCGGAATTATTGTTTATTGTGAATTCATTCAAAGACATTCTGAATTAGGCAACTGTGGTACATACAGAGTTGTACATTAACATGTTTAATCACCACATTTAGTATTGGAATTCATTCGGAATACTGCATGCTTGTAGAAATGTAATAGAACGTTTAGAATTAGTTGGAATTCATTCGGAATACTGCATGCTTGTAGAAATGTAATAGAACGTTTAGAATTATTTGGAATTCATTCGGAATACTGCATGCTTGTAGAAATGTAATAGAACATTTAGAATTATTTGGAATTCATTCGGAATACTGCATGCTTGTAGAAATGTAATAGAACATTTAGAATTATTTGGAATTCATTCGGAATACTGCATGCTTTTAGAAATGTAATAGAACGTTTAGAATTAGTTGGAATTCATTTGGAATACTGCATGCTTTTAGAATTGTAATAGAACGTTTAGAATTATTTGGAATTCATTCGGAACACTGCATGCTTTTAGAATTGTAATAGAACGTTTAGAATTATTTGGGTTTAATTCACAATACTGTAAGTTCCTCTTCAATGTTCACTTTTTAGCTTGGAGAAATAAATATCTTTATTTTAATAAACTTCTTGGTTTCGCTTCTTTTCTGTGACTTGTGACTTGAAGACTTTATTAGATGTACCCCGTATGAAACCAGTAAAGTAACATATCTTCAGGTATCTTAGTACAACAAATTGAGACTAATCCATCAGCGATAATTTGGCCTAGTGCTGACATGGGCTAATGCAAAAAGTGTAGTTTTAACTGTAAATAATCTACCAGCTTTAGACACCAGTTAAAGCAGGTGCTTATAATGTCCTACGCCATTCTGTATAAAAATTCCTTATTAAACCCACGTAGCATGAAGATTCATATCCTGTTTATACGGTGTATTCATTTTATCAGAGACACATATCCTAAGATTTACTGCCAAGATATGGACAAAATAATATCTGAAAGTAGGTCAGATACGATACTATACATAATAACACTTTGAAGGTACAGTATGGTACATTATGAGATTTCACATGTAAACTAGGTTCCCTCAGAAACCGTAAATGATTATGTGGTAAAGAAAGCTTATGTCTTTCATATGGAAAATTGAAAGATGATACAGAATGAAAAAAGGCTGAGGTGGGTTGTTTGAAATTGGAGGGTTAACACTTGATCTGAATATGTCTACGTAGAAATTGATCTTTGTTGATCTTTAAAAGTCAATGTCACTAATATCTATTGTAGATCTTTGCATGTCAGGTCACTGAGATATATTGTAGATCTTTACATGAAAAGGTCACTGATATATATTGTAGATCTTTACATGTTAAGGTCACTGATATATATCTATTATGACAATTGGCGTTACAAAAGAATGCAAGCCATCTACCAAGGTCAACTCAGAAAAGTCTCAAGTTGCCGTAAACTGGACTTTGGAATACAGTTGTTCATCCAAAGTAACTAATGGCAGCTTGCTGTACTAACTCTTTCTTGCTGTACTAATTCTATCTTGCTGTACTAACTCTATCTTGCTGTACTAACTCTATCTTGCTGTACTAATTCTATCTTGCTGTACTAACTCTATCTTGCTGTACTAATTCTATCTTGCTGTACTAATTCTATCTTGCTGTACTAACTCTATCTTGCTGTACTAACTCTATCTTGCTGTACTAACTCTATCTTGCTGTACTAATTCTATCTTGCTGTACTAATTCTATCTTGCTGTACTAATTCTATCTTGCTGTACTAATTCTATCTTGCTGTACTAACTCTATCTTGCTGTACTAACTCTATCTTGCTGTACTAATTCTATCTTGCTGTACTAATTCTATCTTGCTGTACTAATTCTATCTTGCTGTACTAATTCTATCTGGGCGTGAAAAATAATATTCCTTTTTGGCATGGAAATCATGCCGTAAAACATGGATATTCCATCTTGGTGTGAAAAACAGAATCAAGGCGTGTACAATGGTTATTCTGTCTGGGCGTGAGAGTGTTAATTCTGTCTTGGCCTTCCAAATGAATATTCTATCTTGGTGTGAAAAAGAGATTTTTTAACATCACATGAAAATGGATATTCAACCTTCGGGTAAATACATGGATATTATATCTTGACGTGAAAGTGGATATTATATCTTGGCGTTAAAACTGGATTTTCTTTCTCAGCACGTAAACTAGATATTTTGTCTTTTGCTGAAAAATGAATATTCAATCTTGGCATGGATAATGGAAATTTCTATCTCGACCTAAACAATTGATATATGTTGTCTTTGCATAAGAAAACTTATCTTCTATATTGGCATTCAAAATGGATATTCTATCTTGGCATTCAAAATGGATATTCTATCTTGGAGTGAAAGTGATATTCTTTCTTGGCATGGATAATGGAAAATGGATATTTTGTCTTGGCATAAGAAAAAGTTATCTTCTGTTTTGGCATCAAAAATGGATATTCTATCTTGGAGTAAAAGTGGATATTCTATCTTTGAGTATAAGTGAATATTCTTTCTTGGCATGGAGAATGGAAATTTCTGTCTGGGCATGAGAAATTAATATTCTATCTTGGAGTTAAAATGGGATATTCTTTCTCGGCGTGATAAACAGATATTGTCTCTTGGAATGAAATCAATAATTTATCTTGGCCTTATAAAAGAGATTTTCTATCTTGGCGTGTAGAATACATATTCTGTGTTTTCTAGCTTTTAAGAATGTAGATTCTTAGCATCTCAGCTAGGTACGCATTTATTTCCAAGACCAAACTTAGAATAATCTATCACTTTTCCTATATATTTCCCTATGTATGTGTCTGTTTTTGGAATAGAAGGCTTAATTTGTCCAAGACAAATTATAATAACTAATTTTACAAAGATCTTATAGCTGACATATCTCTTAAAATACCAGGTTACAAAAATTCCATTTCTTTCTTTGCTTTGTTTTTTAATATATGTGTATCATGTGCACATTGGAGTCTTGATGAACCTTTTTGTAACACAGATAAACCTTCAGGTGTTTCTTTCATTTCTGATTGATATTCATATAACATAATTTCCCATGGGTCTGTTCTAGTATTGATTGCTGTTCATATAACATAGACAATCATCCAGGTGTATATTGAAGTCTTGATTGATATCCGTTTAACATAAACTGTCTCTAACGTGCCTATTGAATTCTTGATTTATATTTATATAACATTGATAATCTCTCAGGTGTTTGTTTGAGTCTTGATTGATATTCGTATAACACAGATAATCTCTCAGGTGTTTGTTTGAGTCTTGATTGATATTCGTATAACACAGATAATCTCTCAGGTGTTTGTTTGAGTCTTGATTGATATTCGTATAACATAGATGATCTCTCAGATGTATATTGGGGTCTGTATTCATGTTTGTATAGCATAGCTAATCCCTAAGGTCTCTGAGACTTGACTGATGTTTATATAACATAGATAATCTCTCAGGTGTTTATTGGATACTTGATTGACATTATTATATACCAGATGATCTCTAAGGTGTCTGTTGTAGTCTTGATTGATATTTATATAATATAGATAATCTTTGAGGTATATATTAGAGACTTGATTGATGTTTATATTACACAGATAATCTTTAAGGTGTCTGTTGTAGTCTTGATTTATATTTATATAACATAGCTGACTTTAAGGTGTATGTTGTAGTCTTGATTCATATTGTTACACGCACAGGGGTATTCACTTGACCGAGCGGTGTCAAACCCTGGCGCGAGTCACGCTGGAAGTCATATGTTTTCCCCTAAATTTCCAAAGACTTCCATACAACTTGAGTTGTAAAATGGAAAGAGAGACGTGTCTGCTATATTTAATAACCTTTTGCTCTAATCAATTGGCGACCCAGATGAAACAACTTTCCCAAAAGTCCATTAACTGCACCTTTGCATGGTTTTTCTTCATTATCATCCGATTTCCGTACCGATAGCTTGTCATGCCATATAAATTACACTAGTATTCCCTTACTAACTGGGAAATATTTAACTGCGCGACCCTAGGCCAGTCAATCCTCATAATTTCCGGCGTATCACGCTCATATACATACGTCCATTTTCCACTATGGACACATAAACGGTACCTAACAAGTTCCAACTTATTGATTCCATTCTATAATTTACTGATTTCCAACCATAAATACTGCCTTTTCAATCACAATACTTCTATACACCGCTGAATTTCAATATGGACTATGTTACTAAAAGGGACAGTCATTCGGCTTGTACCTAAATTCACTACTAACGGCCCCAGCATGGTTCAAATTCACCAACACGCGTCTCTGTGACGTTTGCTTCTACCAACTGGCTAACTATTTCAGGCTAGTAATATTTCCATGGCACCTAAGACTAAACACACACACAAATAAATTTAAGAATTGCTTAAAAACAGAATGCTATCAAATACACATACTCCAAATTTATTACAATATTTATATAAGGTAGATAATCTCTAAGGTGTCTATTGGAGCCTTGATATATATATATATATATATATATATATATATATATATATATAATATGTCAGCTGCCTCTTTGAGTCTCAATTGAATTGATAATCTCTAAGGCATCGAACTGTGTCTTCATTGATATTTATATAAAAATAGATACTCTCAAAAGTGCCTATTTGATTCTCGTCTTACTAATGTGTTGTGGGTCATTTTTCCATTCGCAACGAACATGTGTAGGTATCTAGTTTACTAATTTAAAAAAAATGCGTAGAGATTTATCTAAATCAGAAAATAATTTTGTTTATATTTCTTTGCGGGTTATTGTAATGTAAAATTGTATGCTTGACTTGATCATGTCTAAAATTGAATTTATTTCTGCTTGACCTGATTTACTTTATTAATTTTTTCGTGTGTAAACAACAAATACATAACTAAATTATTTTCTGTGTATGGGCTTAATATCAGGATTATTATTCAGGTCAAACAGAAAGAGTAAATATGATGATTTTGGTCAGTGTTTTGGAGATTCCAGTGTGAACTTTACAGGTTATTGTGTTGTACGTAAACAATGCTCATTAAATCAATCCTCAAGGTTATTTTCCATTACTTATCTTTTTAGATAATGCTAATTGTGATATGAGGTCAAGTAGAAAACTAAATAACCTTGTGATTGTGAGGATATAGTCAGTCCTGCTTTGACATTTATCACCTTCAAGCTGTATTATGTTGTGACCAGTAGTTTTGGACTGGAACCTTTCATGTTAAAATTATTGAATTCAAGTGATTCATTTCTCAGGAAGTACAAAAGTGCTCTGATACAATTCTTGGATAAGGACATCCACTGGAATTTATGCTGAATTGAAACCTGGAATTTTATTACAGTGATTCAACAAAAGACTTGACACATCAGCACTCCGTAGGTTTTAATAGAAATGTGATTTGTACTGAATTGTATTCAGGACTTTAAGAGACTAGGTATTGTGTCGTTATTTATTGGGTTATTTTGGGATTTATTTCGCAATTCTGAAAGTTCTTTTCCTCTCATTTGCACTTTGTATTATATGGAAGAAAAACGATTTTCTAAATTTTATTAAGCTTGTTGTCTTTCACTTCTTTCTGTTGCTTATTTTTAGAGCATAGACTCATACCACTAGGGATATCTCTATATTCCAAAGTACATATGTAGGAATCTCTCTGCATGAAAAACAGCATGTGTAGGATTCTCTCTACATCATAAAGAACATGTGTAGGAATCTCTCTACATGATAAAGAGCATGTATAGGGATCAGGTTTGCTCACAAAGAACATGTGTAGGGATATTTCTAAACCACTACAAATATAAGTTGGGATCTCTCTATGTCAGAACATACATCTGTAGGGATCTCTCTAACTCACAAATCACACAGAACATGTGTAGGGATCTCTTTTACTCATACACATATGGCTGGGATTTCTCCATTTTCAAAATAACATGTGTAGGGATCTCTCTACAACACAAAGAACAAGTGTAGGGATCTCTCTAAATTATAAACAACATGTGTAGGGATCTCTCTACAACACAAAGAACAAGTGTAGGGATCTCTCTAAATCATAAAGAACACATGTAAGGATCTCTCTAAATTATAAACAACATGTGTAGGGATCTCTCTGCGACACAAAGAACATGTGTATGGATCTCTTTTACTCATACACATAAACTACTACTACTACTACTACTACTACTACTACTACTACTACTACTACTACTACTACTAATAATAATAATAATAACACGTGTAGATACCTCTCTACACACATAGAACATGTGTAGAGATCTCTCTAAATAAAAAAGCAGTTGACACGTTTGATGTGTCAGTGGTCTGCTTCTGAAATAAAGCTCTAAAAAGTTAAGGACAACATATAAAATATTAAATATCGCAGGGTCCAAAAAGAAATCTGGATGGGTCGGGTATTTCTTAATACTGCTTTATGATGAAAAGAAAACAAAAATGTGTGTGTGGTGAACGTGGTCAGGACATTAAAAAATTAATTTATATAAATGCATTTGTTATATATTTTTTTGTAAATTACTCTAGGCCCATCCCAGATTAATCCATGAACAGTAATGACAGAAGACTCGGAAAACTAATGCGATGGAAAGGTTGCTTAAGAAAACGAGCATATTTTTGTCACGATTTAAATGTGCGCACTACATATAAAAGTTCACAGTCATTATGCAACAAAGCTATTATTGTGTGTCATTTACGCCTAATTTATTTTTCTCATTTCTACTTTGTCACTTTTGAAGGTACGCATTAAATATTTCAAGAAAAAATTGTCCGCTGTTTCTTATCATAGCAAGTTATTTTAGAAGACCAGCATAATTGCATTAGTTTACCAGACACTTCATGTGATAAATGAGTCCAAAGAATTTCGCAATTACCAAAGTAGATTTGGCATTAAATGGGATAGACGTAGCCTTTTTTTGTTTTAGTTTATTTTCTTTAATTTGCTTTCATCCCATTGCTTTCTTAGTGACTTGGAAATTCTATCCTACAATGAAACGTAAAACTTGTATCGAAATATAATAAAGACTCGTGTATTTTAGAAATAAAGACATGTGTATTTTAGTAATAAAGACTCTGTATTTTAGTAATAAAGACTGTATTTTAGTAATAAAGACTCATGTATGCTAGTAATAAAGACTCATGTATGTTAATAATAAAGACTCATGTATGTTAGTAATAATGACTCATGTATTTTAATAATAAAGACTCATGTATTTTCGTACTAAAATAAAGACTCATGTATTTAGTAATACTAATGTTTTTTAGTAATAAAGACTCATGTATTTAGTAATATTAATGTTTTTAGTAATGAAGACTCGTGTATTTAGTAATATTAATGTTTTTAGTACTGAAGACTCATGTATTTTAGTAATAAAGACTCATTTATGCTAGTAATAAAGACTCATGTATTTTAGTAATAAAGACTCATGTATTTTAGTAATAAAGACTCATGTATGTTAGTAATAATGACTCATGTATTTTAATAATAAAGACTCATGTATTTTCGTGCTAAAATAGAGACTCATGTATTTAGTAATACTAATGTTTTTAGTAATAAAGACTCATGTATTTTAGTAATAAAGACTCATGTATGTTAGTAATAAAGACTCATGTATTTAGTAATACTAATGATTTTTTAGTAATAAAGACTCACGTATTTTAGTAGTACTCATGTATTTTAGTAATAAAGACTCATGTATGTTAGTAATAAAGACTCGTGTATATTAGTAATACTAATGTTTTTTTTAGTAATAAAGACATGTATTTTAGTAATACTCATGTATTTTAATAATAAAGCCTCGTGTATTTAGTAATACTAATGCTTTTTAGTAATGAAGACTCATGTATTTTAGTAACACTCATGTATTTTAGTAATACTCATGTATTTTAGTAATAAAGACTCATGCATTTTAGTAATAAAGACTCGTGTATTTTAGTAACAAAGATTTGTGCATTTTAGTAATAAAGACTCGTGTATATTAGTAATAAAGACTTGTGTCTTTTAGTTAATAAGAACCACGTATTTTAATAATAAAGACTCATATATTTTAGTAATACTCATGTATTTTAGTAATAAAGACTCATGTATTTTAGTAGCAAAGATTTGTGTATTTTAGTAATACTCATGTATTTTAGTAATACTCATGTATTTTAGTAATACTCATGTATTTTAGTAATAAAGACTCATGTATTTTAGTAGCAAAGATTTGTGTATTTTAGTAATACTCATGTATTTTAATAATGAAGACTCATGTATTTTAGTAATAAAGACTCATATAATTTAGTAATAAAGTCTCGTGTATTGTAGCAAAGTCTCTGGGTAAAGAGGAGAATACATTTTCCATAGTTTTTCGACACTTAATTTCTGTAACGATGCACGCAAACGGTTGCATTCCTCAAAACATTATTTCGATGTTTGTAACCATATTTGAACATACATTGTGTCCGTCACATTATCTGATTCACCACAACTCAAAGTACACCATCTACTTACTGTGTGGTAACTAAACCAAATGGGTATATGTGGTAACTTAAAAAAAAATGGGTATGTGTGGTAACTAAAAAAGGTGTATGCGTAGTAGCTTTATAAAATGGATATATGTGGGAACTAAAATAAAATGAGTTTGTTTGGTAACTAAAGAAAATGTATATTGGCCAGTGCAAACATTAAGCTGGACAAGCTTTTTTTTTTATTGTATATGCAGTATGTGTGGATCGAAGATCTGGTGCGTGAATCCCTTGGCAGCGTTTAAAGAATATTTTATGCACTGCATTGAACGCAAGCATTGTCCCTGATGACTTCCATGCAGGATGTATATAAACATCATATTTCTCTTTCGGCGTTTCTATTGAACAACAGGAGCTGTGGTTTAGATTTTGCATAAACATGTAAATGATTAAATTCGGTCTCTGTCTTATCTCAGGAATATTTATACTGAGTATGAGTGTAGATGAATTCCAAATGTTTAAGATGGACAACTTAAACTTGATTATTTTGAGACAGTGGGTCTTGGATGTATGTTAGATGTCTTCATATGGAGTCTGCATGGGTTTTGAGAAGGCTATATTTATAATTAGTTTGATAGCGGTGTGTGTTAATGAAAGAAAATTGACTCAGGTAAAATTTAAATTAGAATATATATTATATTATATATTATATTTCCCAGGCCACATATGAAAGGTTAAGATAACTGTTAATCAATAGTCGGTGTGATAATATTATACTAACTTATACTAACACCCTTCATCTTAGTGAGATCGAACGAATTTCAGAAATATTATTTATATCTTTAATTAAGAAATCGAAATTAAAGATAGAAATACTTTTATAAGTGAAATTATGTGACTGTGAATTAACACAGTGGAACCTCGATACATAGAGCATAACACATTTTGATATATCATTTCTTGAATGCAATACAAATATCTCTTAGTTGCTTTACTTTGATATTCCGTTCAATAAACAATGGCTGAATGATTGTATGCTGGAGATTACTTGCATGTGCTATTGTTTCAAATTAATGGAGTATCTGTATATGGCGTCTTGTTAGATCAAACAATTTTGGGAACTGATTTCAGTTTGATATTGAAAGTAGCATCACGCTATACTACTACCGGCGTGGCACCTTAGCCAAGAATGGTTTTATTGCTAAATAGCTATGAAGAGTATAATTTTTAGAACAGTAAAGAGGATATGTATTGCTTGTAGCTGAATTGAAAACATGCCTCCACTAATTAGTGTTGCTCAATTTTCGTCCGCTTGGCAGATTACTCATGTCTTGTATTGCTTCTCAACATGTTGAATTCATTTTCAACATCAGGTTTTTGGACCATAAAAAAGAAAAAAAGCTTTTGGCTTTCCCTTTGATGAACAACCCATTTTTTAAATATACTATACATTTTAATTTTCTGCTTCACATAAAAAGGAAGGAGTTTTCCAACGAAATATCACGATGCCTGACCTGTCTTGCAAAATATTCATAAGCTGTTTGATGAATCACTATGTTGCCATGTGCACTAAAATAACGTGTCACAATAACGTCTACTAACAGGTCCACCATAATTGTACGTGTGCACCACGGCAGTATTATGTAGTACGTGTTTTAACAGGACACCCATATAAATACCATTTAGGATTTCTTTGAGAAATGACTCTAGTGCAAAGCTGTATGAAGATAATGATTATTACTATGACTAACTAGAGTCATTTAGCTAAGGACTCTTAACAGTCTTAACTAGAGTAATTTTGATAAGGACTCTTAACAGTCTTTACTAGAGTCAATTATTTATGGACTCTTAACAGGCCTAACTAGAGTCAATTATATAAGGACTCTTAACATGTCTAACTAGAGTCAATTAGATAATGACTCTTAACAGGCTTAATTCGAGTCATTTTGATATAGGTACCTAGAGTGGTATTTTAAATTAAAGCTTTTTCAAAACAATTTACAAGAAACATTGGCTGATTTGTAGCTTAATTTCATAAGACTTTTCTGTGTCGTGGAAACTTATGCAGTTACTGAAGATAAGCTTTCTCTGCTGATTTTCTTCTCATCCCCCACTGCCGTCGATAGTCATTTTCATGATACAATGTAGAGTTAACGGTAAGCATAATAAACGCATAGAAAAGGTAACTATAATTGCACATATATAAGATAAGTAGAATTACACACATACACAAAGCATGTTGCACTACACTGATATATAAGGTAAGTTGATCTACATTGATACATAATGCAAGCAGAATTACACTCACGCACATGACAAGTTGAAGTACACTCATGAATAATGCAACTAGGACTACACTGGCATAATGCAAGTAAAACTACAATCAAGCATGAAGCATGTTGCACTACACTCATATATAATGTAAGCAGACCTACTCTCAAGCACAATGTAAGCAGAACTACACTCAATCACAATGTAAGCAGACCTACTCTCAAGCACAATGTAAGCAGAACTACACTCAAGCACAATGTAAGCAGACCTACTCTCAAGCACAATGTAAGCAGACCTACTCTCAAGCACAATGTAAGCAGACCTACTCTCAAGCACAATGTAAGCAGAACTACACTCAAGCACAATGTAAGCAGAACTACACTCAAGCACAATGTAAGCAGAACTACACTCAAGCACAATGTAAGCAGACCTACTCTCAAGCACAATGTAAGCAGACCTATTCTTAAGCACAATGTAAGTAGACCTACTCTCAAGCACAATGTAAGCAGACCTACTCTCAAGCACAATGTAAGCAGACCTACTCTCAAGCACAATGTAAGTATGCCTATTCTTAAGCACTATGTAAGCAGACCTACTCTCAAGCACAATGTAAGCAGACCTACACTCAAGCACAATGTAAGTAGACCTACACTAAATCATAACGTAATTAGAATTACACTCAAACATCATGTAAGTAGATTTACTCTCATACACAAGGCAAGTAGACTTACACTTATGCAAAAGGCATAGAACTACACAAGCACAATACAAGTAGAACTTTTCTGCTGTATAAGGTATGTTAATACATAATGTAAATTGAACTACACTCATACATAATGAAAGAGACTCACACTCATACATAATGAAAGAGACTCACACTCATACATAATGAAAGAAGACTCACACTCATACATAATGAAAGAAGACTCACACTCATACATAATGAAAGAGACTCACACTCATACATAATGAAAGAGACTCACACTCATACTTAATGAAAGAAGACTCACACTCATACATAATGAAAGAGACCCACACTCATACATAATGAAAAAAGACTCACACTCATACATAA
The DNA here is from genome assembly GCA_029339505.1 of Unio delphinus. Classification (NCBI taxonomy): domain Eukaryota; kingdom Metazoa; phylum Mollusca; class Bivalvia; order Unionida; family Unionidae; genus Unio; species Unio delphinus. The sequence continues at coordinate 7,275,253 of JAQISU010000055.1, read as the reverse complement.
TGAAATAGACTCACACTCATACATAATGAAAGAGACTCACACTCATACTTAATGAAAGAAGACTCACACTCATACATAATGAAAGAGACTCACACTCATACATAATGAAAAAGACTCACACTCATACATACGGCAATTAGAATTACTCTGGTACACTGTTACATTCAGGTTCACATGACACAAACACCAAGTAAGGGTCCTACAATTTTATGTAAAATTAATCTAAAACCGTCACATAAAAAATATAGAAGGAACAGTGTTGCTTACAGTATCAAGACCAGTACAAAATAAACCCTGCCTGCTCTACCACTCTGCTGTTGTTATATAAAGGGTTAGATATAAGGGATCTTAATTAAATTAACGTTTGTACCTTATCCAGGATCAGTTAGCCATGGGAAGAAAAACAAGATCACTGACCATGTTGATAGTCTCTGGTATCCATTATCCAGAATACTGGGATTAATGTTTTAGTGCCACTACTAACAATTAGAATCTGCTAGAATCTGATAAAAGCGTGAACTTATACTTTAAACATGCACTCGTACATAATGTAAGTATAATTACACAATGTAAGTAGAATTACACATAATGTAAGTATAATTACACATAATGTAAGTAGAATTACACATAATGTAAGTAGAATTACACATAATGTAAGTAGAATTACACATAATGTAAGTAGAATTACACATAATGTAAGTAGAATTACACTCATAATTAAGGCTAGTAGAATTTAGCTGCAATCATACATAATATAAGTATAAATACAAGCATAATATCTAACACCGCTAATTATATAGAGGATAGTGCTCTAAATTGTTACCTTTTATTTCTGAATCAGTTTTTGAAACAGTTTATCATTTTTCTGTCATAAAAGATAGCGGGGCAAATATTAAAAATCTGTCTAGATTTAGCCTTGCATGTCACGCGTGATTTCGCTCTCTCTTCTTAAGAAATAAAGAAAATATTGATTTTTATTATGACATTACCGATTTCAGAACAATAAAGAAATATATTTGCTATTTTAATTAGCTTACAAAGTAATTACAACATAATGACTCCTATCTTTGCTAATTTGAACAGTTCGCGGATAGAATGGTCCATAACATTGTAGGTCATTCAGTGATATCACCATTGCCAATTTTAACAGTTCGCTGATAGAATGGTCCGTAACATTATAGGTCATTCAGTGATATCACCATTGCTAATTTTAACAGTTCGCTGATAGAAAGGTCCGTAACATTGTAGGTCATTCAGTGATACTACCATAGCTAATTTTAACAGTTCGCTGATAGAATGGTCCATAACATTGTAGGTCATTCAGTGATATCACCATTTCTAATTTTAACAGTTCGCTGATAGAATGGTCCGTAACATTGTAGGTCATTCAGTGGTATCATCATTGCTAATTTTAACAGTTCGCTGATAGAATGGTCCGTAACATTGTAGGTCATTCAGTGATATCACCATTGCTAATTTTAACAGTTCGCTGATAGAATGGTCCGTAACATTGTAGGTCATTCAGTGATATCACCATTGCTAATTTTAACAGTTCGCTGATAGAATGGTCCATAACATTGTAGGTCATTCAGTGATATCACCATTGCTAATTTTAACAGTTCGCTGATAGAATGGTCCATAACATTGTAGGTCATTCAGTGATATCACCATTGCTAATTTTAACAGTTCGCTGATAGAATAGTCCATAACATTGTAGGTCATTCAGTGATATCACCATAGCTAATTTTAACAGTTCGCTGATAGAATGGTCCATAACATTGTAGGTCATTCAGTGATATCACCATTGCTAATTTTATCAGTTCGCTGATAGAATGGTCCGTAACATTGTAGGTCATTCAGTGATATCACCATTGCTAATTTTAACGTTCGCTGATAGAATGGTCCGTAACATTGTAGGTCATTCAGTGATACCACCATAGCTAATTTTAACGGTTCGCTGATAGAATGGTCCGTAACATTGTAGGTCATTCAGTAATACCACCATAGCTAATTTTAACAGTTCGCTGATAGAATGGTCCATAACACTGTAGGTCATTCAGTGATATCACCATTTCTAATTTTGACAGTTCGCTGATAGAATGGTCCGTAAAATTGTAGGTCATTCAGTGATATCACCATTGCCAATTTTAACAGTTCGCTGATAGAATGGTCCGTAATATTGTAGGTCATTCAGTGATATCACCATTGCTAATTTTAACAGTTCGCTGATAGAATGGTCCATAACATTGTAGGTCATTCAGTGATATCACCATAGCTAATTTTAACAGTTCGCTGATAGAATGGTCCATAACATTGTAGGTCATTCAGTGATATCACCATTGCTAATTTTATCAGTTCGCTGATAGAATGGTCCGTAACATTGTAGGTCATTCAGTGATATCACCATTGCTAATTTTAACGTTCGCTGATAGAATGGTCCGTAACATTGTAGGTCATTCAGTGATACCACCATAGCTAATTTTAACGGTTCGCTGATAGAATGGTCCGTAACATTGTAGGTCATTCAGTAATACCACCATAGCTAATTTTAACAGTTCGCTGATAGAATGGTCCATAACACTGTAGGTCATTCAGTGATATCACCATTTCTAATTTTGACAGTTCGCTGATAGAATGGTCCGTAAAATTGTAGGTCATTCAGTGATATCACCATTGCCAATTTTAACAGTTCGCTGATAGAATGGTCCGTAATATTGTAGGTCATTCAGTGATATCACCATTGCTAATTTTAACAGTTCGCTGATAGAATGGTCCATAACATTGTAGGTCATTCAGTGATATCACCATAGCTAATTTTAACAGTTCGCTGATAGAATGGTCCATAACATTGTAGGTCATTCAGTGATATCACCATTGCTAATTTTATCAGTTCGCTGATAGAATGGTCCGTAACATTGTAGGTCATTCAGTGATATCACCATTGCTAATTTTAACGTTCGCTGATAGAATGGTCCGTAACATTGTAGGTCATTCAGTGATACCACCATAGCTAATTTTAACGGTTCGCTGATAGAATGGTCCGTAACATTGTAGGTCATTCAGTAATACCACCATAGCTAATTTTAACAGTTCGCTGATAGAATGGTCCATAACACTGTAGGTCATTCAGTGATATCACCATTTCTAATTTTGACAGTTCGCTGATAGAATGGTCCATAACATTGTAGGTCATTCAGTGATATCACCATTGCTAATTTGAACAGTTCGCTGATAAAATGGTCCATAACATTGTAGGTCATTCAGTGATATCACCATTGCTAATTTGAACAGTTCGCTGGTAGTATGGTCCGTAACATTGTAGGTCATTCAGTGATATCACCATTGCTAATTTTAGCAGTTCGCTGATAGAATGGTCCATAACATTGTAGGTCATTCAGTGATATCACCATAGCTAATTTTAACAGTTCGCTGATAGAATGGTCTATAACATTGTAGGTCATTCAGTGATATCACCATTGCTAATTTTAACAGTTCGCTGATAGAATGGTCCATAACATTGTAGGTCATTCAGTGATATCACCATAGCTAATTTTAACAGTTCGCTGATAGAATGGTCTATAACATTGTAGGTCATTCAGTGATATCACCATTGCTAATTTGAACAGTTCGCTGATAGTATGGTCCGTAACATTGTAGGTCATTCAGTGATATCACCATTGCTAATTTTAACAGTTCGCTGATAGAATGGTCCATAACATTGTAGGTCATTCAGTGATATCACCATAGCTAATTTTAACAGTTCGCTGATAGAATGGTCTATAACATTGTAGGTCATTCAGTGATATCACCATTGCTAATTTTAACAGTTCGCAATACAGACTAAGTAGCTCAAGGTTGCTAACGGCCGCTAGTTCGTGCGAACCGTTTCTCAATTACTAGCTGTGCATGGATGCATGAACATCGTCTTCGTAGACAGCTGTTTTGTGGAATGGTTTAATCCAGTTCTTTTCAATCTGTTTGACACCGTTAGGCTTCGGAAATTATTTTCTTGAAGCCGAGGGCTGCAGCAGAAAACTTAGAAGCAGCGACTATAAAAATTATTCACAATTGTTTACATGGTTAAGAAGATATACGTGTACTATGAAAGTAGGTCATGGACTTCTTTTACATAAATGAACTAAACATTGTTCCAGCTCCGGCGAGCCATTTAAAATCAGTCCGTTAGACCGCACTGCTTTAATCGGTTATTCACTCAGCGAAGTTTGCGTGTCAGAATGCGCTGGAACTAATATATGGTAAGATGGGGAAATGAATGGGTTGTGAGGCTGCCTAAAAAGCACAAAATGAGAAAACGACAAGATTAGCCGGCCAAGCCCATACAATACGATCCAGGAAAATACTGTGTGGTCAGCGCCATCAAGGAAAGCTACCAAGTAGAATGATTCAAGGAAGCCAAACTGCTTATATATGCCTTCAGAACTGGAGAATCGGGTCATAAATCTGTATGTAACCTAAAGACGAAATGCATTGGTAAGGCTGTTATAAGAACGGAAGCGCCTTTCTTATGCTGTGTAGATGGGTTGTAACATGGTTTCGTATGCAATGAGTTTATTGTCGAGCTGGTTAACACCAAAATATCGCTTCAACGTTATAAGTACAAACTGTAGCTCCTGATTTTCTAGTTTAAGTACAAAATAATAATCGGGGGTGGGGTGCGGGTTTTCGGGATTGCTCTGTTCGGGGAGTACTGGTTGTACAGAAATCCTATGCCTATATCTACTGTGTACTGTAGTGTTGCTCGTATTATGTGTCAGATGCATCTCAAACTTGAATGTATAAGAAAATAATGCATAGCGGACAGAAAGAGATGTTTTAATTATATCAGTTGATATGCTACTCTAAGAGTCACTTTAGTTCGTTGTTAGGATCTGATCCGCTTTGGAGTCAACTTCCTTAGTGGGAGTGGGTGGTAGTTCTGGTGCGCTCCTGATAGGACAGGAATAGAGCACTGATTGGAAAATTTAGTTCTGTGCGGGGAGTAGTGTATTATACGTTTAGTAATGTGATCCTACGAAACACTTTCAATTTTTTCGAGATAAATAACAATGTTTCCACTTCAATAAGCACTGCTGGCACAGCAATTGTTTTGGAGTGGAGGGAGGGGATATTCGAAATCTGCGCACTTTGTCAGCCTCAGAAGGAAACTGGCTTGCAAGATGTCATATCTATGCAATCTCTAGTAAAAGTCCAAAGAGAAGACTAATGGTTTGTATACTTTTTCACTAGTTTAAA